>LUGF01018881.1:196566-214873 GCA_001625245.1 Calycopis cecrops | reverse complement strand
CATTCCAATTCAGCAATGCGTCACCTCTTACTATAAGATTATGATTAAGCTTTTATATTAATGCAGAGCCTTTACTAACCTAAGTACATTCTTAAAACAGATGTAGTGGTACGAAAGATATCTTATAGAACTGTTTGTGTAAATTTACATAAGATTTACATAAATGTTTTATGTAACGAACAAATTAAAATACAACGGCTGGGGGTGTTCGCTGGCTCATTACAGTGATTAAATTAGGGCCACCGGTCATAGATATAACAAGCTGCGCCCCGAGATTTCACGCCAATAGAAACTGTTTTTTGGGGCGCATTTTTTTTAAATTTCTAATCTATAACCGTTCATCTAAATCCGTACAGTAGTTTTTAGGTCAAAGAATAACAAACATACAAACAAATTTTGTTACTTAGGTATAATATAGAATAGAATAGAATAAGAATTTATTTGGTCTAATTACACTATTACACATTATAAATGGTACAGAAAAAAGTTAGTAAAAAACATAATATAATCTAATCTACCTACGACGATACTTAGGTATGTAGACTTGACAGTAAGACCTACTTTATAATCTTAGCAAACATATCTACAAACATACATACCAATTTTGTTGTTAAGGTATAACATTTAACATTAACATTATACATAACACATAGAACATAAATTTTTTTCCTAAGACTCACTGCTCAGTCTGTCCGAATTCGTACTGTAAAGCCCAGAAGCGTATCACATTAAGTCAACATAAATATCACAACGACTTAAACGGTACTCGTAACATCCTACTTCCTGTATTATAAATGCGAAAGTTTGTATGTATGTTTGTTAGTTTTCACACAATAACCAGTGTACGGGTTTAAAATTTGACACACAATTTGGATTACAATCTGAAGTGAGAAAAAAACGATTTTCCCGATAAAAAACGTATAAATGATGAATGAATAAGTGTTTTTTTATTTATATAATATATATAAAACTCAAAGGTGACATAGCCATCTATCAACGCACAGCCCAAACCACTGGACGGATCGGGCTGAAATTTTGCATGCAAGTAGATATTATGATATAGGCGTCCGCTAAGAGGTTAAGGTTTTTAAAAAATTCATCCCCTAAGGGGGTGAAATAGGGTGTTGAAATTTATATCGATTTTTTAGAAATTAAGCGCGGGTGAAACCGCGGGACACAGCTAGTTTTAGTATAAAGTATTGCCATGCTGCATTGCTAGTGGCTATGATGACGCGTTTTGTGTGGTTAGTGAGTATCAGGTCGCCTATGGGAAGAGAGGCGAAAAGGAGGGCAACGCAACAATTATTGTCGTCGGCAGTTTTTTTATGGTATAAAGGGGGCAAACGAGCAGTCGGAGCCATTTTCATAACAACCGACGCCCATAGACAACCGCATAGAAGCTATACAGATGCGTTGCCCACCTTTCTCCTTCTCCCTCCATGGGTCACCGGATACTTAAACGCCGCACGAAACGCGACAGCACAGTCACTTTACGCCAGTCTCGTGAAAGCGAGAGGTACCTCCCCGGTCGTGCCGGCCCAATTCGGCTGCATGCATGCATGCAGCGTGGCCCTACCTCTTACAAAAATAGTTCTCAATAAGTACCTATTTTTCGTTTGGTTTATAAAATACTAGCTCCCCTCGGATCCACCCGCATAAACTTCGATTCCGTGGAAAATCATCCCACGGCATCCCATAGGAATATTTTTTCGGGATAAAAACTATCCTATGTGTTAATCCAAGCTACTCTCTATGTGTCTGCCAAATTTCATTAAAATCAGTTTAGCAGTTTTTGCCTGAAAGAGTAACAAACAAACAAACATACAAACTTTCGCTATTATAATATTAATAGGACTTCTTTTATCCTATGAAAAGAACAGAACACAGCTAGCAATATACATCCTCATTTAGAACACACACACACATACATTTTACTTTACAGAAAACGCCTAGTTATTCCAAAGTCCGCGCCAGCCTTCCGTAGCCTCGTTGGCAACAGGTAGAGTCACACGGTGTGACGGCTGTGACGGACACGCTCCGCGTCACACCCCTGAGACCTTTCCTGTCTTCATTGTACAGTGCACCAGCTCCACTGTCCACAAACTGCAGCGATGTAACATAACTTTTACATAACCGCTAGGGTTTATAATAAAACTAGCGGACCCCCGTAACTTCGTTTACGTGAATTCGTATTTCTACCGCAGTCGGTTAAAAAGTAGTCTATAGCCATCCTCGCCAAAATACAGAAAGAATTTTTCAAATCGGACCAGTAGTTGCAGAGGTTAGCGCGTTCAAAAACAAACTCTTCAGCTTTATATTATTAGTATAGATTGATAAAAAAACGATATATACTTACTACTTATGTAGGTATGATTATGAAAGTAAGTTTTACTTCTGTGGACTGTGACGTAAAATATCAAAATAATTCGTATTGATTAATAAACTAATTTCATTGTAATTTCGTATTATTTTCGTATCGCAAACGCACATATGTCATAACTTGACTGTATGACTGTGCAAAAAAGAGTATAACCTCAGTTGCTGTTGCCAGATGGGCTTCTTTGTGTCTTCTTTGTGTAGTGTAATATGTAAATAGGGTATAAGCACACTTAGCTCGTTTTTAAATGAAGTTTTGAAAATGACCTCTGTCTGAAAGAAATAGTATCTAGTATATTTTTCGTCCTAACCACAATCCAAAAATCCCCTTTTCACTTAATTTTGTCCAGAAAGGGTCTCGTCTTCACGGTTCACATAAATAAAAATATGTAACTGATAATGCAATAGCTAAAGACATAATAACCTCTCGCTCACATAGTACCGGCGTGAAGTAGTGGCTATACTTTTGGTCGCGGTTTTTGTCTTTCATTTCTAGCCCGGATATTGATGATGATAACGATGACATGACGATGATCATCACCTATTTCTTAAGGTTGCGAAGTAAACAATAGTTATAACTACTATAATTGGATACTGAGATTTATCTACAATGATTGCGCTTCTTATAACGGATTCTATCACGTTTGATATAAATATCCACTTGTAGAATATCTACAATTTATCTACAATTTTGAACCTATTCTCTCACTCTCTCTCTCTGATACACTCACATCGTTTTCAGTGTTGGAAATCCCTTTTATGGTGTAAAATCATTATCATACTTTTGTATACTACTGATTTTATCTATTTTTTATAAAACATCAATGTCTCTAACGTACTTACCGGCGAGTGCTGACCCCTCGGCCATTGTTCAGAGCCCGCTGACCGGCAACCAGGTCGGTAGCTGGTGCACTGAGACAATCTTATTCGTAACACTTGGCCTTAATAAGGCCAAAATTTCCTTCATTTTGTGAAATGAAGCGAACGAGCCCTAACGGCTCCAATATGGACAGTATGGCCCACGAAGGTGGGAGGGGGAAGGAGGGCAACGCATCTGTATAAGCTCTATGCGAAAAACTATGGGTGTCTGTAGGCATAAAAATGTCACCGACTGTTCCTTTGTCCCCTTATATTAGGTATAAATGGTGTGCTCGCATGCCCTCAATGCTCGAGTCTTCTTAAAGCAGATAGGGTAGGGGAGTAGGGTTGTCAACCGTCCCGTATAGCTTTCCTGCTTCTGAGACTCTTATCACTACGTCCCGCTCAGAGTGTGTGTGGGACGCTACCTGTCTCGCTTCTTTTTTGCTACAAACTTAGCATGCATCCACAAATATAAACTGTGCATGACCACCACCCAGTCGTGGCCGGCAGAGTGATC
Source organism: Calycopis cecrops (assembly GCA_001625245.1). NCBI lineage: Eukaryota > Metazoa > Arthropoda > Insecta > Lepidoptera > Lycaenidae > Calycopis > Calycopis cecrops. The sequence goes on along the minus strand of LUGF01018881.1, from coordinate 211,119 downwards.
GTCCATGCAAATGTAGAAAAAAAATACTCGATTAGAAAGTAATACTCGTAATATAATATATAAAGAGTTTCTTAAATTATTTGACTGATTATTCATTATTCAGATTTACAAAGAGACTTTCTTATTGTACCTATTCTAAATAAAATTAGTTGGAACCAGCTTTTTTAACCTTTGAAATGATTATTTCCCGAAAATTCGTACTTTATAGTTAGCAAGCCTACATGTGAGCCACTTAAGAGCCACGAGTCACGACCGAATAAATCGAAACTAAAACAGTCGCCGCAACCGGTTAGGTCATCATTATCAAATATACTACTATAAAAAAAAGTTTTTTTTTGTTTAGAACATGCCATACATACCCCTAAATATGTCAGATATAAGCGATTATACATTTAAATACAGATGTTCTCGGTATAGCGAGCCATCCAGGCGTTCTCTAGCGCCCGAAGACGCTAAAAGTGAAACGCTAAAAATCCGCGTGACACAGCTCATAGTTTATGATTAACTGAAGCACCGTTCCTATAAATATCTTGTAACATTAGCATTAATATTTTTATCAGATTTGTTTGTCTATGATCAAATAAAATTTCCTGTAAACCAATTTATGAAAGACGAATTAATAGCTACTGTTTCTCTTGAAGCGAACGAATACCATTTTTAGTATAGTGCAGAAAAGGAATAATTTATTTTAAGTATAGAAAGAATTAATAGAATTGATTGTGGCAAATAATAATCTAATATATTGATAATATAATTTCTAAATAAAAAGAAAAGTATTTAAATAATTTATAAAGATTGTGTATTTAAGCTTTTTTTTACATTATGTTTTAAATAAATACATATAAAACAAAGATTTATAGCATCAAATATTTGAGCGGGATTTGTACCTAAGACCACTGGTCCACTGGCAAAACGCACGCATTGCACCCGAAGGTACTCTATTAAAACTTCATTCGGTTATCTAAATTCAGTCGCTGGTGCCATCTATAATATTTTTTATGAGACTATTCATACCTGAGAAAAATATGGCGGCAACACTGCCCTCTGGTCATCTAAGCGGGAACATTGAACTCTTTCAAGAAGCTCGAACAATTCGTGTTGAGCGCGGGTTCCGCCAGTCGAAGAACTCCAAGGCGCCGACACGTGCTGCCGCCTGTGGAAATAATACGGAACTAAGTACATGGTGATCGAGGTGTAAATTGAGGTAGTTCCGACATTCTACGATAGGTGGCTCGATTCACAAAGAAACTTTGTTAGTACTTTAAATTTACGTTAGATGGCGCAAACACAGCTATTTTAGTTAGTATTAAAAAGTTAAGGTAGATGGCGCTAAGCACTAAGGTGTGTAACATATTTTATGAAAATCTCTGAAGAATAACACAAATAAATTTTAATTTATTTTACATTATGTTATACATTTTATTCCATGAATATTTAAGTTAGCTAACTCTTCAATGGTCAACGAGGCATCAGACTAGTAAGAACTTGGATCATGGAAATATGTCACTATTTACTGGCTAATGAGATATTACAGAGATTTGTAAGTCTTGGATGTTACAACTAATAGCATTCAGTCGCAAATCAAATTACAGAACCATGATATTGTCGTGGAAGGAAGAATAAATAAATTGTTATACAAATTATAGCAATTTATAGTAATAGTTATTGACAAGATATAAGATACCGTATATCGCACGTGCTTATTGTGATCGCGTGAGTGTCGCCAATATTAACAATGCATGCAAATTGTAGTGTGCATATATCAATGTCCATGTACTTTTATTTTCACCCGATTATCTGCATTGCTGGACTTTTATTAGCGATTAAATATGTATCGGCGTATCGCGCGCATACATACACGCGTTTGATAACTGGGGGGTTCCCTACTGTGTCCTGTTGGGATATTGAAGGCGTCAAGATACGGATGGTGCATGTGCACCACGTGTATGGATATGTACTCAATACTCATACACAAATACAAATGGCTCCGAATGCTCGTTTGGCCCTCTCTTGGACTCGCACACGAAGGGTTCCGTACCATTATTGTATGGGCACCCCGCCCAAGTGTTTTTTTATTTTTTTATTTTTAGTATTTGTTGTAATAGCGGCATAGCAAATACATAAGTTGTGAAAATTTCAACCTTCTAGCTACCACGGTTTATGAGATACAGCCTGGTGACAGACGGACGGACAGCGGCGGCTTAGTAATAGGGTTCCATTTACCTTTTAGGTACGAAACCCTAAAAATACATATCGCGCACCTACCTACATATTATACGTTTGATCACCGAGGACTTCCCTATCACCGATTACTTCCCTACCACGACGTCTTATTCGACTAGTCACTATATCAAACTAAGCAGGACTTACGTGCAAGTTCTTTTAGTATCTACAGGGGGACAAAGGAGCCGTTGGAGTCTTCTAACGACTTCCGATACCCATGGACAATGAACATACGTACAGAGAATATTTATCTAATATATAAAATTCTCGTGTCACAGTTTTCGTTGCCATACTCCTCCGAAACGGCTTGACCGATTCTCATGAAATTTTGTGAGCACACTGAGTAGGTCTGAGTATCGGCCAACATCTATTTTTCATCCCGATATTCCCACGGGATCGAAATTTACGCGGGTGAAACCGCGGGGCGCAGCTAGTAATCTATATGTATTGTCCCCTTTTCCTAATTTTTTTAAAAAGGACTGATATTAGAAATTTAATTATTACAACAATCCGGGACTCGCAGTCGGGACATCATATCTAGGGTTGTCAACATTTCTTCGATGAAATACAGTACCTACCATTTGTCAAAATATGCATAAATATTAAAAAAAAATACTTTCTGTAATCAAATATAGTACCTACTCTAGATTTAGAATTTTCAGGTCGGTGGGCTTCAACTAAAAAAAAAGCTCATTGAGGCATGGAGCATCCAATAAACATTAAACACAATTTTTCGCTATTTGCAATATAAATATTTCAGTATTGAAAATATATTATTTTTGCGTACCATATTTCTTCAACAGTAAGTATATAGTACACAGACCTGAAATATAGTACAATACTATATAAGTACAGTTGGCAACCCTAATCATATCATAGTTCAAAGTCTAGGTCGAAATCTACGTCTAACCTCTAGGGTTGAACCGATGGCATATGTTGACATTGAAAAGGTCAATCCTATTTCGAATACAAACATTTTCATTTCTATCCATTTCTGAATAATATGTGTTACAGAAAGCCATAGCGCCTGAACAGTTTATTAACTTCTTTGTTCTCTCTCACAGTATTATAAGAGTTGTTTAATAAACATCCTTGATCTGTCTGCTCGAGACGAAGGATGTTTATTATTATAACATTACAACACAGTAGACACCCATGTCTATAGACGGGCAACGCATGCTTAGCCTTTATATCCATATTCTTAGCACAAAAATGTAGGTAAAGGTACTGGCTATTGTTCTGATTAGAAATTAAATAAAGAACAACCTAGGTAAGGTTAGTAGTAAACTACTAATAATAATAATGTCTTCCTAGCCGATTTCGGCTACGGCGGCCATTTATAGAGACGAGCCATCTGCACAAGTATGTGCGCAGACACAAGTGCACTCTCTGACCTCTGTTCCCTCGTTCTAGACACGACGGGAGAGAAATCAGGCGCAGGACCGACGGCTTAACGTGCATTCCGAGGCACGGGGGTGTAACACCACCAACTTCCTGATTCCGGACTGTTATTAGAAATTGAAAAATCCCAATAGCAATATTTGGTCCCCGGGGGTTCGAACCCCTCACATCTGTGGTTGAACACGCTGACCGCTAGACCACGAGGCAATCAAGCCCACTACTAACTTAGATAGTGGCTACTGACCAACAACTACAAAACAAGTAGGTCCACAAGTTCTTAAGTGGTAATACTGGTTTATTGATCCAATTCCTTCTTTATTAAATTATTATCAAGTACCAATTTACATAACAGACAAATTACAACCTCAGCTCAGAGAGCTATAAACATTTTAGGGTCAGCGCAGACAGAGAGGAATAATCCTCGCGCGGTCTCGGGTATTTTCTTTACGGATCGCGTATGCTCGAGCATGCGCGCGACCTCGCGAGCATGCGCGCGACATCGCGAGCCTGTGCGAGTAAACCGTTCTGGGTTACCACTCTACAGTAAACATGCTAGTTTGTCGCGAAACTTCTTCAACGATGGTGGACTGGGATATAATTATAATTGTGCTTTTGGCGGAAGAAGAAGAAATGGAAGAACATGTTAATAAAATAAGGCGTCAGAAAGTCAGACGAAGAGTATGGGCCGAGGAATGTTGGCAAGAAAGATGCATTTTTGGTGAATTTAATACACTGTGTACGACTTTACCATCGAAAGGAGTTTTGTTTTACGATTATTATAAAATGGACTATGAAAAATTTAGAATGCTTGCGGACTTGTTACGTCCATATATTCTAAAGAAGACCACTAATGGGCTATTTTCCAAGTTTTCAAAAACCACTCCAGAATGTTTATCAGTGATCAATGAACTTATACATTTTTTTATTTTTTATTCTGACAAGTATTTACTTTCAAATTTTAAATTCAAAATTCAAAATTTTAAAGACCCGCGAAAACGCTTCTTCAAGCAAAATGGCGTCCTGTGACGTAGATATTCTGTATCCTAAATGTCAAGTAGTGAATGACTTATGTATGTGACTTATTTCATAAGTAGCCTTTGTTTATTTTGTAATCTCTTTGTAATAACAAACATTTGTACTAAGTATCAACATTTAACAGTGACCATAATATTAAAATTATGACCTACAACTTTTTGACAAATGACAATTGACAACTTAGTTAGTACGCATATTACGGTACCATAGAGCTCACGCAATACTGACGTCATAATCAATTTCAAGTCGTTTCGTATCACGTGACTCATGAATAAAAATACGTATTTTTAAAAATTGATTTTAAAATGAAATATTGATTATTTACTAATTATTTCACTACATAATGACTTCATAAATCATATTAATTAAAGATTACATTCAATAAGCTTATATTTTTAATACAGGAAAATAGCCCATTATCGTTCAACTATTTCTGCTGAGGAACGCTTAACTATATGTTTAAGGTGTGACAACACAGAAGGAACACGTACGACGCGGGCGCCGACTCGACGCCGCGCGGGGATCCCCGCGCATCTCCGATGACGCGCGGGGATTCCCGCGCATCTCCGAGGACGCGCGAGCATTTTTTGTCAGGTTCAAGCATTTATGCACTTTATTGCCATAAGTTTAAAGTTTATTTTTAATTGCGTTAATAAAATCCTCTTCGCTGCGCTCCTTTCTGTCTGCGCTGACCCTTAGGCGTCATATAAATATTATCCCGTACCAACCTACAGCTCATTCAAATTTGCACCTCCTATCTATTTAAGTCACATTAAATATTAAATAATGCAATAATTAGCAGCGTTTAGCAGCACGAGGCAAGATATTTCAAAAGCATCACAATTAATGTTGACAGGGACTCAGCTTTTTGGAGAACCGGTTTTAAATTAATATTTGTTTGTTCAACAACGGCTAGCGCCATCTGTTGTCGATAACACGGAGTTCGCAACTGTAACATTATGGGGTAAAGATTTATGAGTCAATTAAGTGACCATTCATGATCCCCTTGAAAGTCCTGGCGCGTTTGACCTAATGGTTTTTCGAATTATTCCCCTAGTACCAGTGGGATTCGCAAAAACCGGTCTGGATGCGACTCAATCAAGAATTGTTTGTTTTTCGGCTCAGTGTAATTCAGTTTTGGAGGGAGCGTGTTGTTGACGTCTATTACGTGTGTTTACCGACAGATGTTACGTTTTTGTTTATTTTAATTTTGTGTTATTATTAAATTTAAAAAAATAGATAAATAGTAACAAGTCCTCTTCATTATTAAATGTGTTCACACGGCAAAAAATAGTTAAAATATTACTCAAATTATTAGTTTGGTTTGAGTTTACTTTCTTCATGATTTTGTGCCATTTTAAATATAAATATTATTTTTTATACGCCTAGTGGATCATGGTTAGCTAAAAGAAGATAAATATCTATTCTATCTGTTGTCGAATCCACCCCATTATTTTTTATTTCTCGGACAGCAATCATAACAGTGGTGACCATAATAACAGAAAATAACAGTCCATAATTTCATAAAGTATAAAGTCAAAACAAGTCAAAAAAAGTCAGCATCCACACACAACTTTAGTTTACTCCTTAACAACGAAAATGATTTAATAGAGAAGACCTACACGTACACGCGGTAAAGCGTTACGATCGACCGGTTACTGTTTCAAGAATTTACCTTCCGCGCACCTTAGAACCTTTTATAACTAAAGTCTCAACTCCACGACACGATCTGAAACAACCCTACTCAGACGCAGATCGGGAAGCTCTTTCCTTTTGACCTAATTTGATAGGCACAATAATTTTCCTTCCATAACAAAATTTAAAAATACGTCTCGACGACATGAATAAATAACGTTTTTTATTGCATTAGTGTTTCCTTGACTTGAAGAAATGTATCCAAATTTTTTTTTTTTTATTGACGGAGGGGAATTTAGTACCTATTTACGTATGCTATCTAGAAGCCCAGGTGGCCCCTAGACCTATATCGGATTCCCCACAAGTGGGAGTGCAATATATGTAGACTAAGCCCCTGCGGGTCCCGGTTTGAGGGTCCCGGATCTGCCTCCACTTTGTCGTGGTGAGGTGGGCTCAGTAACCGTGGCTTGCGCTACCACGGCAAAGCCAACAGGGATCTCAGGAAGGGACGTTCCGTGGGGCTTACCCAGGGCCCGCTCTGGATGCGGCCACGGAGGAGGGGTCGCGGGAATAGAGGTGTGTCGTTGCCATGCAACCTGTCTCCCGCGACCGAAGGGTGGCGCACCGTCACATACGTTGACGGTGGGGCCGCAGAGGAAGATGAGATACGGTGTGTCGTTGCCGTCTTCTATATCCTCTGAGGCCGTTTGATGGTTGGTCCGTCGCCCTGTAAATGGGACCAGCCAACGCCGGCGGTCTTCCACCCGTCCCTCTGAATTAGCAGATGGCGGCGTGGATTAAGATCACCAGCGTGGCAAGCTCGTTGGAGTAGGGAGTGTTCAAAGGCAGCCGGACAGTCTCCAAGGAGATTGTTATCAGTAATACGTGTAAGTAGGGTTGCCATCCGTCCGGGTTTCCCCGGATTTGTCCTAGTTTTGAGGGTGTCCGGGGAGCGTCCGGGCGGGGTTTTATTTGTAGTCTTGATTTTGATTTGATTTTTAAATGATTGATTTGATTCAAAAAACTAAAACTAAAAATTTCAAGTTTTGGAAATGATTATGGTTACTGGAAGTATTTTTTTAAGTTCGTCATTTAGTTTCAAATAGCATTAAAATAAATAATAATTGATTTACGACCATACAAACTATATTTTATTCTTCTGAGTATCTTATGAAAAATACTATTTTCTAACGTCCGGGTAGGAAGCTCCGAAATCCGGGGTTCTTGCGTGCCTTGTCCTGGTTGACAGATTTTTGTGATGGCAACCCTACGTGTAAGGGCAACGCGTCTGTGTAGCCTCTATGCGGCGTCGGTACTCGGTAGTCATGACAATGGCTCCGACTGCTCTTTTTCCCCTTAAACTATAAAAAAGACTGAATAATCTTCGATAATTCGACGAACTGTTGCGCAGTTGGAGTAATATTGCCATCAGTACGCCCGTACGAAAAACAGAAAAAAAAGAAAGAAGAATAGAAAAGAAAAATGAAGGATGTGTATAAGATCTTTATCTTGATTTATTATCTAGTAAAAGCGGTTATAAAACTTTTATTTCGTATGAAATTCGCCATGTTGGCGGAATCATGTGGACATTAAGCTGGTTTTTACGAGCTTAATCTAGCATTAATTTTTATTTTATTTGAAGTGTTATTTACGTAATCACACATATAAGGAATGTAAATAATGCTGAATGTAAATAAACAAGCAGTGCCATGCGGTTTCACTTACTGCACTCCTATGCCTAGTAGCGTGATGGTATATAGCAGCGGTGGGCAACCCGCGGCCCAAATGCGACTAGTGATGCGACTCGAGTAGGAATTTGCGACTCGAGTAGAATTTGCGACTCGAGTCACTCGAGTAAGATTGTTGCCTCACTCGAGTTATACCTACTCGAGTAAAAAAGTCACTCGAGTAGAAAAGTCACTCGAGTCAAAATGTCACTCGCGCGACGAGTTCACTCGGTGACTCGAGTGCAAGTTCACTCGAGCAATATTTTTTTTCACTCGAGTATGAGTTTGACAAACTGACTCGAGTGACTCGAGTAAAAACATGACTCGAGTCGCATCACTACATGCGGCCCGCCGACGTCCTACTTGCGGCCCACGAATGTCTCATAAATAAGTTATTGGGGAGGATACGTAAGACTAAAAAAATAAGTAAATTGGTGAATATCACGTGCGGTCCACGTTTAGTTTATTTTGTCGCCTTGCAGCCCTTGTCTGCCTTTTAAAAGTTTGGCGACCGCTGGAATCCTATTAATATTATAATTTATAAATGCGAAAGTTTGTATGTATGTTTGTTTGTTACTTCTTCACGCAAAAACGGCTAAGCCGATTTTCATTAAATTTGGCACACAAATAGAGGATAACTTGGACACACAGGAACACAGGATTTTTTTCCGAAAGTTAAAGAAAAAAAAAGAAGTTTTTATTCCGAAAAAATGTTCCTATGGGATGCCATGGGATGATTTTCTATTGTCCACGGGATCGAAATTTACGCGGGTAAAACCGCGGGTCATAGCTAATATTGTATAAATCCGAAGATAAACGGGCCATCTAATACTAAAAGATCGTTCAGTCACAACATACAAACTATACAGTTTTTTTTTTTTATATAGCATAGGAGGCAAACAAGCAGGAGGAGGAGGCAACGAGGCCAATGGAAGTTTTCGTTCAAATTCAATATTCAAATTCGATTTAAGTGAAACTTTTTTGTATTTAAAAAATTAATATGGCATATGCAGTAATGAAAATCAATAAGTACTTAAGATTTACTTCATTTGTGTGGTCTAAAGTACACACTTTTTTATTATTTTGTCTACTCATAGTCTTTGTGAATTTAAATTGAAGATGCTCATATCTTTAAATGGTCCTATAGGAATATTAAAGTTGAAGGCAATATGAAGAGGAAGTAAGACAAATTTGTAGGAGCCGTGATATATGACACTCATTTCTCTCCAAACCCCTTAGGGAATTGCCGTGAAAACCTGTTGTTCTTCTTGTTTTAATATACTATAAGATATATGATAAAATAAAACAAAAAGTCTTTTTAATCTATTTGTAAGTATATGAAGGTGGGGCTTTGGTTTGAAATTTCCAATAATTTATCTATTTACAATTGTATTTCAGATTCATGCTAATTACAAAGTGAAACTAATATCGTGTACATGCAATTACTCATATGCTACTAGTGTTGTATTTTAATACTTATCCGTAATTAGTGTTGTGCTAGAAACTAATTATATATCGATGAAAACCGCTCTTTGTACGTTTCTCGCAACAATCTTCGCAGCACGAACTCATTACGGAAACAATATTGCTGATCTTAACTGTGGCCTTTCTCTGTAGTAATATCGAATGAGCATCGAATATCGGGAGATTAAACGATAAAATAGTTAGGAATAGAGTTTCGAGTGATGAGTTCTTTGCTCTACTTATAAAATTTATCGATGATCAACCTCAATCGATTTTCGGAATCGATTATGACGATAACTCCTTCCTCATGCTACATTTTGCAACGGCATCCCACATTGATTCAGCCGTGGAACGAATCAATTATTATTTTTTGTCAGTTTTTGCCTCCGATTTAATCTATTATAGTAGGTACCTACCTAACCAACCGTTCTCGCCTCAAAAATGCAGATGTAGGTTTTACTTGCCCTTGACGAAAATAAGAAAACAATATTTAAATTAATAATAATAAATAAAAAATTACTGCAAGCTCCGTTATATATTTTTATATTAAACACTACTTATAATATTTAGGATTGTATAATTAATGTATTTTATACAAAATTAAGCAAACAACCATAAGATAAGTGCCTGCCACGCCCACAGACATCCGCCAGAAGCTACATTAATATTCAAAATCCCATTTACGCAATCGCCTTGTTGATCATCTGAGCCCTCATAAAATAATAGGTAAGTACTACTTCTTACTTAATGGCATCAGATAGGTCGTCATTAAAAGAGGGTTATGGCCAACAATTGACCTATAAAACATGATGATGATGATGATGTGATGTGAGATAGAGCTCATGATGCGGATGATGAAGATGATGTAATAACAGACTAGGTGGATCCTCCTGGCCAAGATAATAATAGTATAACCTATTAATCTCAATATTCCGGTTTGCCTCCTCCCAGATTAGCTGGGAAAGAAGGGGGGGTCTGCACCCCCATCGACCACAAATTACAGAGGCTCGAGCTACCTTAGGGCACTCGCCTCTCATACAGACGAAGCTGCACTGGGCTTTCAGTTCTGCTAGCGTAGATTCTATCTAAAAAAAAAAAAAGACTAGGTCGTACCCGCTCGATTCAGCAAAGACACTACGTACAAATTAGTAAAAAACATCCTCCTGGCTGATTTATTACACTTCCATTATATGATTCTAGCTGGTGCTTGCAACTTCGTTCGCGTAGTGTGGTAATATTATAATCAAAGTGATTTGTTCTTGTTTGCTTGCTGTGTGCCGAAATTCAGATTTCCCATAGGAATGAGCGATTTTATCACAGTAAAAAATGTATTTTATGCTCAACAGGCTTAGTATCTACTCCACAATAAATCATTTTCATTCGAATCCGTGTTTAGGAGATTATCCAGGACAAACAGACAAACGGACAAATAGACATACAAAAAAATTAAAAAAAAACATGAACAAAAATTTAAAAAAAAAACAAAAAAACAACAACAAAGTGTTCTAATATGTACTATTCTAACATCGCCCCCAATTCGTTTTTCGTAAATATATTCAACACACGAATTTTACTGTTTTATTATATGTATACATATATATATATATATATATATGTATATATATCATTATATATGTTATATATAGATGTTGTGATGAGCCAATTAAATAAACCGTTTTCGGGTGATAACAGATGACGGTTACTCTAAAAAATCGTAAACGGAATTTATCGAAACGACAAAAACCGATAAAAACCGTTTTTGTCGTCACTTTTTGCACTAACGCAGGTGACGTTTTTCTTATCTCGCATACACTCTGTAGTTTATCTTATTTTTATACACGTGTCTCTTAATTAAAAGCTTTTAAGTCCGTTTAGCTTTTTTTAATGAAACATCAATTAGAGAAGGGACATAATTAGAAGGGAAAAGTGTCAGTCTACCATAATAATATTGAATTTTTTTCCACTTTACATATACTCTGGTTTAAAGGATTTAATCGCGGTTTTTTAATTATTTTACAAGTACGATGTTTCAAAAGCTTTACAGTAGCCATGGTGACGGGTGGACTGAGATGTTAGATGTCCTTTTGTTATTAAAAGTACCTCTTAAAAGTAGGTATAGCACTATGGCATTGAGTTATATGTACTATAATAACTCAATGCACTATGGTTTCTTTATCGTGTCAATTATTATTATCATTTAGGATTTTAAGTTTACGCGAATGTTACACGTAATAAACTACTTTAATGGTTTTTACCGCGGTTTACTAACTTTTTTTTATGGTATGGGAGGGCAAACGAGCAGCCGGAACCATTATCATGACTACCGACGCCAACAAACAACCGCATAGAGGCTATACAGATGCGCTGCCCTCCTTTCTCTTCCCACCTCCATGGGCCACCGGCAACTTACACACCGCACGAAACGCGACAGCACAGCTGTCACTTTACGCCGGTCTCGTGTAAGCGTGTACCTCCCCGGTCGTGCCGGCCCAATTCGACTGCATGCAAGCATGCAGTGTGGCACTACCTCTTACTAAAAATATTAACTCTTATCATCATCAATCCAATTTACTAATTTTGAAAGTGTTTATGCTCTTATTCTTTCGCACAAAAAATCTCGAACGGATTGGGATGACATGTGACACAGTTTTGGGGAACCATAAAAAATCTCTACATGTAATAATAGTACTTTGTACAATCACGTGTAGACTTTGTGAGGATGAGAGAGGGCACTGGTTACTGTACTGCAGTCTTTCCCAAAGTGGGCGATAACGCCCCCTTGTGGGCACTAGATGCTCAGAGGGTGGCGGTAAGGGGCCAGAAACGACATAATTGTCTTTGAATATCAAGGTGTAATAACTGATTTTCAAAGTGGGCGTTAGACGAAAAAGTTTGGGAACCTATGCTGTAGTGAATACACGTTAAGTTTAAAACACTACCTAATATTATAAATTTGAATGTTCGTTTGTTTGTTACGCTTTCACGCCTCAAAAACTACTCAACCGATCATCATAAAACTTTGTATACATATTCCTAAAGAAATGATATAGGATACTTTATATTAAAATATAAAAAAAAATTAGGAGGGAAGGAAAAAATGATTGTGGCAGATATTCTAGTCAGTTCTATTTCAATGTAATGTACATAGATTAAAAGGCTTTATTAAAGCGAGCGAAGCTGCGGGGAAAAACTAGTACAAATAAACATATACCTGGTTGAAAAATCATAAATTAGCTACTAGGGTCCAAGGAACTAAAACAATTAACACCCAGCATGGCGCCTGTAAATCTAAATTCTAAATTATTTTGACCTTACAATTTGTCTACAGTCAACACGCCATGCGGCTCTAAAGACAATTTACAGCTTAGATAAACTTAGCAAACTAATTACACAGCTAGCTTAAAGATAACATCAGATTTATGTATTTGCCATGATAATTACTTATCTTTCAACTCACCGCGATAAGGAGAGAAAACTTAAAAGAAACTTTAAGGAAAGGAGTTAATAAAAGGCAAATATTTTTGTTAAGATTGCATTTTCTGGATGTAATGTTGTCATAAGTCAGAAGTACCCTTATTATCGCCGCTTACTTTAGATTTCAAACATTCCTAGTCATTGTTTAATAAGCTCAGAAATTTTGTAGATCAGTTCAAAAAATTTATAATAAAAACAGACTATGAATAAGGAATAATTGTTTTATAAAAATACAAAAGAATACCTTATTACGCACATCATGGATGTTTTAAAGGCGCGGGATAAGACTTTATAAACATAATCCCTCATAATAATAAACAAAGAATAACGTTATCGAAGTAATGACCTAGTAATAAACTGACATCTGTCAAATTTCATATTAAAACATTCATAAAGTATGGAATTTGACAGATGTCAGTTTATTACTAGGTTATTACATGGATAAATTTATTCTATGTTTATTAATAAGGGGGAATAGGCATTAAATATCTCTAATCTCCATCTCTATGTATATAAAATTCTCGCGTCACAACGTCAGTTGCCATACTCCTCCGAAACGGCTAGATCGGTTCTATTGAAATTTTGTGTGCCTTTTAGGTCTGAGAATCGGCCAACATCTATTTATCATCTCGATATTTCTATTATATGTATGTACCTAGTACCTATCTACTCTTTGGGACGCTTTGTGTTAAATGAAAGGGCTAGTAGGCTTAAGTCGGACCTGTCTACTGTCATATAGTAAGATAACTCTGTATCTGATTCTTAACCCTGCAGATGCACGATGAGGATATCCCCCACGGGAGTCATGGGTGCAAATTGCAATACATCAGCTGTTCAGATTACCTTCTGGTTAGGTATTGAACGGCTGTCAAAACTGTGACAGCTTTTACAATCAACAATCACAACAAAAGCTGTCAAATTTGCTGACAACGTTTGTAATTAGGATTTCGAATTGGATTTATAAATATTTTACGAAAACGTTCGTACAAAGTTATCGTGACATCTGAAGTGTCTCTTAACGTGTCATTTGAAAAATGTCAAATCGAACTTCCTAATTTGTCACTTATTATGTTATACGTCACTTATACGTTGTCAAATGAAAAAAAATTGTTAGTCGCAATTAATCTCAGCTCGGCTTGGAATCTGTGCAATAGTTAGTGGCTTTATGGTCTTCCACTACCAAGAACCTGCCTAATTATACAGGACGCACATGTTCACGCAGGGTTAAGTCTGGGGGGCAAGTTCAAGTCGTGGGAACAAATCTTAACATTACACACACTAACACACGTTTATTACATTTTAAATAAGAAGTATTGCCACACTGCACGCATGGAGCCGAATTGGGCCGGCACGACCGTGGAGGTACCTCTCGCTACAGGAGACCGGCGTAAAGTGACTGCTGGGCTGTCGCGTTTCGTGCGGTGTGTAAGTAGCCGGTAGCCCATGAAGGTGGGAGGAGAAAGGAGGGCAGCGCATATGTATAGACTCTATGCGGATGGCTATGGGCCTATGGTCGTCGGTAGTCATGAAAATGGCTCAGACTTCTCGTTTACCCCCTATACTTACTTTATTAAGAGGTAGTGCCACGCTGTAT
>LUGF01018881.1:180191-192509 GCA_001625245.1 Calycopis cecrops | reverse complement strand
GATTTATGATACTCAATTTCCTGCACACCATTATATCATCGTGGAGTTGTTGTATGTTTATTGTGGAAGATAAATAGACGAATAGAGATATATTTTATTGAGCGTTATACGGCAAGAATAAAATATATAGATACGATTCGTGTATTAGCCCCTAGTCACACCGAAAGGTTGCATTTGACAGTTTAGCATTGTGACCAGATTTTATTTTGCAGTATCCTACTAATATTATAAATGCGAAAGTTTGTATGTTTGTTTGTTACTCCTTCACGCAAAACCGCTAAACCGATTTTTATGAAATTCGGCACACACGTAGATGGTAACTTGTATTAACACATAGGATGGTTTTTGTCCCTAAAAAATAGATATTTCCACGGGATCGAAACTTACGCGGGTGAAACCGCGGGGCGCTGCTAGTTTTCACATAAAAATGTAATTTTGTATCACACAAAAACACAAAAAATGAAAAAAATCAAAAATCACTACGATTACGATCAAGCACGAGGGAACATAGTCGTGGCTGCTATATTCATCTGCAATGCCCCAGCGCGTATATTAGTGTAAGGGGGAAAGTAAACATTCAGAGCCATTTTCTTGACTACCGCCACCCATAGACATCCGCATAAATGCGTTGCACCCCTCCTTCCTCCATAGACCATCGGCTTCTTCACACCTCACGAAACGCGACAATTATACTGCTGTCACTTTTTTTTTATGGTATAGGGGGCAAACGAGAAGACGAAGCCATTTGCATTTGCCTATGACTATCGACGCCCATAGACAAGAGAAGCTATACAGATGCGATGCCCTCTCCCACCACCCCGGGCCACCGGCTACTTACGCACCTCACGAAACGACGTCATTTTACGCCGGCACCGCGTAAGTAAGAGGTACCTCACAGGTCTTGCCAGCCCAATTCGCAAGCATGCATGCTGGGTGGAACTACCTTTTACAAATTACCAAGATATTCGTCATACAATTTCACAGTTTAATTAAGCCTTAATTTCCGTCACTTCTTTCTTATACGCGTTATTAAAGACAATCATTGGTATTTAAAATATTTTAATGATAATTTAAGGTCAAACATTACTTTTGTCGCTAGATGGCACCTGCGATTAACGTAGAAATTAAATAATACAAGTATAAAATATTTTAATGTGGCAGGTGCCCAAACGTATTCGGGTCTCAACGGATTTACTTATAACTGACAAAAACATCTGTGTCTAGACATTAAAATAACTTATAAAATAATACTTGCTTAGACTTCGTTATTTACATAATTCATTAAGGTGTATAAAACTTGCTGTTCTGAAAAGTTAAGTAATTTTATTCAAATTAAGTAAATAGAATAAGTCACTTTATTCATTGACAAAGTGACATAACACAAAATAAGTACACAAATAAACTAATAAAAGTATATCATTAGAAAACTGCTTCCAAAGAAGCATCATTACATAGTATAAAACAAAGTCGCTTTTCGCTGTCTGTGTGTCTGTATGCTTAGATCTTTAAAACTACGCTACCGATATTGATGGGGATGTTTTTAATAGATAGAGTGATTCAAGAGGAAGGTTTATATGTATAATAACTCAATTTTCCGAAATCCACGCGCGCGAAGCTGCGGGCGGAAACTAGTTACCCTGAATTTACGTATGGGAATTCATTAACGACATCTAACGCCTTCTGTGATTAGTCGTATGGATGGTATCGGTAACAGTGTCACAAGTTCAATAGATTCTTTCTCATTTCTAAAATGGGCCACTTTTCACTTAAATAAATTGTTAATTAGGTTCATTACAAATATTTGCGCCTGCGCGACCGAGATGATAGGCGTTTAATTTGATCAGAGACACATCGAGTTAAGACCTTCATCCCCCCCGACCCCCGCAGAAATAGACGGCCTAATTGAAATTCCCATCAGTGATTGCCACGTGACTTATTGAGCTAAGGCTGACTACACATTACGATATAACGAATTTTCGTATAAAACGTTTTTTTGAATAAAATCATCTGTCATCTATACCTGTTGGATATGGTCTAACAATGACAGAAAAAGTAATATTGATTAAAAATATAAATAAATATTAATACCCATGATTTATGGAGATTAGTGCCCATTTGCGATGCCACAAAACATTTAGTTTTATTTTCTCTCATTTTTTTGACCTGTATATAATAATTAAAAACGAAGCTTTGTGTCCTCCTTATTGTATGTACTATATTGTATTATTATTACTTCCAATAAACAGCTGGTCCCTATTGAGATTTGAGATTGGCAACAGACGCCAAGAAAAACAAAATAATAATCTACCATTCGAAACGCAACTTCATGCCACCGAATTTTTAGAGCACTTGCCCAGTTTTGCCACATGACTAATAATATATTTAGATTAGTTATTTTTATGTCTGAATATTAGGTATAGACCAGTTATCAGACTAACTATTTTTAGTCAGTTTTAATGCCCACCTACTTATCTAAGATGACTATTTTGACATAAAAAATGCGGCATAGAACCATGTTGCCAAGATGTACATTGCTCATGTCGATATGTCCATAATAGTTTACAAACACCCATTGGACTCGTGGGCGTGGACATGGAATGCAAAATGATGGCCTTTAGTGTTGATCTCAAAGGAATCTTGTAATTATACGTCTGCCTCTGAATCTTGTAATTATTCTGTGTCTCGTGTAAGTGAAGAAAAAGTGTGAACAGCTTCAGGCTAAATTCTATATTTACGCTGCCTGTAATGATCGTGTTAAGTTAAACCAGGTGCCAGGAATATCATCATGAGCTATTATGGTCGATATTTTTTTAGTAAGACGTAGTGCCATGCTGCATTATATGCGAATTGAGCCGGCGCGAATGGAGGAAGTAACTCTCGCGTTAATAACGGAGTAATGTGACAGCGCGATGTTAGGGTCAATTCACACAAAGAGCGCGGCGAAGCGCAGTTTATGTGTCATATGAATTTCAACTTTATAAAATTACTATAATACTTATTATCGCATGAGAAACTCGAACGAGGCGCGCGGATTCCCGCGACTGCGCGAGAAGTCGCCGGAATACGCGCGGAAGTCGCGAGAATTCGCTAATAAGTACTACTAATGAAAATAAAGTTTAAATTTATATGACACTGAAAGTGCACTCCGCTTCGCTGCGCTTCGTCGCGGTTTTGGTGTGAATTGACCCTTAGTACGGACTTACGGAGTGTAAGTAGCCGGATGCTCATGGAGGTAGGTGGAGGACGGAGGGCAACGCATCTGCAACTCTATGCGGATTTCTATGGATGTCTCGCGTCGGTAGTCATGGAAGTGGCTACAACCGTTCATAGGGCCCTTTTATGCACTTTAAAATTTATCGGTCTTGCATTTTCCACATTCATTACATAGTCATACAATCACATCAGTTTAATTATCATTATCAGTCTTCGTACGTTCAACGTTAATGTTTCGTAAGTAACAACTAGTTTATATAACACACCGCTAGGGGGAGCTCGATCAGCTGCGGCGAAGTTTGAACACAATCAGTAAATTAGTTACTGGAAGTTGAGCGGTAACTTGGGAGTCCCAGTTTGGCATCGGTGAACGTGGCGTAACAGTTTGTGTAGTTTCAACATGGAGTACTGTATGATGTGTGTTAGTGTAGTGGTGTATGTTGTGTTATAGAACTTATGCGGTATTTCGGGGAATTGGCGGATGTTTATGCTCGTCTGTTACCGTGTAACTCAGACCATAAAGAGGACCAATATTCCTCTTACGGTATTAACATACCTACTCTTCCCTGAAGTTGTATTTAGTAGCTAAGTAATTTAGTAATTAGTCCTCAAAGGTCGGCAACGCATCTGTTAGACCTCTGGTGTTACGGATATCTGTGGGCGTTGGTGTTCACTTTAAATCAGGTGACCTAACTGCTCGTTTGCCTCCTATGCTATAAAAAAGAAAAGTCACTCCAGACTCCAGAGCTGAGTCATGTCTTTATAGGGTTTCAACAACAGTGACAAATTTAGTGTCGGTAGGTAGTGTGGGAGTGACACTACCTACCTACTTACAAAAAAAAATCTATAATTCATTTTTTTTTAAAACAAAACGGATTTCAAACAGTTAACCTCGTATCATTTTGAAAAATTCTACTAAGTGTAATAAAATATTTTTCCCAAAATCGCACCATATTCAGCCATACCAAAAATAATCACGAGCAAACATAAATACGGATCAAACTAAGAACATCCCTTTTTTCAATCGTTTATAAACTGATGAGCAACATAGCGTGCAGTAGACATTATTTCCAAGTTGATTCGTGACTAGCGTTGCTTCGCTAGTTGGGAATTTATCGATACTATCTCTTGTACGATTAGCTTGTATGAAGCCTACGCAGATAGAGTTCATTAAATCATGCCTGTCTATGGTCTAATGATGTAGATAATATAATAGATATTTTCTGTCGCCTCAATCACTGGTACTTTAATGATATATCGATATTTAATACCAATTTTGCTCATCACTAGTTATAATATGCGACCCTTTATGGTAACTAGTGTTTTTACTTTTTTAGTGTAAACAAAATTGGACGTGATCTTGCAATCTTGGTACGAAATAGACTTGAGTCTTGCTTTGCTCCGTACTTGCTTTGCTCATCATAACGTTATGAAGATGCTCTCTGAGGACCACTTTGGTTCGAGGGCCCCATATCATTGACACAGCAGAACACCAGATACCCTGGGCCTAAATAAGACTTTTCAAAAGGCATGAGGAGATTCGGATGACATAATATAATGAAAATGACTACATAATCTCAGACATTAATTTAATGTTAATTTTAAAATTAATTTAAAAGATGTTAATTTAATGTCATGAATCTCTCTCTTAGTAAGGGGTAGTGCCATGCGGCATGCTTGCATGCTTGCATGCAGCCGAATTGGGCCAGCACGACCAGGGAGGTACCTCTCGCTTCGAGACCGGCGTAAAATGAGAGATGTGCTGTGGAGTTACGTGCGGTGTGTAAGTAGCCGGTGGCCCGTGGAGTTGGGAAGAGAAAGGAGAGCAACGCATCTGTATAGCCTCTATGCGGATGTCAATGGGCGTCGGTAGTCAAGAAAATGGCTGCTCGTATGTTTACCTATACCATAAAAAAACTATCTTTACAACTGTTCCTATTACAACTAGCAGGGACTGTCTGCGATAAAACCCCAAATCTACCGCGAAAGTCACTCGAAATTGTACTTTTATTTGTAATGTGCTAGTCGCATTGCAGCAACGGTATGACCTAAAAAGATAAACAACATAACAATGACCCTTTTTGTATGGTACTTGTCGACCATAAACGATGTAATATATAGTTTTTTTAGCTTAAGTAAAACGTGCAGTCTGAGCCATTTTCATGACTGCCGACACCCATAGACATCCGCATAGAGGTTATACAAGTGTGTCCTTCTCTGCCCTGCATAGGATACCGGCTACTTACAAACCGCACGAAACGCGACAGCACAGCTGTCACTTTACGCCGGCATCGTGTAAGCAAGAGGTCTTCGACGTGCCGGCGCAAATCGGCTACACGCATATACAGGGTTATTTTTTGGTCACCGGCAAAATTTTAAAATAAGGGAGCAAACATAATTCCAAGGATGTGTTTTAAATTTTATCATCTAATTGTAAAATTTTGTTAAATAAAAATCGATTTGAAATGGTCCTTAAAAAAGTCATCGATTGTTGTTCTTATACGAAATGTATCGACTTCAAGATCAGTGACGTCGGCTTACCGTGAGTTGCGAGAGTGATGCACATGGTGACCAAGAAATATGTTTTACAACATAGGTCAAAGTAATTATATCTAATAATTTTTTTTAATATTTTTTATTTCATAAATCGAATGTATTATTGATTGTGAACCAAACCTGAAAATTTGGCCGGTAACCAAAAAATAACCCTGTATACAGCGACGCACTACCTCTTATAAAATAAAATATGCTTATATTACGGCACTGTTTAAGGAGGCGAATCACTATAAGCCACTGAAGACCAGCCCAATTCGGCTGCAACGCTAAATGGCACTACCTCTTACTTGGGATAATATTCGCAAGAGGCGCCTCTTAGCATTAAGTATAAAAGTCACATATGCCCTAGGGACGGTCTAATTTGTTATTTACCAAGATATAATTTGTTATTTACCAAGATATAATTTGATATGACTTTTAGCAGGCGCACATAACTCTAGCCCCAATTTGCAATGATGTAGGATGACTATGTTTTGTACATTTTTAAGACTATCTTAAAAATATTATAAATGCGACGATTTGTATGTAGGTAGGTACATACGTTTATTATTCACGCAATAATTACTTTGGGTGTAGTTTAGCACAGACATAAAAATATAAAATACTCTATATCCTGAAAAATCGGCTTTATGCAGTGGAACCTAGTGGTTATGAACCTAATAGTAGAACCTAGAACCAATGGCTACAACTGCTCGTTTGCCCTCCTAATCCAATAAAAAAAAAAAAAAAACCGCAGGACACGGCTAAAAACTTGCAATGATTGGATCACAATGACTCTTGGTAATTTATTAGCGTGATTATATGTATATATGTATGTATGTTTCATTGTGATACGAAACATGTGTTAGCAGAAATTGCAACTTTCGTTGTTCGTAACCGCGATATATGAGCGGAAACTAGTGTTCTATAAACCTATAAACGAATATAACACGCTACATAAATATTTCCAGAAAATAAGCAGTATTAACAACAAAAAATAATGTAAAATTTTGATATAGTTTTCGTATATTTACGCGAATGTTGCTCATGATTAAGATTCTTTAAACGCGGAGGTTCTGTCATATTCTGCAAGTGGATATTTTATATCAAACGCGATAGAATCCGTTTAAATAATCTTAATCATGTTAAAGTTTGAGTTACAGTAGCGCCTAAAACAGTGCAAACTGTCATGGCGGCGCAATATGATTAGATTGAAGTCTAACGCAAGTGGCAAAAGTGTTGACACTAGGCAGTTCGGCTAGAGTTTACTTGCCAGGACGACATCTGTCTGAGTTTCAACCGATCATAAAACGTTTTTGACGTTTACAAATGATTGGTACTTTATTTCGCAATTTTTACAATATATATGCATTTTTTTATATAAAATAGACTTGTATACGGTTTATTATTATCTTATTTAATATGATGACTATAGTTCCTTGTATATTTTTGATAGTGTCAAATAGCCTATTGCTTAAAGCAGGCTACTATTGCTCATTTGACATTTGTAAAAAAAATATAACTTAAACGTAACTTTTGTTATTATTATCATTTCTTTAAATTGCATTAGTCATATAAATACCCTACATACGAAAGGCCTACACTTCGTTTCCTTGAATAATATTTTACCTAGAATATTAATTCGTCATAACTGCGCCCAATATTATTGCTTCAAATAGGACAGTATATTTTAAAAGTACCTGTGTAAGACTATTTTATATGAAATGATATTCATAAATCTATCTCTCTCTATATATATATAATTACTATAATTAATCTATATCTATATAATTACATCACACATATTCGGGAAAAGTAACATAATTATGTGTGTATTAAAATTAAATACACATTAATTATGACAATATTAAATGCATTGTATGTACAGCAGAAACAGAACTTTATGCCATTCCCATAACGGGGTACAGAAGAGTGCCAAACGACACGATCATAAAGATTTGTCTTACTTCCTGATTCCTCCACATACATTGCATGTATATTATGAAAATAAGAAATCCATGAACTGAAATCGGATTAGAAATAGATCTATATCGTTCTCTAAAGGCTTTGGAAATAACTTTCGTCAAATTAAATACTTTACATTTAAAAACAAAAATCCTTCAAAAACTAAACTCATATCCACCCTACTCTATACCCCCTAATATATGTAAATTTCAATGTATTTCAGTTAAAGACTACGACATTTGAAAGGTATACACACGTGCCAATCATGGCGCAGGTGGTAGCGGTCCGTTAACTCATAGACCTGCGCACGCGCCGATTGACGGTTTCACGTTACCTTGATATAATCGTAGGTGTTTTACACCCTCACAAAAACGCCCTAATAACTAGGTTAATTGCCGTTTAGGTTACTTCCTTATTGTTGTAATTAAGGTTTAATGTTAAAGAGTTAATGCTTGATCTTTAAGCTAACGTGAAAACAAGATCTGAGTATTTCCTCTTTGTATTAGTAGTTAGTAGTACCGGATTCGTTGCAGTTTGGAATTGACGTATACAGTCCGTAGCGTGGTTCAAGCCTCGTTGTAGCAGTACGGTTACCAGATAGGTGGGATTCGTCAGAATTGTCCCGACATTATGATGTCCTGAGTCCCAAAAAAGATAGTGTCTCGACAACACAGATATTTAAAACAAATACCACTATAAAAAACCACCATTAGTAAGATATTAAGTTATAGATAGTTATAGATAGTTATAGATAGATATTAGTAAGATATTAAGTTTAATTTTGAAATTCGAGCCTGTGTTAGAAAGAAATAGTGAGTGTAGTACCTACTTACTGTTTAATTTTGTAGTGGCTATGATCCAAAGATCTCCATTATAGCAACCTACATAATTACCCTAAAAGTATCATGTGCTACCATGTAGAGTACAAGGGTAGGGTACATGAGGCCAAGCCAATTGATCCCAGGGGGCTATTCTTTGTACCCCTCTTACGGAAGAGGAGCCTAGAGGGGCTTGCCAGCAGGTGATCCATGGATGTTTAAATAAATTAATGATCTAAGTAGTTAAAAGGAGTGAAATTATCTGTTCTGGACCTATGGCCTATTTCTTCGTTAAAAGGCTCCGACTGCTCGTTTGACCCCTAAACTACGAGAGAGAGAAAGAGATAGAGAAATCTTTATAATGTCTTAAGTGTTTATTTTTACTAAGTAAAACCGTAGTAATCCCACCGTTTTATCGAACTGGATTGTTGGTAAATCGTTTCCAAACATTCAATTTGAACATGAACGAATCTGGATATAAA
The DNA here is from genome assembly GCA_001625245.1 of Calycopis cecrops. Lineage (NCBI taxonomy): Eukaryota > Metazoa > Arthropoda > Insecta > Lepidoptera > Lycaenidae > Calycopis > Calycopis cecrops. The sequence goes on along the minus strand of LUGF01018881.1, from coordinate 183,496 downwards.
ACAATTTATAGTCAATTGTTTTTTTTCTTCAGCAATTTATTTAAAAAACGAAATAACAGGTTCCTGTTTTGAATGTTCCTACAATTATTTTTTTCTTTTCGGCTTTCAACGCTATCCTTAATTGGAGGTTTTTGTTAAGGATAAGGATCTTGTATCCCGCGGAGTCAGCCCACTGCCCCGTATACAGTATACACATTGATTGGACTTCTTATAGCATTGTACGATTAATCGATTTTTATTTTATCAAGTTTTATAGATACTTAAAAAAATTAATTTATAACTATACCTAAAGCTGTTCTCAAACTTCATATACTTACTTGCAGACCCGTGCTGTCATCGCTGGGAGTCATAAACAATCAATCGAAATAAAATATAGTCTATGTCACATCCTGATTCTATGTTTTGTTCTATGTTAAAATAGGTCCATTCATTTTGGAGCTATTTCAATACAAACAAGATATCTTTCCTCTTTGTTTATTAATGTCGTCCTAGCCGATTTCGGCTACGGCGGCCGTCTCTATAGAGAAGAGTCATCTGTGCAGGACATAATTATAGTGCACAAGTGTGTGCGCAGACACAAGTGCACTCTCTATTCTCATATTCCGATGGGACGGCAGTCCGATACGACCGGAGAGAAATAAGGCGCAGGAGCGAGGCTGAACATGCTCTCCGAGGCACGGAGTGAAACACCTCCAACTTCCTGGCTCCGGACTGTTATTAAAATTGAAAAATTCCAATAACATTTTTAGTCCGACTCGGGATTCGAACTCAGGACATCACGTCTGTGGTTGGGGACATGGTTACCACTGGGCAGTTTTTTAATGGGCTTTGTTTTTTTAGCATCGATTTCATATTCATGTTCTGTGTTTTATCTGAATCAAGTCGGATCTCGTACATCTTTCAACAGATGAACAAAAAGATTGTTATGCAGTCGCGTTTTGTTTAAACAAACCACTAGTGGATAGCTTTATAATGGCCGTCGTTTAAACGCAAAACAACCTACAATCATAACAATTGGAAATTACAGATCTACAGTAATTATTGCTTGGGCGTGTTTGAAAAGTAATCCTTAAAGCAATTTACCTCAGCGCAAGAAATATGTCTTTGTCCTTCAAAGTACGAACGGGTTTAGTCTATATTTCTGCTTCATCTATTTTGAACTCTATTGTGAGGGGGATACGGTTGGAGAGGTTTTTTTGGGTTATTGTGGATAGATGGTTGGTAACATCTATCACGGTTGAACATCTGGCTGTAACGGGAGCTAAGCGAGTGACTGCTATCAGTGCTGTTACGAAAGCATTTCACGTTTGTTGGGATTGAGAAATCTAATAGCGATGTATTGGAGATTGTGATTTTGATTTACACAAAAGAAATAAAGGGACATATGAATACCGATGTAGAACATCAACATATAGGGCTAATATATATAAGGCTAACGCTACAGATGCGTTGCCCTCCTTCCTCCTTCCCCCTCGATAGGCCACCGGAAATTCACATGCACGAAACACAACTGCGTGTGATAATTATGGCTAGGCAGGCTTCTGCGTATCANNACGGATCTCCACCTTGTCGCGGTGAGGGGGCTTAGTAGCCGTGGTTTGAGCCTGCCTCCCACGGTGAACTAAGAGGGATCCCGGGTGCGGACGCGTCGGGTGGGCTTTGCCGAGGCGTCCATGGTGGGGCCGCAGAGAAAGAGGAGATGCGGTGTGTTGTTGCCGTCCTCCCTGTCCTCTGCGGCCGTTTGATGGTTGGTCCGCCGCCCCGCGGATGGGACCGGCCAGTGCCGGAAGTCCTCCACCTGTCCCTCTGAATCAGCAGATGGCGGCGTGGATTCGGACGACCGGCGAGGTGTGCTCCGTTGGAGCATTGGGACCAGGGGTTAGGATGGGAACCTGACCCCATTGCACGGTTCCATCGTGGAGTAAGGGACTGTTCAAAGGCAGCCGGACAGTCCCTTGGGAGGAAGAGTCTGGCCTTCTCACCGAGGCCAGCCTGTCGCTAGAGGCGCCCTGTTGCTTGTAGATCCGGGGCCCTCCAATCATAGCGGCTGAAGGCACCCGCAGGGGTTTAGTCGGTAGGGGCGTACCAAACGCCGAGCCCCACACAGGCCCGGTTTCAGAGCCACCCAGGCTCCCGGGTATCGTGCGTAAATGCATTCCCCTGCGTAAACAAAAAAAAAAAAGGCTTCTGCGTATCATGCTGGTGAATATTCTCTTCTACCACCTTTTTTCCATGTTTCGTGCGATGTTTCCGGTGGTCCATATAGTAGAAAGGAGCAAGAAGAGCAACTCATATTATCTCTATGCAGATGCGGTAGTAATCAATAGTTTCGACTGCTCGTTTGCTCCCCTATGCCATAAAAAAGCTCTAGCTTATCGTGATATCAATCAAACGTAATTACAGGTTATTAAATTCAAATATTGTAATTAGCGTAATTAAGGCATGTAGTTAATGGCGGTAAGTGAAAACTTAACATCAAGTTGTTAATTGAAGCGTTAATTTCAGTTAATAGTTTTAGATTTTAAACTGTTCGCAATCTCTTTTCATGTGCATAGTAGCCGGGCTTCACCTGGCTGCTCTCTCTACTTCTTGGCTTATTTAAGATTTTTTTTTTATGGTGGTTGTTTTTTATGCCCCCCGCAAACGAGCAGTCGGGAGCCATTTTCATGACTACCGACGCCCACAGACAACCGCATAGAGACTATACAAATGCGCTGCCCTCCTTTCTCCTCCCACCTCCATGGGCCACCGGCTACTTACACACCGCACGAAACGCGACAGCACAGCTGTTACTTTACGCCGGTCTTGTGTAAGCGAGAGGTACCTCCCCGGTCGTGCCGGCCCAATTCGGCTGCATGCAAGCATGCAGTGTGGCGCTACCTCTTACTGAGCTTGCAATCTTGTACTATCTCCCGCTATGATTAGGGAGGGAAATTGGAATTACATCCTACTCCTCCTACTTTCTTTTGATTAAATTCGTTGCGGGTCCCAATACAGATTTAGCTTTTCCCTCGGGCTCCCTGCGATCATATCAAAAGGTCAAGTGTGGTTGCCGCTGTCGATCCTGGCAACACTGGAGTAGCAGCGGTGGGAACGAGTGGTGGGCCAAAGCCCGTTAAAAAAAATGTCTTTTCATATTTACAATCCGACTATTACAACACTAAACATGCCGAAGGTATCTTTTACATAAAAAAAAGTGTTTGCTTTAGACTACACAACTGATGTAAAACTTACTTAATTATTTATTGATTTATTACACAAATTCGTTACTGTAGTTACAGAGACAAAATGTCATATGATATTTA
>LUGF01018881.1:142594-159252 GCA_001625245.1 Calycopis cecrops | reverse complement strand
TACATATAATAAAACTGTAGATGTCATTTTGTCTGTTTCTTGTGCGGCTTTGACGCAAAAACTACAGGACGGATTTTGATGAACCTTTTTTACACGTTACCATGACAACATATTTTACAACAACAACGGCTGTCGTGTCAAGTAGTTAAGATAAAAACTATACATAAATATCATTTTGAAAACGTTGGTGACCAAGTGGAGTGAACTCTCAAGCAGATGTAGCTGTCACTTTACGCCGGTGTCGTGCCAGTTACAGCTGTTGAGTTTCGTAAGATCGTGCCAGCCTTATACGGCTGCAATGCTACGATTTACGTATCATTTTGCAAACTTACCACATCCATATCCTTTGCCCTGTCATAACTTGCGTAAAATAATTATTATCAAATCCACTCATTTTGAATTTATTGGTGTATATTTAGTGGGTTTTATTTTTGTTTGTATAATATATGTATATATATTTAAGTAAGAGGTAGTGCCACACTGCATGTTTGCATGCAGTCGAATTGGGCCGGCACGGCCGGGGAGGTACCTCTCGCTTACAGGAGACCGGCGTAAAGTGACAGCTGTGCTGTCGCGTTTCGTGCGGTGTGTAAGTAGCCGGTGGCCCATGGAGGTGGGAGGAGAAAGGAGGGCAGCGCATCTGTATAGCCTCTATGCGGATGTTTGTGGGCGTCGGTAGTCATGAAAATGGCTCCGACTGCTCGTTTGCCCTCCTATACCATAAAAAAAAAAAAAAATAATAATAGATTTGTATTATCCATTTACACGCTATAAACGAAATAGCGACCTACCAGCTTTTTTCCACATTAATCGATAAACCAAATACTATCGATACATCGATTTGTTCACGGGCGAACAAATCGATGTACCGTGCACAGATTATCTATAAATCATAAAGATTAAAACGGTTAACTGTGAAATCGCATGGCGTTTGCCCGGTAACTCCGGAACTAATCGCTTACGGATCGCGCCGTGATTTACACAAGATACAGCCAAGCAATTTTCGGAATGGGGTTGAAATAAAGCAAATAACCTGAGCTATTAAGCTAACTCGTAAATTGCGGTTGAGGTAAATGTGGGTCTTCAATGAGGTGCATTAATAGGTTTGTGCTAAGCGAAACTGAAGTTTATTAAAATGGTTTAAATTTCATATTATTTGGACGCATGTGATTACGAGAATCGATGACATTGTCATATGCATCATCATCATCATCAGCCTATTGCAGTCCACTGTTGGACATAGGCCTCTGCCATAGCACGCCACTGGCCTCGATCTTCGGCAAACCTTTCCCACTTCCTGCCCACAGCTTTGCGTATGTCGTCACTCCATATAGCCACAGGGCGTCCTACATTACGTTTGCCGGTACGCGGTCTCCACTCTTGAACCAGTCGACCCCAACGATCATCGGTTCTGCGGCAGATATGACCGGCCCACTGCCACTTCAGCTTGCTAATCCGAGTAGCTATGTCGGTTACCCTAGTTCTCTGGCGAATTACTTCGTTTCGGATATTATTATATTATTCGGTCATATGCATTAGAAATAGCATTAAAAGTACTAAGATTATATAGGTAGTTCTAGTATCTCGGCAACACGCGAGTCGAGTCGCGTAAAACGCTTCATCTGTAGGGTCCAAACCTCTCTGGCACAATGCGTCAAAGCGCACTATTTAACACATTTCCGATTTACATTAAGGAAACTGGTGCGTCATTACAATTAACGCTCATATTTGCACGCAGGCATATCAATATGAATAAGTAACGAAATATGTGCGTGACACATGCTAATTTAAAATGAAACGCCTCTTATAGCGGTATAGTACTAGAAGGGCAAACGAGCAGTCAGAGCCATTTTCATGTCAACCGACAAAGATATAGCTTTCTTTTTCTTTTGTCAAGACTACCGACGCCTATTGACATTCACATTGAGGATATATAAATACGTTGCCCTCCTTCCTCCTCCATGAGCCACCAGCTAAGTACTTACCCATGGAGGACGAAGAAGGGGGAATTTGTATGGTGTATAACCTCTATGAGTATGTCCCTGGACGTCATGAAAAAGACACCGACTACTCATTTGCACCCTTATACTATAAAAAAGACGTCGTTCAGAAGTCGTTCAGATGCAGCAAGGAACATAGAACACATTACCATTTTTCAGACATGCAGTCGGATAAAATATCGCATATTAGCATAGGTAGACAAATCAAACTTAATATGCATCTATTATAGACGTAGACAAAAACAAGCATTTTTTACAAGATGTCACCGAATGAATGAATAATTACAGAAACAATTCATAACGACCGCAATCGTATTAGCATATCAGTTACAACATCCGATTCACGAAACTCGCTACAATTTACATTTTTATCACTAAATTGTTTTTCGCAACTTTGTATATACGGACGGACGGACTATTATAGATGTTAAATAAAACCTTACTATTTATTGCACAAGAAGAAACAAGCATAATTGCACATGGAGTGCGAGGAGGGAGGAGGGCAACGCATCTGTATACCCTATGTAATGAAAATTACCTCCTTAGGCTTTATACGACAAAAAAGCTTTAACCATATCACCCCGATGTGCTCAGAGACCACATAGATGCTACAACACGGCCATCTTTAGGGTCAATTCACACCAAAAGCGCGGCGAAGCGCAGCGAAACGAAGCGCAGTTTATGTGTCATATGAATTTCAACTTTATAATAATTAATATAATACTTATTATCGCATGAGAAACTCGAACGAGTCGCGCGGATTCGAGCGACTGCGCGAGGATTTGCTGGAATCCGCGCGGAAGTCGCGAGAATTCGATAATAAGTACTACACTAATGAAAATAAAGTTTAAATTTATATGACACTGAAAACCTCTTTTTCAAAACATGATTTGGAATTACATTACTCAAACGAAAACAATTTAATTCAATATCACTTTACAGCAAGTGCACTTCGAGTATAATAAAAGTTAAATTAAAGATAAATTTACTTAAAACATGATTTTGAATGTTCGTATTTGATAAAACGTGTATTCGTACCGAATAAGTGCAGAGATAATTTTAAATGTGTTATGCTGTAGGTAGATCGGATAAGAAAATCCGTAGGTGCAATATGGTTCTAGTCTTATATGGTAGTCTGTGATAGATAGGGTAGAAGGTTGGCTGACTCATTTTATGACGATTTTAAAGAACAGAACTTCTAGTAAGAGGTAGTGCTACGCTGCATGCATGTAGCAGAAATGGGCCGGTGGGATCGAGGAGGTAAGTTCGCTTACACCACAGGTTCCCAAACTTTTTCGTCTAACGCCTACTTTGAAAATCAGTTACCTCGTATCGCCCCCTTATTAGTTATTACACCTTGATATTCAAAGACAATTATGTCGTTTCTGGCCCCTTACCGCCCCCCTCTGAGCATCTAGTGCCCACGAAGGGGCGTTATCGCCCACTTTGGGAAAGACTGCACTAGAGTAAAGTGACTGCAGTGCAGTCGCGTTTCGGAACGTAAGTTGCCGGTGGCCGGTGTATCATGATATGTGGCACTCTGTAATCTCTAACTAGTGCCTTTAGGGAATTGTCGTGAAGATTTGGAATCAGCTGGCCCCCTCAGTATTTCCGGACCGATACGACCTACGGCTCTTCAAGAAAAGAGCTTATTCTATCCTCAAAGGTCGGCAACGCATCAGTTAGACCTCTGGTATTACGGATGTCTGTGGGCGTTGGTGATCACTTTATATTAGGTGACCTAACTGCTCGTTTGCCTCGTATGCTATAAAAAAAGATGTGTCGATTATCACTACGTGACGTAATCCATCTGTGCATACATATATGTATGTATAATAGCAATATTTTTCTATTTTATAATTCTTTCTCTTTTAATTTATAATTTACGTCTGAATCTCTTGGAATTGAGTCGTCTGTAAGCACTAGGACAAAAACCAATGGTAAATCCAATCCAATCCAAAAAAAAACGCTAATATTGTATAGATATCTATATAAGACGTAGCAGAACGTTGATTGCGTAAGGTATTTAATGTTTATCTACAAACAATAAATAGCTGGACAGTTTGACTATTGATTATATCAGTGTTTTGCATATACACTATATATAACGTTACAACACAAAACTAGGGTTGCCAACCGTACCGATAACCGATCTGTGTATGATATACTGTTGAACAAATATAGTACTTGCGCAAAACCACTATTTTTAAGAGTAAAATGTTTATATTGCAATAGCGAAAAATTTTTTTTATTGATGCGCATGCGCTATGCCCCAATGAGCTTTTTTTTTCTTTTTATTTGAACCTGGCCCGCCTACCTATTCTAAACCTAGAGTACTATACTTGGTTGTAGTGTACTATATTTTTTTGATTTTGAAAAATACTATATTCCTCCGAAAAAATGTTGGCAACCCTACACAAGACAGGCATTGTCCCTAAAGAATATGTGGGCAGACATAGCTGACCACAGACAATAGAACTTTCTAGTAGCAAACTTAATGCTTATTTCCTGTCCATTCTAAATCCAAATCAAATAATTGAGCTTTGATATTTGTTTAGTATAGAGAAGAAGCTTTTGATGACTATAGATGCCCTTGACCACAGACAATAGAGCACTTTCTGATCGCCAACTTTAAGCTTTATTTCCTGCCCAGTTAAAACCCAAACCCAATATTTGAACTTTTGTTTTTTTTTAGTAGATGCGGAGTAGTAGTCGGCGTTTTGATGTCTACCGACTCCCTTAAAAGTCAGCATAGAGGTCCTTCCTCATTCTTCAATGGGCCACCGGAAACTCACACACCGCACTTTACAGCGGTTTTAAGTGAGCGAGTACATGGACTGTCTCTTAGAATTATAAGCATACAGGCAAACTTTCGTATTTATTATATTAGTAAGTATAAAGATACAGGATATTTTTATCTTACAAGACACATTTTTAGACGTAATTTCAGACAGACAGGTGGGCGCTAACGTCTGTCTAGCTCTAAGAGAAATAAGTGTTCCGTGCTTTTAGATGATAGTGTAGTTTTCCATTGTAAGAACACAAAGAAAACGCCAGGAAAGTGTTATTTTGTGTCCTTATTACACTTTTTATTAATCTAAAAGGACATTATTACAATATAACTGGAATTTCTATTTTAAATTATGGTGTACTAAATATAAATAGCCGGTTGGCCATTGGGCGGGATAAGGAAAAAGAAGGCAAAGCATCTTATAGTAGTATGGTAGCCTGGTACTTATAGTAGCCATCGATAGTCGCCAAATAGCTCCGATTGCTTGTCTGCCCCCCCCCCCCCCCCCTCTCCTCCCTCCATGGGAAAAACGGGACCCCGCGGCCTCTCCGCCCATGATAATAATTATTAAATTAAGTATTTAAGTATAACAAATTAAAGTAATTACATAATTACAAAGTAAATTAAGTGTAACACATTTTTTTATTCTATAGGGGGGCCACGAGTAGCCGGAGCCGACATCCACGTAGACGATTATATACATACATTGCCAAATGGGCCACCGAATACTTACGCACGAAACACTTTACGCTGGTGTCGTGTAAGCGCGAGGTACCTTCCGTGTCGACCTTGTTCAGCAGCAATGCGAGGCATTACTAAAAACAGTCACTTTCCAACACATGATCCAGTGCTCGTTTAGCCAATAGTTCTCCAGTCTCAACATTGTTCGATTTTCTACGAAAACAATATGATAGTAACGCAGCGCCCACGTGCTCCTAATATAATCAAACCCACATTTGGTGCATATTATCATGGAACAAAGGAATATAATGCCCCAGTAACGTTTATAATCATCATCAGGACCGAGCTCGTCATGTTATTAATTGCTGGTACATTAGTTCTACCACAGTTTATAATTATTTATTTTTTTATTTATTACTTGTAGCCCATAGTAAATCTATGATACAAAGTAATGTATTGGACTTATCTTCGCTTCCACAGCATAAGTTGAAATCCAAAAATAATGAAGTTAATTTTTTTTTCAGAAATGATATTTAATGCCCGGGGTATGGAAAAATATTGGCAAATGGATTTTGTATAACAATAATGCTCAGCGCAACGCTTTACGTCGCTTAAGTAGAAGTAAACTTAGTCGCGTATCGTATCTCATTCTTACACAGCTTTTTTATTAAATAGCTTTCACAGAAGTATTTTTAATTCCATATAAAAAATATTTTGAATTTATCATTACGATGTTTTACTTTGGTTTAATATTGCTTTGAGTAAATGTTACTAAAATAGTAAATAGCATTACAACTCACGAATATTTACTCACATCGTAGTGCACGAGAGGAGATAACATGCGATAATTGGGATAAACAAATTAAGGGATCTAATTATAAGCACTTATACTACAGTAGAACCTCTGTCGAACATCAAGGGAGACGCCAAAAAATTCGAGTTATAGAGTTTTCAACTTATGGAGGATTTCGACTTAGGCGGATTTTGATTCGACATAAAGAGTTTGAGGTTTATTCCTATAAATTTTGAGTTAGAGAAGTAAAATAAATGTTATCTAAGAAACAATTATAGTGTACTCATATTGTCGGTAACTTATTTTTCTTCGAACAATAGAAGTAATAAATTTCAAATGATCGAGTTGTAAAGGTTGTAAAATAAAACGTTGCTATGTTCGAGATACAGAGATCAAATTTATTTTTTCCAAAATGGCTTGGTGTGGCATTATTTCGACTAACAAAGGGTCAAGATTTCGAGTAATGGAGGTTTTGGTGTTTGAAGGGAAGGGAACAAAACATTTTTTCGAGATTTGGAGGTTTTAGACTTATAGAGGTTCGACTCAACGAGGTTCTACTGTATTAAAAAAACACGTGCCAGCCGAATGGCTGCGACTGCTTGTTTGCACCCTTATACTATTAAAAAAAAACTCGAGCGAGCCCCATTCAGCTGCAATGCGTCTCACCACAACACAAAGCCACACGCATAAAATATTGATTATTCACATAAAGCTCCAATGCATCGAGTTTCCGAGGCAATCTTCGGCCTACGCCTCATTCCCATACAATAGTGGTGGGTAGTACTTCCCGGGTCGCGTGGTCAGTAGGAGGGGCGAGATTGATACCTGATGCGGCCATAATCGTTAACTGCCCAGCATTATGCACGCATATGCTTAAGTAGTACGTTCTTTACCGCCCAGCATATGCTTGAAAGAAGTTCTTTAAACGATACGACCGGGGAAGTATAGATGTATCTTGCTTGATAACGATTACCGACGTAGAAGTGATGGTAAAGCATATAGTTATATTTTTAACCTACTTCAAAATGAAGGAGGTTACCAACTCTTTTTTTATATTTTTTACTAGCTGCGCCCTGCGATTTCACCCGCGTAAATTTCGATCTCGTGGAAAATAGAAAATCATCCCATGGCATCCCATAGGAAATTTTAAAATTTGGCCGATATCCAAAAAATAACCTTGTATAAATTAGTTAATGCGTATTGATTTTTGAAGTGTTAATCTCGGTTTTTTATAGATGTGATCATAATTTTAAGCATGATGCTACAGCTACACAGCGGGCTATGACAATACACAGTGGAATCCCTCCTGACAGTATAAAATATAGCTGTAAAATAGTGCAAGTGAATTCGAGAATATTATTTCAAAAGATAATTTCAAAAGTTTTTTATATTAATTGAACCGGCATGACCGGGGAGACCTACCTCTCGCTTACACGAAACCGGCGTAGAGTGACCGCTGTGTTGTCGTTTTTCGAGCGGTGTGTAAGTAGCCGGTGGCCCATGGAGGTGGGAGGTGAAAAGAGGGTAGTGCATCTGTTTTGCCTGTATGCGGATGTCTATTTGGCGAGCCTTTTTCATAACTACCAACATCCGCATAGAGGTTATACAAACGCGTTCCCTGTCCTTCCTTCTCACCCCTCCATTCTACTTATGCACCGCACGAAATGCAACAACAGCTGTCACTTCACCCCGGAGTACGTAAGCGAGAGGTACTCCCGGTCCAATTCGGCAAGTGGCACTACCTCATACAAGTATTACAAGTAAATTGGAGTAGTATATTGTAAGGAAGCGCCGCTATTCGACCTTTCCGTTTGATAAGATAACCACATTACACAACACACTCCCAATTACAACATACATCACGAGAAAGCTATTTATATCAATCACGACCAGTAATTATGTTCATGTTTATTGTGTGTTAATTAGCTACATAATTGCATTTACAATTAGCTACATAAATTGTAAGATTAGCTACATAATCGCACATGTACATAGATTTATTTTATTGTAATAAGATGAAGTCTTCAGATTTCGCTTACGAGTCTTACGACAGTCATCTCTGTAGAGCAAGAATTCTTGTGGACCCCTAAGGAGTCCGTGGCATATGTCGCAGGGGTCCGGTCATGTCCGGGGAAATCTTTTCGAACACGAGCCCGCATTTGACATTGATTTTTCCAAATTAAAAAGTTTTTGAGCCGGACCCCGGTTCAAAAACTTTTAAAATATTTTTTTTTATTATTTTGCAGAACTGACAACATACTTACGAACTATATAGTCTGATATCTTCTAGATGCAAAACACAGCTTGCGATATTTATAAATGAAAAATGATTTATCGTCATTAGGTTCGGTGCACTGCCCTCCTTTGTGGACAAAGAAGGGCAGCGCATCTGGTGGGTGGCCATCCCCATGGGCCACCGGCTACTTACACACCCCACAAAACGCGACAGCACAGCTGTCACTTTACGCCGGTCTCGCGGTAGCGAGAGGTACCTCCCCGGTCGTGCCAGTTTGGCACTATCTCTTATTATTGTAATGTAGGATGCAGGCGAAATGGACGCCTAGAGTCGGTAGCACATAACATCGGCCTGAAGTAATAGCCGTGCTATCGCGTTTTGTTCGGCTGTGACAGACCAGGTCCAGACTATATATCCAAATTTTAGACATTGCATGCAGTCGGCTGTTGTCGGAAGTGACTTTTTATCTAGTCCTCCTTTCTTAAAAACAGGTAAAACAAGACATTAAAATGTCCATGACATTAACAATGTATTATTATTGCTCCAAGGCTAATCAATAGCTAGGTCAATAGTAGAAATAGGTCATGGGCCAGGGGGAATTATACGACATTGAACTACCGACTGAATCTAAAACAATGTGTATCCCGCTCATAGAAGAATATTATACAAGCATAGCCGAAGATCGAGCCCAGTGGCGTGCTATGGGGGAGGCCTATGTCCAGCAATGGACTGCAATAGGCTGATGATGATGATAATGATACTAACAGCTGCATATACATGTGTATATGTATATATACAATGTCTAAATCTTTGTGATAAAATTATATGTTATTCCAATTGTGATGGATTTCAACTAAATCCGATCTGTAGATTGCTTAGAAGAATGCCAAACGTACATGGAATCTTTTGCAATTTACATGTTTGTTTATTGGAGGATTTCAAAACATCCCAAAAACAAAATATTATCGTTTTGCAAAAAATACCTTCAGTGCATTAACAGTAGGTATATCGCCAAAAACGTTTTGACTTTTAATTTTAATGGGAAAATGTTTATGTACTAAATTTTTAATTATTTATTTATGAAATACCCTTTCGCATCTTGCACATGGTAATTTTCTTCACAATTGGCTCTACAATTTTCACGTAGGTTTTAATTAGTTTTTTTTAATGAACGCCATAAAGCACGCCCATGCCTTCATAAATAATCTATATATGGCAATAACTTCCAACATTCTATTAACAACTCTATCTCGACATTTCAAAACAAGCTATAAAATGACCATTTACATTTCAACCTATTTCTGGTACGAAATGAATATGCCCGGAGAATGATAATTAGCTGACCCCTCGCCCACTTACAAATTATACACCGATATCTTATTCAACAAATAAATACATGTATGTCGAGGAGCCAGTGGCTGTTAGACCTTCCTCATTTTATAATACTCAAAAATTTCGTTAAAAAATATAAAACACTAACTGTACCCTGCGTGCGTTGCTATGCGTGGCGCCATCTGTCGAGAATTGGTCGCACCAACTCAGAAACTTTCCTGGGCTCATGCACAACAACTTTTCTAAAGAACATTTATAATGTATAGTTTACAATTCTATAAAGGACATACAGACAAACATTCATTTTTATATACATATTATGTGTAAAGAAAAGACTAGATGACAACATTGTCTATGCCTATGTTACTTCTTGATTATGTAGCTTTATAGTAGTGAAAGAATGGTTAAAATCGGTCTTGTAGTTTTATAGTCTATTCGATACACACAAACAAAATATTTCCTTTTTATAATGTTAGTATAAATATAGATGCTAAGACAAATCTAACGATACCTAAAATGTTAAAATCCAGAGAGATACAAAGAAAGAATTTTAATTTATTTCTGATAGGTATCTATGATAAAATCGGACAAATCGTTCAGACAGTAACAGTGGACATAGTAATCTATAATGGATTAATTGCATAATATGCTCGAAAAAGACTTTCTACAGACGCAGTTGGGTAAAAACTGAAATTGTCCTAATGTATTTCCAATAGCAGTGAAAAGTTGAAAACTTCGATCAAGTATGAAGTTTGGACTTTAGATTGTTAAAGTTTGGCAGCTAGTCCCATACAGTGAGACTTATTGAATAGCCACAGGTTAAAAAGAATTATATACCAAGTTTCCTATATCCTACTAATCCTACTAATATTATAAACTAGCTGCGCCCCGCAGTTTCACCCGCGTTAATTTCGATCCCGTGGAAAATAGAAAATCATCCTATGTGTAATTTCAAGTTACTCTCTATGCGGTAATTTCATGAAAATCGGTTCAGCAATCGATTTTCATGAAATATGGCACACACATAGAGAGTAACTAGATTACCACAGGATAGTTTTTATCCCGAAAACATGTTACATGAGATGGATGCCCTGGGACTACTTTCTATTTTTCACGGGATCAAAATTTACGTGAGTTTATATACCCAGTAAATTTTATTTATTTACACCTAGCTTCTAAAACACAAGTTTTTAGAAACTAGGTATATTAAATACCCTGTTAACCCTATTACTGCCCATTATTTTCATTAGACGGAGGACAAAATTTCAGATTTTATAAAATCAAGATAAGTTTTATGTCCACAGACTCTTACACTAAGTGGTGGTATAATATTCTAGTGGTTATAATCTCTTACGCAATAAAAATATTTTGTTACCCATTATATCGGTTAATGTAAAGTATCTGAAACGTCGTAAAATTAATGACGGCATCGGAAAGAAGTTTTATTGCATTACATAAACACATTTTCATTAAATTCCTCTTCATCTAATTGATGTAACAGAATCGTTAAAAATCCTTTCCAATTTGAAGATGTCCAATTACATTAATAATGTCGTCCTAGCCGAATTTCGGGTATGGCGGGCCATGTCTATAGAGCAGTGATTCTCAACCTTTTTTTTGTTGCGGCACATATTTAACGATTTCAAAATTTGGCGGCACACAAAGAAAAAGATAAAATATAAAAAAACGCGTTGCAAAGCAAATTATAAAATAATTTATGTTTTTGTGGATTTAAATATATCTTCTATATATATAAAAGAAAGTCGTGTTAGTTACACCACTTATAACTGAAGAACGGCAGAACAGATTTGGTTGAAAATTGGTAGGGAGGTAGCTTAGAGCCAGGAGACGGACATAGAATACTTTTTATCCCGTTCGACATTTTTTTTTTTTTGGATTGCAATCCTCAAATACCAACGATGAAATTTCACACTAACAAGTTGGTCGTTATGTGAACTGTAATGAAGCGATTTGGCGTATATTCTCATTTCCAATTCACAAACGTCATCCTACAGTTATAAATTTGGCGGTGCATCTGGAGAATGGTCAACGAGTATATTTCACGGCTTCGAATGCTACGCAACGTGCTGAAACACCTCCAGCAACTACATTGACCAGTTTTTTCGCAATCTGCCAAAGCGATCAGTTTATACGAACTTTGCTTTACTCGGAGATGCCACGTTATTATACTTGGAATGCTTCATTCAAGAATTTTCAAAGACGGAAGCAAGGTGATGCGGTTCCTGGGTATCCAGATGTGCGTTCTACTGATGCGCTTGGTCGTATGTATACAGTTCATCCAAAGAATTATGAATGTTTCTATTTGCGGTTGTTGCTGGTAAATGTGCGTGGGCCAACTTCATTTGAGACACTACGAACTGTTAATGGTGTAATATTCCCAACATATCGTGCTGCATGTGAAGAATTGAACTTATTAGAAAACGATACCCATTGGGATACGACAATCGCTGAAGCCATTATCTCTGCATCTCCAAGTCAGATACGCACATTATTCGCTATCATAATTTCGACATGTTTTCCATCAAACCCATGTAACCTGTGGCACAAATACAAGGATAGTATGTCAGAAGATATTTAACATCAAAGTCGTGTCAGTTCCAGAAATCTCGATATTGAGATGAATGAGGAGATACATAATCGTGCTTTACTCTTGATCGAAGATATGTGTTACCTCATGTGTGGTAATTTATTAATCAGGTTAGGAATGCCAGCGCCAAATCGTGAAATGAATGACGCATTTAATCGAGAATTGGAACGGGAGCGTGAATATGATCACCAGGAATTAGATTTAGTAGTTCAAAGGAATGTACCCCTTTTGAATTACCAACAAAAGGAAGTTTATGATACTTTACTGAAGGCAATCGCTGATGAAAATGGTGGTTTATATTTCCTAGATGCCCCTGGTGGAACTGGCAAGACATTCCTTATGTCATTAGTTTTAGCAACTGTTCGGGCGAGATCCAACATAGCGGTTGCAGTTGCTTCTTCTGGAATAGCAGCCAAATTGTTAGAAGGATGCCGTACGGCTCATTCAGCATTAAAATTACCGTTAAATCTTCAAACTATTGAAGAACCAACGTGTAATATTGCAAAACACTTAGCAATTTCCAAAATTTTAGCGGCATCGAAAATCATCATCTGGGACGAATGCACAATGGCGCATAAACGTGCATTAGAAGCACTTAAACGAACATTAAAAGATTTACGCTATGACTCGAGATGTTTTGGAGGAGCAATGATTTTACTGTCTGGCGATTTCCGCCAAATACTGCCAGTAATTCCAAGATCTACGGCTGCCGATGAAATAAACGCTTGCCTCAAATCGTCAAATCTATGGCGCTATGTGAAGAAACTGCAGCTGACAACAAACATGAGAGTTACATTGCTTAATGATACATCTGCTGAAGATTTCTCGGAGCAATTGCTGACTATCGGTAATGGTCAAGTACCTGTCGATGAATCGAGCGGATTAATATCATTTCCAAATAATTTCTGTAATTTTGTCTCATCAAAAGACGAACTTATCAACAATGTATTTCTAAATATTATTTCTAACTACAAAAATAATGAATGGTTGAGTGAGCGAGCAATTTTAGCGGCTAAGAATAAAGATGTAGATGACCTGAACTACATAATTCAAAATAAGATCATTGGAACAATGCATTCATTCAAATCTATTGACTGCGTCACAAATGAAGATGAAGCCACCAACTATCCAATTGAATTTTTAAACTCTTTGGACGTGCCTGGCTTACCTCCGCACAATTTACGCCTAAAGGTTGGCTCCGTAGTAATCATGCTTCGAAACATAAACCAACCAAAACTGTGCAACGGTACGCGTTTGGTGCTTAGTAAATTGTTATTTATTACGCCTATTGCCTATTGCCTATCGCCTATTGTGCATTTATTACTTTTTTCATTTATATATTGTAAGAATATTTTTTTTTTGTTTTGGTGTGCAATAAAGAATTATTTATTATTTATAAATTGATGAACAATGTAATTTACGCTACGATAATGATAGGAAAATTCAAAGGTGAGGAAGTTCTCATTCCGAGGATCCCGATGATCCCAACCAATATGCCGTTTGAATTTAAAAGACTTCAATTTCCGATACGTCTTGCATTTGCCATGACCATCAACAAATCACAAGACCAATCCTTAAAGGTTTAAATCTAGAACATTCATGTTTTTCCCATGGTCAATTATACGTGTTCACGGGTCGGAAGACCATCTGCGTTGTTTGTTTTTGCGCCTGATAATAAAACAAAAAATGTCGTGTATCACAAGGTACTTAAGTGAAGAGCAACCTATGTACTAAAATTCAGAAATAATAATGAATGATTAATGTAGTTATTTAATTTTTTTTTGTATTTTTTCCAATAAAAAAAAACACAATCTGCTTATTTATTGCCATTAAGGCGGAACAAAGTTCGCCGGGTCAGCTAGTATTCATATATTTTTTTTCTTTTTAACTGATATAATTTAATAAAATTAACATTATTATATATTTGCAAAATTTGGCGGCATACTTTTGAAATTTGGCGGCACACAAAAGTGCCGCGGGCACAGTGGTTGAGAATCACTGCTATAGAGACTAGACATCTGCGCTGGACATATTATAGAACACAAGTGCACTCTCTATTCCCTTATTCTATTCCGATTCTCATTATATCGTATTCGGGACGGGAGTCCTGACGACTGAGAGAAATCAGGCTGTTCTTCGAAATTGAATGAAACTTAGAAAAAATCCCAATCTTATTAATATTATAAACGCGAAATTTGTACGTTTGTTTGTTTGTTACTCCTTCACGCAAAAACTGCTGAAACAATTTTCATGAAATTTTGCACTCACATAGAGAGTAACTTGGATTAACACATAGGATAGTTTTTATCCCGGAAAAATGTTCCTATTGGATGGGATGAATTTCCACAATATCGAAATTTACGCGAGTGAAACCGCGGGGCGCAGCTAGTAATACATAATAAAAAGTGGAATTAGTATAAAAAGTATATTATTGAATCAAGGTATAATTTGAATCTCCATCAAGACGTGACTGTACGGTGCAACCGTACGCGCATCATCAGCATCTTTGTCAAGCAATCCACACACATTACCATTTTAGCTATCAAGAGTACGAGCCGTACAGTGAACCTTCTTCCAACCCCATTTTGGTTCGACTCGGGAGTCGGGACCTCCCGACTGTGGTTGAATATGCTTAACTAGATCACGAGACAGTCGTGTCCAATCAGCTGATAATATTCTACTCATACTTTCGTAGGGTATACAGATCATAATGCAAAGTTTGTAAGGATGTTTGTCTTCTCTTTCATACAAAAACTACTAAACGGATTTTCATGAAACTTTACAGTAATATAGCTTTCATATCAAAATAACATAATAAGTTAAAATTTTAAATCATTTTTGAAGTCCGAAACCCATGCGGGAAAGCCGCGGGAGGAAGCTAGTATTATAAATGCGAAAGTATGTAAGGATGCTTGTTACTCTTTCACACAAAAACTACTGAACGGATTTTAATGAAACTTTACAGTAATATAGCTTTCATATCAGAATAACATAATAAGTTAAAAGTTATAGGCATTTTTGAAGTCCGAAATCCACGCGGGCGAAGCCGCGGGCGGAAGCTAGTAATTTAATAATTTCAGCCTAGAATTAAGATCACTAAAATAATATAAAAAAGTGAATAAATGTTAAGAAAGCTGTCACAAAGTAACATTAAAGTTTGACAAAGCATCCGGATCCCGTAAGATCACATCTCGGCGTAATTTGCGATTAGCAATCGAATGTGACCGATTTTTTATCGTACTCACAAACCGATTATGATACCGTTAAAAAGTACCGCAAATACGATTACCGATACTTTTTACGTTTTTCCTGAAACGACGAAAGACTTATTTGGTCAAATGATTACTAAAAATATTAACTTCATTTTTTAATTATTTTCAAAACGACGAATATTTTTTTTGTCATATCGTATTATTGGTATGTGCCAGATTTA
Organism: Calycopis cecrops; assembly: GCA_001625245.1. Lineage (NCBI taxonomy): Eukaryota > Metazoa > Arthropoda > Insecta > Lepidoptera > Lycaenidae > Calycopis > Calycopis cecrops. Next base: position 143,378 of record LUGF01018881.1, on the reverse strand, counting down.
AACCAAATCAGTTCAGTAGGTAGCGTGAACACATCACAAACTTTTGCGCTTATATTACTAGGACTTTGAGATGGATATACATTTGATCGTCTACAAAATCTATGATTTTATATTATGATGTACCTAAATTGCACTATTCGATACAAAATAAACTACACAATCTATTTCTTATCGTGTCGAGAGAGAGAGAACCACAAAGAGGAGTCATAAAGACTTTAGGTAGTACTTATGACCTACATACGCACTCAGTACCCGTCTTCACAGGTACGGGTGTAGCCAACATACCGGTAGCCAACCTCTAATTAAAATATCCGAGAAGGAAATTTCTTACTGTAAAAGTAAGCACAATTTCTTACATCGTATGATATTGTCGATAAATATGACCTCACTAGTATAAACAAAACCTCATTACGAACACAACTTTCCAATAACTTATCAAAATCGTTCCAATTTGGAACGAAACATTATCTCCAATATAATGCCAATTACCACTACGAAACAGTTTCGAAATATTATTTCTTGATGCCACGGTTTCAAGGCGAGACCTGCAAATTGCGTAACAGAAGTGACGAGTTAATCAAAAGAAACGCTGTCACCAACATTATAGTTTGAAATATTAGTTTCGAGAGTTCGGGACTGTCACGCCAACTAGTGGCTGAAATATAAACTTATTTTATATAGTTACTAGCTGCGCCCGCGGTTTCACTCGCGTAACTTTCGATCCCGTGGGAATATCGGAATGAAAAATAGATGTTGGCCGATTCTCAGACCTACTCAATATGCT
>LUGF01018881.1:118552-132672 GCA_001625245.1 Calycopis cecrops | reverse complement strand
GTCCATCTGAGCGGAAAGCGGAAGTAGGCCAGTTTCCTCCACTAACATACTATATAATTCGAATTGGAACCATATTTTTAGATTTGATAGCCCTCTTAGTAGCGAAAATTACAGCCAATTAAACGTCATTGAAATTCTACTATATACGAAACAATAAAATAAAATTAGGTTAGAAATTCTAAAGTTTTAAGCTATGCGGGTATAATAACATTTATATTACGAGTCTTAATGTTACCCGCATTGAAATGCAAACAATAACATCTGACTTCTTAGCGTTCATAGAAAGTGGATATGTTAGGCAATAGACTGAAAAGGTTTGATATTGATTAGGATTTGTTCTTTCTTTTTAGGAATAAAAATTCCTTTTTTTTCCCTCATGATTTGATACAATAATTTCAATTCAATAGTTTATGCGTAACAATGTGGCCAACTTTCGTATTATGTATAGTGTAGCATTAGGATCCTATGATACTTATCTTGATGGATTGATCCTTTGATAAATCGAATCAAAGCTTAATTATTTAAGGGATACCATCAAGAGTACAAGGATGACACTAACTTGATAAGGTTTAATCACATTAACGAAACTTTACTCTTGTCATCCGTAACACCGAACTCCATAATGGGGTATTAGGGAGATCCCCTAATCATCTTATTCGTCCATTAAGCAAATATGGAGTTCACCACGAGGGTTGATATTAATGTGGACATGGCAACATTAATCACGATCCTAATATTGACATACCCTCGTTAATTACATCGTGTGGAAAATCAATGTGTAGAGGAAAATATTGCCTATTCTAATCCCAATAAATAATCCATCATATCACTATCAGCTGAAACATTTCCACGGAAAAAACTTGTAACAGAGCAACAATGTTATGGTTATAATAATTAATAATATGCATATTTTAATAGCAGTAATTTGCAATTTTGCCATTTGCAATATTATTTCAATTGTAATTTAGGGATAAAATTTTCGGAATGATTATATGAATATTAATAACAGTAAGTAGTATTGTAATTCTATTATTTATGAGGAAGGTGGCATCGTATCTTTGTGTGGATGTTTATAGGCGTCGGCAGCAATAAAGAGGCTCCGATTGTTCGATAAACTAGAAAAATGCTTAAAGTTGAAACTTGAAACTTAAGAAAACAGCTAATTTTAACAAGTCGGTTGTTGTGTCTCAATGGTTCTGAGAGGGAGCATTAATGCATGGAAGTGTGCGGGACGACGGCATGCGTGCACATGCATAATTGCATATTCAGAGATCAGTATCCATTTCGCGTGCGCAATCGGAAGCCCGCAGAAACATCCGTTTTTATGTCAATCAAATAGAGACCCTCAGTCATAACGAATAAGATACACTTTGACTTACACGTGGTCTGATAATGGTTTATTCATTTCTTAATTACTTCAGCAAAGAGGAAGAGGTAGTTAGCAAAAACAAACCAAATACGATGACAGGACGCGTTAGAGTGTGACGGCGATATACGGACGCGTAACGGAAGAAAGTGATGGATGTACGTCAGTGTGACGTGCTGCAGTTTTTTTTTTGCGTTCCAATTTTAAAGTGGAACAAATGGGTCATGACAAATTAAAGATCGTTAAAAATCCATGAAATAACGATACATATTGTATTGATACAATAGGTCCTAATTTGTCTCTGATGTATATAACATTGTATTGATGTACTCTTTTTAGAAAGAAATATGAAAGGAAGTTTTTACTTTGAACATAAACTATGCTCGTAGGCATTACACACTATATCTATTATCTATAGAAGCATATTCGGCCGTCAGTATTCTTAACATACAAGTAACAGTTGAAAAAGATGCTCAATACAATTGATATAGAAACATATTAGATTCGCTACGATGTAGTATGTCGTAAGTATGTACGTCCTCTGACTGAAGAATGACGATCATGATCAATAAAAGTACATATCAGAATTTAACAGACGGCTCATGGATGTAACCAATAAGCGTGTATGATTTGTCGTTATCAGCGGTTATAATTAAATTCCGTAGCTATCCTAGCCATGTGTGTTGATGAAATGAAAATGAAATGATATAATATAATGTTTCTTTTTTTATACTATACAATATATATAGAGGCTATACAGATGTACTGCTCTCCTTTTTCCTCTCCCTTCCATGGGCCACCGGCTATTTGCACACCTATGCGTCACTTTACGCCGCTTCACTTACTTTTCATAATAGAATTATAGAAATCACTTTATGAACGTCAACGATTACATCTACATTCTACAACCGATTTTACCCTAGCCCTGTCTTGAGAAGAACCGACAGAACAAACTCAGCGGGACGAAGCATTCGTTGTTTTAAAGCTTTTGGCATATATGTACATAAATTAAATTGACATACCAAATAAATATTTTAGCTTATTTGCACACAAATTGCATTAGAATTAGATGAATAATTCCTAAATAGTATGGTGATTTTTACACTTGTGTAAAAACAAAATGAATGATTATACAAACAAGTGTAATAAAAGTTAAATTTGGTTTTTCGAGACTTATATTCTTTAAGGCATTTACTGACTAAAGTGTGGTCTGTGCTGTGTCAAATTTCATGTCAATCCATCGGTTATTTTATGTCTTAAGTCAGTTATACAGAATCGGACACCGATTTCAATTGTATGTTTAATAGCCCCACTCTTTACGTTTCAAGTGTCAAGTCGATCAGCGACCTAAAATATTGAGGTTCGTAAAAATATTAAAAGAAAAATATGTTAATATTAAATTTTTAACAGACTGTATCGCGGTTTTTCGTTCGTTCGTTCGCGTTTCCGGATATGTTTAGCAACCATGACCACAACTTAAGACAACATTATAATAAATTAAATCCGATCTTGATCTACTAATATCATAAATATAAGTTACTATATCATATAATAATATTATAAGTATTAAGTTTGTGTTTTTTTTTCACGCAAAAACTGAAATGATTCGGGTGAAACTTGGCAACTTTAATTTCAAGAAATAATTGTCTGGGATAAGTATATTTTTTTATAATAGAGCAAACGACCAGAGCTATTTTCATGACTTTTGTTTGCTATGAATTATTTTGTTCTTTCATACGCTGTCAATCTTCTTCCTCCTTCCTCCAAGGGCCACAGGATAGGACACAGATGTCACTTAACCCCGGTATCGTGTAATAGTAAACCTCCCCGGTCGTGCCGGCCGCATTTGACTTCAATTGCTTGCAAACCTTTTAGTAATAAATTTGGAGATTTTACGAGGGTGAGTTGACACCACAAGGCACAGTTATTAAAATTTAACGCGACAAATTTACAATGTCCATCGGCGTTGCTGCGTCATTGAATATTGGTTACCGTTTACAAAATTCCAGTTTGCGCCCGCGGGTCACGCAAATTGGTGGCATTATACGTCATTTAACACCCACCCGTTCCGCTATTATTTAGGAAACAATGATTATGACGATGTTTAATGTCATATTAATGATAGGAGTGGACATGATGGGGAATATGATGTGTATTGATGACAGATGGGAAAACAAAGTAAGGCTACTGAATATATTATGGAATCCGGATATAGGCAATCAACTTTTGAGTTAACAAACCTACATAGAGGCGTTTCACTCAGCCGAAGGTAAAAAGACCAATGGTGAATGGTCCATTTTGGAAACACAATAAGAGGTGTGTGTGTGTAGGTATAATGATGTGGCGTTATGTCCTTTTTTTATTTAACAGGTTTATTTGAGCTTTAAAAAGTAGTGAATCATTTAGTGGGAAAAACGTAATTCTCGTGCTATCCTTATTTTAATGCACAGGGAAAAGTTAAGTGGTGTCTTTGTAAATAGTAGAATTTGTAATAATACTGATGGCATTTACATTCAGACATCTATCATCTATACCGAATTTATGCAAGATATTTATACGGCCTTATTCCACCAAATAAGGCTGTTTATACACGCTTTTTACGGCGTGCATATCAACGGCTAATTCACTGCATGTAACCACGGTTGTCGGTGTTGTAGTTTGTACGTATCATTGTGGGACCTTGTAGTAGCTTGTAGTAACATGTACGGCAGCGGTGCAGATAAATCTCAAATACGGGCAGTGTTGCCAACTTAGTGGATTTTCCACTAGATCTGGTGGTTTAGACATGTGTTTCAGCGGAAAAATATTAGTTTTAGTGGCTAGTGGATTTTTTAGTGGATTAGATTATTCCAGCTAGTGGTAAGCTCAGATTTTACCCACTAATATAACTAATAAAATGCACAATTATACTTTGTAGTTAAAAAAACATTAAGTATAATAATATACTTTTTTGGCCTTTGCCCAGCGGTGGGACAACATAGGCTGAACAAAAAAAAATATACTTTTTTGTCGTGTAGGCAACACCTAACTCAAGCGTGTCGGGTATTCCCCGAAAATTGCTTATAAGTTTCTTGAGTGAAAAAATATAAACTTTATGTCATACTATTAGTTTGACTTGATTTGAAAGACGTATTGATCATTGGCTCTTCATTTACTCAGCTAGTTCAGTTAGTTCAATAAACAGCTTTGAAAAAATATTTTAGAAATAAAGTTTTAAAAGACATTTAAAATGCCCAAACCACACCCAAAAGTTTCGTGATTGTTGGTTACGTAATCCAGTTTTAAAGGATTGGTTGCTTAGGCTTCGGGTTATCTAGAGGAATTCTGGTGGTTTGAGAGACGGCTAAGTTTTAGTGGTTTCTGGTGGTTTACACGGCCTCATTTGGTGGGTTGGTAAAGATAAAGTTGGCAACACTGAATACGGGTGCCTGTGCAGTCCCATGTACAAACTGGCGTTGTGTTAATGTTTCCGTTAAATAAACGTGTCGTGTATAAGAGGCCTAAGAGTAAATGGGTACAGTCATCATAGAAATCGATGATCACTGTACTTATTGACATAACATCAAATCTGTCGACAACAGACAACTCGCTGAACTTTACAAAACAGTATTGTGAAAGGCCTAAATTAGTTTGATTCGATTAACTATTTAGGTTTATTCATTGGTTTTGAAATCGGTATAATTTGACTATCGACTTTCCTTGTTGACTCTACTACTAAATGTCAACACAGACCTGAAGACCAGCTACTGAATTCGGTATAGCACTCGTATGTTGCCATGCAACTAAATTGAGTCGGAACGACCGGGAAGGCCCATCTCGATCACATAATACCGCCGTGAAGTGACAGTCATGCTGTCGCAGTTCGTGAGTTTCCGGTGGCCCATAGGCGGAAAGCAGGCTAACGCATTTGCATAACCAAGGTGTGTAAGTAGCCGGTGGCCCATGGAGGTAGGAGGAGAAAGGGGGGCAGCGCATCTGTTTAGTCTCTATGCAGATGTCTATGGGCGTCGGTAGTCATGAAAATGGCTACAACTGCTCGTTTGCCCCCCTAAAAAAATAACAATTATGCTAATGTCTACGGGCGGGATCAAAAGGTTTTTGCTCAACTGTAGGGAACAAATGTAAATAAGTAGATATAATATAAAATAATAAAAGAAAAAAACGAATTACTTAATAGGTAAGTAATAAGTATCAATGCGGTAAAAGAAACTTTCTTATTATTTTGTTTAGACTGCCCCACTAAGTCAATCGGCATAATGTAAATAAATAATATCGAGGACATTGCGATAATAACAAATTACTAATGTACCGTGAATGGTAATAAAGTAATAATGGTGTATGTAGTTAGCTAATAACGGTGTGGTGTAAGTCGTAACTACATAGGAACGCCGAACGGGGCCCCATCAGGGGCACTTCTGAATCAAAGAGAAAATTGCCCAATGAATGTGTCACCTGGGGGCACTTTTGTCTGGCCGAGGGCCCTTTCGGTCATTTTGCCAATTTGCATATAGTTACGCCACTGGCTTTTAACAACGTAGAGGCATGGTAATCGGTTGGCTACAGGTACCGTAATTGAAAAGAGCGATAACAGATTCCAGTAATACAGTGCTACGTGCTAACATAAGCAGTTAAGGACAAGACAACGTTTCAATCGTTGATGTAACAAAAATTCGCCACGAATATTTATATCTCATTACTTTTCAGCAATTTTACAGTGTTTAATTTGCATATTGCATTGATAATATATTTTATTCTTAAAATATATTATTAATATGTTTAATTTTAAATATATTATGTGCTTAATTATATTAGTAGAATGTATCTAGAACTAATTCTCGTGTTATTGGAAGTATGTAATCTGTTTTTGTTGTGATTTTGCTAAGTATTATCAGATCGTGGCAAAAAGTTGTGTTATTTCTTTCTATTTGCTTTCTTTCTATTACATATTATGAAGCTAATGTTGCATAGCCATTGGCATAACAGATTTCGATGTTATGCACTTGGCTCATCTACATAAATAATTATTAAAGCAATTGAGCATAGCATACACAATGTTATAGTGTAATAAAACATAATATGATTGTATGAATACAAATATAATATAGTACTAATAAATGGAATAAAATAAAACGTGCAAGTTTTGTTTACGTATAAATTGAATAAAAATTACTGACCTATTAAACACGCTGACAATAACCATATTTTAATCCAGATTCCAGTGTAACTTCAAACAAAATCCGTCAATAATAGATCATAACTTGTGTTCAACACATGTTCACGAAACTGCACAGTAAAACAAACGTTCGGAAGATAGAGTTTGTCAAAAGCCGACACACAACCACACCAAGAAACGCGCAAGCGCAAACTGAATTTTTAAATTTCGATGACTGCGGCGGCGACGTTCCGACGGCCGTGATTGGTCCGTTTGACGGGTGCTCGATGCGCCCGATTCTCGACTCTCGTTCTCTCTGGATGCCGGGATGCAACGAATGCATTTTATCAAAAAATTCAAAACGGGGGTCTAATGAAGGTTGAATAGATGTATTTAAAAGGTGTTTTCATTGACAAGATAAGTAGAACACTTCACATAAATAGTTTAATACGATTATAGTATAATCAATAAGGTTTTTTGCTTTAAATTGTTAAGCGCCCGCTTTTATCGATCAGCTGCTCAATAGCAATAAATCGAAATTAATTAAAAAGTTCGTTAAGTATTCGATAATTAAAAAGTTGTCTGGTATTCCAAAATGTGTTTTGTGTTTGAGTATAAAATAATTGGGTATAATAAGTACTTATACCTAGTTATAGTATAATAAATATAAGATTAACTAAAAACTACATAATCCTAACACTGTCCTAAATCGTAATAGGTAATAACTCGAATATAACGCGTAACCAAAGGTAAGTCGTAGCGTTTATCAGAACAATCTTCCGTCAATGTTAGGCAACATTGGAATTGATTATTAATAAGCGAAAAATTGGAATGATAAGCGCAAGCGTGTCTACTACTCTACTCAGAACTGCTTATCCATTAATAGGCATTTGGGTTTAAACTTATCATTCAATTTCTTTTGATTTCTAGCAATAAAAAAGTAAGTCTTTAGTACATTTTTATAGAACAGGCGACAAACGAGCAGTCTGGGATATTTTCATGGTTACCAACACCGATAGACATCGGCACAAAGAGGCTGGCTAGCCCATTGGCTGCCTGCTACTTACCGCACGAAACGCGACATCCCAGCACAGCTTTACGCCGGTATTGCGAAGTTAGAGGTACCTATCTGCCTGGTCGCGCTCGTCCGATTCGGCTGCATGAGATGTAGTGCCACTCTGCATGCATGGCATACATCTTACTGTTATACTGTCATATTCTGTTAAAAGTCAAATACCTATAGTTATTTTATCATGTGGTCCATGATTCATGACGTCAAGTGATGACGCCAGAAAAAAAAACGTTTGAACTGAGTATCAATCATAAATCCAATTTCAAGGTCGAATAACGAGAATCATCTTTTAGGCTTCACAGGAGATAATATCAACTTGTTAGTGAATTAATTATTAAATTAATGATTGTGTAATCAATTAATAATTAATAACTAAATTAAATATTGTGTATATTTATATTGAGCGTAATATAAAATTTTAAAACGAAGCCTTTTAAAAACACCAACGGTTATGCAACGTATCTGATGTCGTCTTTTTTTTTTAACTTTGGTGTGGAAACGAAGAAAAGCCCATTATATTATACTTCATGGGGTTGCTATGAGTGCTCAGACGACGAGATATCGTCTCGTTGAAAACTGTGTGCACTTGCAATTTTATTTTCCGAAAAAAAGCGCTTCAATTTCCTTTAATATGATGATACCAATCCGTGACTCTAAATGCTCTTCTTGTTAGTCTTGTGCCTGATTTGGGACATTTGGCATATTTTGCATTTGCGCAACTCTGCTTGATGCTATTTAGTTAGGGTCTACCGGCCATCTATCCGGGTTGTCCTAGTTTATAGGGCGTCCCGGGGAACGTCCGGGAGGCGTTTTATTTTATTAAAAAAAAATGAGACTAAAAATTTTAAGTTTTGGAAGAAACGTCATTTGTTTAAAATAGCATTAAAATAAATAATAATTGATTTATGACTATTAAAATTATATTTTACTCTTCTGAGTTTCTTATAAAAAATACTATTTTCTAACGTCCGGGTAGGAAGCTCCGAAATCCGGGGTTTTTACGTGTCTTGTCCTGGTAGACAGATTTTGAGATGGCAGCTCTATATTTGGACTTCACAAGCTATAAAATTGGTACTCTGGTGTCTTTACCAACATGTAAGTGCCGTGCAATGATGGTACGAGTGTGTGGAGCCTTCACCCACAATACAGCTATGCGTTATGAGTCCCTTGAATCTCAGTCCACATGACTTAGTTCCGTGATCTCTATAATCTTATAGATAGGAAGAAAAAATATCGTCCTGTTTGTTCTTGCCAGTAGGAACTCTGTGAACCTTTTTAGGGTTCCGTACACAAAGGGTAAAAACGGGACCCTATTACTAAGGCTCCGATGTCCGTCCGTCCGTCTGTCACCAGGCTGTATCTCATGAACTATGATAGTTAGACAGTTGAAATTTTCACAGATGGTGTATTTCTGTTGCCGCTATAGCAACAAATACTAAAAAATTAAATAATATGAATATTTAAGGGGGGGGCCATACAATAAACGTGATTTTTTGGCTCGTTTTTTGCTCGATGTTGACAACGGCAACAGGTAGACACTTGAAATATTCACAGAATATTAAATTACATATTGTCTTTAAAAAATATTAATTAAATTAAAATAAAACAAATATTTAAGGGGGGCTCCCATACAACAAACGTAATTTTTTCGAATTTTTTCGTCTTATTATACAGTGTAGTAGTAGTGTAAGTAGATAATGGTACGGAACCCTTCGTGCGCGAGTCCGACTCGCACTTGGCCGGTTTTTATAAACTATCTTATGACCTTACAAGTTCTCACTTAGTCGCAGTGTAGTTATTTAATTATCAAGCTCAACGTTTGAACTTTATAACAGACATTTTTAACAGGCTTGAAATCTTGGAGTACTTTAAATAACTTGTGACATCAGGGCATCTGTCATCTCGTTCCATTACACCGTAGCTGCTGTAAATCATCTAGTTAAATAACTAGGTTTATAAATCAGGATAAAATCCGCTGAAGAAGTTTTATAGCAATAAGCCTAGCTTGATTGAATCAAGCTAAGCCGTTTCAACATTGGTCCGTTTTAGCTGTAGCTGTTGAGGGTTTGTCATAAGGTCTAGAACAGGGATGGCACGCGTGCCATTGCTGGCAAGTAACACGAATCATAATACTTTGGGCATGTTTTTCCGTGGTAAATAATACGACTTTTGAGAATTAACATTTTGATTAAGTATTATTTTTCCAGCTATCACTAAAGTCAAGATTATTTTGTGGCACGTCTAAGTCCTCGTTAAACTTTTTTTTAGAATTGGCACGTATATGCATAAAGGTTCGCCTACCCTGGTCTAGAATATCTATGGTATAAAAACGTCCACTAACAACGTACAAGCGAAATGCTAACAAAGAGCCCTTAATGCCGTTACTCCTAATGTATTCCATAGTTCACCGGGGCATCATTTGTGTTAGTCACCTGTGTCTCGCCGATGCTACACGCCTCTTCACTCAGTTCGCGACGCATACTAATGCACCCCCATCCATATACGTGTCTCTAAGTGTCCAGACACATGAGGATGTAGTTGCGGTTTTGTTTTTTATTTTTGCACTGAAACCCGTTTTTATGACACGAAACAATTTACAGTGTTTACTTTATCAGAGCAAACGAATAAGAAAGGATTTAGATAGATACTGGATCTTTGGGGAGGTTATGTTTCACAAGTAAATCTAAAATAAATAGCAGGGTTCGAAAATATAAATACCAAAATATTGGATATTTATGATATATATATAATGTTTGATATAATATATCCAATTTGTATGAACGTCGTGTTGTTATTTTATAGTATTATTTATGTATATTAAAAATAGGAAACTATTAAAAAAATGTTTTAATAGTTTATTTATATAAGTAAGTACTTAAAATCAGACAAATGAAAGTAAAATATAACCCTGAAAAATATATTAAAATCCGTTAAAATAATTATAATAATACCATTCCTGTATATTATGTACAAGAAATACATCAACTTTATTACAATAAAACTAGTCTTAACGGCTTTTATTTAGGTTTATTAAGCTATATAATAATCTCGACGTATTACTAACCAACTGGTGGACTGTGGTGGGTGCTGGGTGCTGATAAGCTTCTCAAACGTCAGGCTTGTTAAATAACTATAGGTATAGCTCACTGCAAAATCTATTGAATTAGTTTTATTGTAACGAGTTAATAATCATGTCAACTATATCCCACCAAAAAGATTCAGAAAAAAAAACTAACCAAGTCGCGATGGAGCTGCTTGTTTATCTCTAAAAAGTAATGAAATCTAGACAAAGTCGTGCCAAGCCCAAGGTTCGTTACTACGATCAAAAAAAAAAACATTTCTAGTCTAGGTACGCCGCGTGCGGATCGTAACTTGAGCCAATGGTTACTTTTTCCAATTACAATACAAGCGTATTCAGGTAAAAACGATACCAGGCGAACATATTTATTAAGGATGTAACGAAGACGTTTGACGGGAAAGATGACTTTATTTGACCATTAAACTAAACTTTTAAGGCCTCTGTTTTCCTAGTTAACTTGAGGGTGTGATTGAGTGATGACTGGGTTCTGGTGATCAGTCATAGCGGTAGTGTGATGGTGGATAATGATGCACTATAACGGTAGGATAGCCTTTTGGAAAAAGTATAATGACTAAGTTGTCTCTGATGAATTGAAAAAATGTGTTCATTTGGACTAGTCGATAACTTCCTTGGTCATGTGGCAAATGCCGCTGTAATTCTATTGGAAGTCCAACAATGAGTGGTTACTCAGGGAATACTCAGTCCTTCGTTTGTATAATAACTATGCGGATGTCTATGGGCGTCAGTAGTCAACTAATGGCTTCTCATACTTTGTAAAAATATATATGACAATGGATAAAGTTCTATTGTCCTATATGTATATTTGTGGAAAATATATATTATATGAAAATGGAACTTAACCCATAATTTTTACATATTTTTTACATAAATAAATGTACATTGTACACGGGTCATGGTGAAATTCGTGGTATAGTACAGTTTTTAACTGCCCCCATATATGAGAGTGTGGATAGGTAAGTACCCCATGTATCATGAATGCATTTATTCAATAAACTCACTTAAAAAACTATCAATAGCTACAAAGAAACTTACAACAAAACGAAAGTTAATCTAATAACTACCTTCCAATTAAATTGCTTTAAGCCGAATTCTACTCCTCTATTATATGCCTTATAAATTCAAATCGATTTCTTTTGCAACCGAAATTATCGAGTTATTGATACAAATAATCGATTTAGCCGAGATAACGTAATCTCCTTCAAGATCTCCCCTATTATGGGCTATTAAAGCTGGCCACAAAACAACGCAATAAAAAAGGAATTTATCATTTGGGCGCTTGAATAATCAATTAATCGACCTCCTGCGTCCATTTTTCTATTGGATTAGAGGTTTGGATTGTACTTCAAACATGACATAAATTAAAAACTTGAAAAACAGTTATTACGTTAGTCTACTAAAATGTGTGTAGTTATAATGAGTGTATTTTTAATAGCACTTCAGATACACTTCCCATTGAATTAGTTACATTTTGGCATGGTGAGTGATTTAGGGCTCGCAGATTTTGTAGACACGTGTTTTCTTTTGTAATGGGGGGACAAAGGAGCAGTTGGAGCCATTTTACGACTACCAATGTTCATAATTACCCGCATACTAATTGCTGCTAAGATGCGTTGCTTAGCTCCTGCCCTTCAAATACCCGTCGCTTATACTCGTACGAGACCGGCGTAAAGTGACAGCTGTGCTGCAGCGTTTCGTGCGGTGTGTAAGGAGCCGGTTGCCCATGGAGGTGGGATAAGAAAGGAGGGCAGCGCATCTGTATAGTTTCTATATGGATGTCTATGGGCGTCGGTACCCATAGTAGATAGCCATGAAAATTTCTCCAACTTCTCGTTTGCCTCCCTATACCATGAAAAAAAAATTCATGATCATTTCAAACTCATTCAATCAAACTGGTAATTTTTTTTTATTAGATACCCCACATCACCCTACAAACTACAACAATATAGCTGTCATTATACCTACAGAGGTATCTTATGAACCAGAGGTGCTTTCCCGATCGTTTCGGCACATCTTGGCCTGTACTAAGACCTATTAGATGGGTAGGACGCAAGCCGTCATGGCATCTCTTAATAAACTTACCCAAAGAAACCGCTAAAAAAAACGGAAGCTTTATGACGTCAGCATGCGTTTCATCCTACTAATAGTTGTTGTGCTAGTGTAAAAGATTGTATGCTTGTTTGTTTGTTTTTTTGTTTGTTTATTTGTTTGTTTATTGTTCCTTCTTCACGCAAAAATTGCTGAATAGATTGTCATGAAATTTGGCGCACATATAGAGAGTAATTTGAATTACCACATAGGATAGATTTTATCCCAAAAAATATATCTTGATGCCATGAGTTGATTTTCAATTTTCCACGGGATCGAAATTTACAAGGGTAAAATCGCGGGGCGCAGCTAGTAATACTTATATTTTTTTATGGTAGGTATAGGGGAGCAATCGAGCAGTCGGAGCTATTTTCCTGACTACCTACGCCCGTATAATTTATGCAGATGTGTTGCCCTCTTTTCTCCTCCAACCTCCACGGCCCACCGGCTACTTACACACCGCACGAAACGCGACAGCACAGCTGTCACTTTACGCCAGTCCCGTGTAAGCGAGAGGTACCTCCCCGGTCGTGCCGGCCTAATTCGGCTGCATGTAAACATGCAGTGTGGCACTACCTCTTACTACATTCGATATTCTGTACCTGCATGCTGATGTGTAAACGTAAACTTAATTTTTACTTTTATAACTTAATTAATAACTAGAACTTCTTATTAGTAGTTCAACTTAATAATTTTCCTGATTTCACCAATTGTATAAAAAATAATGGCCATTCAATATTATCGTAACATCAAATCACTCACGACTGTTAATTCGAGATTGCTCGGGGGACGTCCCGAGGCGAGGGAATCGGGGTCACTGTGCTTGTATGCGTCCACCTGTGCTCCACAAAAGGGGTCCCGATATAACTCTTGTTTAGAAACTGTTGAGAGAAACACAAAGGATTCGACAATTGTTGCCGTTGTAAAGATTTAACTTTTAGATTGGACGATTTGGAATAAATTTTTGAACGATACGACCTAGGGATCTTCAAGAAAAGAGCTTATTTTTTCCTCAAAGGTCGGCAACGCATCTGTTAGACCTCTGGTGTTACGGATGTCTGTGTGCGTTGGTGTTCAGTTTACATCAGGTGACCTAACTGCTCGTTTGCCTCCTATGCTATATAAAAAAAAAAAAGTAAAATTTATATTCGCGCTTGACTTGCTGAGTAACTTGGCGAGAGCGTTACAAAAATCACACATCGGGCGAGTCCAATGGAAGTTGTCATTCAAATTCGATCTAAGTGAAACATTTTTGTATTTAAAAAATAAATGTCACACGACATGTTATGTCATTGTAACAATAGTAATGATTTTGATGATTAAGTTTTACTTACTTCAGTTGTGT
>LUGF01018881.1:97896-109895 GCA_001625245.1 Calycopis cecrops | reverse complement strand
AGACAGAAACAACACGTCTCCAAGGAGTGCTGCTTTTATATCAGCCTATTCTGAAGTCTTGGTCGTTCGTGGATCAATTGTATAGCTATCGCAATAATGTATATTGGCTTTAGAAGATTACTTTTCGATCTAATTCTACTGCAGAATTTTATTTTTATAAAATTCGTTCGTATCGTAGATGGACAAAAATCACTATCATCAATCATCTCCGAAACGACTGGAACGATATTGTCTAAATTTCTCACAGGATTTTGTCCAAATTATTTTTTTTTATTGAAGAATTTATTGGTCGGGGCAATATTTGAATATTTCTCCCTACAAACACTGTTTAAACTTTACCTCTTCATAAGTAGATATAGATTAGCGTCAAGTATGCAATCGATATTAAAACAAATGACTCGGTTGTAGTAAGCCACGGTTGATCCTGAATCACAAAATAGCGGAACGCTTAGCTACATAATGCGAAACATCCAAGTCCTTTAGCTTTGTACTCAATGGATTTAGAACATCCAATGAATTTCATTAAATTGAAGAAACGAAACACTTTGTCTTATATTATTTTTCTAGTCGACTTTTCTTTGGTTTGCTTTAATAAAAGCTTTAACGGACAAAAGTATTCATGGTCTAGAATCTAGATATTCTGCTAATATGTATTAATTATAATTGCGTTTGTATGTATTATTGTAAAACTTGTAACGAATTTGGAGCAAATTTAGTATACGACTAAGTATGCGCCGCAGTTTCAGCTACAATTACAAGGGTATAAGCATTTATTTTGAGATAAAAGTATTTTATGTACTCGTATCTGTGACAAATTTCATCTAAATATGTACGTTTTGGGTGAGAAAGTAACTAAATAATAATATAATATTTTGAATTATACAAACTTTCGTATTGACAATAATATTAGCAAGATATATCCAAGTTTCCATTTGCTATGGGTTTTTAGCCAGGAGTAACAAACATACATGCAAACTGATAATATTAGTAGGATATATCAGTTACCATTAGCTATGGCTGGGGTTTGTTAGTCTTGTTACTTACAAATCCGTAACCGTTATTACCACAGTAGTCAAATTGGGGGGCGGAATGCAGCTTACTATAGAGCCTTAGTCGGGGCCCTGAAAATCGGTAATTCTGCCAGGGGCTGGCATTTAAGCGTTCACCGTTAAGTGCCACTTAGTGGAGCTAAGAGCCTAATTACTGCGTATCGCAATCGGCTTTACTGCGCCGGCAAAATTATACACCCGAGCAAACCCGGGGACGTGTAATAAGCGTCTGGGTTAGTGGAAATTGTTTTTATTGCTGTTAGTGGCTGGAGGCAGAGCGGAGGTACCTCTCGCTCGTTACACCACCGCATCATCATCATCATTAACAGTTTCATAGGCCTTTTTCAATACGCGCCAAGACGACCGATCTGCTACTCGTACATATATATACAGTGCGATGCAAAACGCGTCTCTGATATGTCGCATTTCACGTGGTTTGTGATGGACTGAAGGTGGCCCTTTGAGGAGAATGAGGTGAAGGGCAACGCATCTGCTTAACTTAATCGCACGTTTGTTAATGGGAGAAGTGAAGAACTTTTATTACTCGTTCTTTGCCCCAATTCTATTACAATAAATAGTCGCTTATTAACACACTACCTTTTGTTAATCTTTGTTGAATTTTGCAAATAAATACTTACATTATTTCTTCTTTCTTTTTTTAATTTGCTGGATTTTAGTTAATATACTTATTTTAAGTCCACCTGCATATTACTACGCGCAAGTCTCAGTAAGGTCGCAAATTGTTAACGACTTAAGTATTTACGAGACATTTATTTTTATAGAATAAGGAGGCAAACGAGCAGTCTGTGATTTTTCGACTACCGACTCCCATCGACATCCGCATGATTCTTATTCTGATACGTTCCCTCCTTTACTCCAATGGGCCATTGGACACTCACAAAATGCACAAAACGCGACAACAAATCCACTCTACGACAGCATGACCTGAGCAAATGGTGTCTCCCCATACCGCTACAATGCAGCATGGCACTACCTCTTTCCTATTAATAATTCGCTCCAAATATCTCGACGACGTCCAACGGCGTAAGCATATGGCTATGAGAATGAAGAACAATTCCGAATTAAAAAGCAAATCTCTTATCTTAGGAACAGAACGAACGGACGCACAATACACGCGACCCAGTAAACATTCCCACAAAACAACAATGACACACAAAGGGATGCTGTTGTTCACACAGTTAACTCTTTATTACATTATACTATTTAATGTAAACGATCGAGATGGATATACATGGTGTGCATATATATTTTTACGGTATAAGGAGGTAAACGAGCAATCTGACCCATTTTCTTGACTACTATAGTGATAAACAGATGCCCTCCTTCCTCCACACACTACTACTTACACACCGCACGTATTGCGACAGCACAGCTGTCACTTTGCGCTGGTTTCGTATATCTAATATGTATTAAGATCAAATAAATTTTTTTTTTGTGGTCGAACGCCGTTGCGTTATGCATAAATACAGTGTTTTATATTTTACTAGCTGTGCCCCGCGGTTTCACCTGCGTTAATTTCTAAGAAATCCATATAAACTTCAACACCCTATTTCACCCCCTTAGGGGTTGAATTTCTAAAAATCCTTTCTTAGCGGATACCTGCGTCGTAACATCTACCTGGATGTCAAATTTCAGCTTGACCCGTCCAGTGGTTTGGGCTGTACGTTGATAGATGCCTATGCCACGTTTGAGTTTTATATATATAGATTATAAAGCTACCGAAATTTATTAATCATTTTTTTATTAATTCTAATTTGATTTCCCAACACACTTCTTAACAAAAAAAATAAAACTAAGTTAAAAAATCCAGTATAAAAATATAAACACCTTTGTTACACTAAGGAGCGTTCGCATAAGGTGGACAAGTTACAAGTGCATAACAAAAGGGACAAAGGAGTAAACAGAGGAGAGATTATCCCCATCTGCCACGGCGGGGTCGAGGACCTCATTGTCAAGTTACCCATAAAATAGAGCGGTGTTTTCTAAGACATTCTATTGTTGGCAGTTAATATCAATTTTCACTTGCAGATTATGCTTAATTTTATTTATTTAATTATTCATTTATGTTCATATAACACTTAATAACTAGACGGTTAAAAATTAATTGGCAGATACATTACACACCTTATTATGTTTAATTTTATTTTCATTTTATGTTTAGGTGTAAACGATTCTTGTCATTTAATGTTGATATTTATGTGATAAATGTAAATACTTATACGAATTAAAAACTAACATCGTCAAGGGCGTTGCAGTCATTTATTCTCTAGATATTTTTACTACTCTACGACTACTCACATGGACATCCCCATAAAGGTTGTATAATGTATGTGTAAAAATGTTGTACCTCTATGAGGAAGGGTAACGCAATTACTGTTACATGCGTATGTGCGTTGCCTTCCTTATTCCTCCTCCATGGGCAATACTCACAAACCTCCTCGGTCGTGCGGGCCCAATTTGGAATAAACAGTCTTGCACAAGTGCACAGTTTCTCTTAGTAAACGCTGTAGCCGAAATTTCAGCTATGACATAATTACGCCAAGACTTCTGCTACTCGCGGACCGGCACGTGTTTCCTGCCGGCAATGGCTTATTAAACCGACAGCCTTTTACAACTTCTAATTCCTCAAATTAGTCACAAGAACTGGAATGTTTTTGTTCACCGACACAAAGCTGAATTCCTTTATTGAATCTTACAAAGAAATGGAGACGTCGAGTGCCGTTGAAAGGCACTCGACTCTTTTGCTACATGCCGTCCTGTTCATTGACAAACCCTTCAATATAACACGAAATACTAACGTACATTTAATTTTTTTTTATTTACGGGTCGCCTAGTAAAGGCGACCCGTGCGCACTTATTTGGGCGTCAAAGATAAAAACTTCGTTTTAGAATGGAGCCTATTCGGTACAAAAAAAAAACTTTCTTCTTTATGTTATTAGGAATAATAGCTAACTCTTTATATTAAAAGAGAGAAATCGAGCAATCGGGTCAAAATACAAATGAACTGCAACGCCCACGTTCCTGCACCAGAGATTTTGCGTTGCCGGTGCCTGAGATGAGCTCTTTCCTTGAAGCTCCATAAGATGTATAAATAACCAATATTATTTCAGAGCTTAAGAAGCGATATATCATAATATACCTAAGGCCGCGATATATTTAAACAATATAAGATTCCGTCGCAATAAGTCTGATACTTTTGACTGCCTCGTGGTAACCATTTTCAACCACACCTGAGGTCTCGAAGTCGAATCTCAAAAGTTTCGTGGGATTTTTTAATTCCTAATAACAGTCCGGAGTAAGGAATTTGGCAGCGTGCAGCGTGACTCCCCCTTTCATCGGAGAGCAAGTTAAGCCGTCGGTTGTGCGTCTGATTTCTCTCCGGTCGTGTAGGACTGCCGTCATATCGGCATATGAGATTATGGGAATGAGAGTGCCTCTGGCTCGTCTCTAAAGAGACAACCGCCGTAGCCGAAATTTGGCTCGGAATATATTTTTATGTTTATTATTATATGATGCAGCGGCAGAGCAATCCAACGTAAAACCGTAACGCTTTACTGCGCTTAGGTCGCTTACGCCTCCTGTACACATTGTAAACGATCAAATTTACGCTTAGACGTGACGTCACAATAATTTTATACTTTTTTTTACACTTCAGAGAACATTTTAATTAATTCCTTACGCGTTGAATGGTAAATTATTACGCGCGTAATTTTAAAGCTCAAGTTGTTTCGCGTTATCGCGATCGTGTCATATTACACTGACCACCGAGGGTTTCATTCATTCCTTATTGAATGAATATGTTCATTCTTTTTTTCAATGAATATACTTCATTCTTTTTTTAAATTAATATAGGGTTGTACCCTCCTGCCGCTTCGCTGCTCTTGACCGGGGATTACGAGTTTTGCTTCTAATCCGGAGTTAAAATAATTTTAAGGGGATGTTCGGGGATGGTTTTGAGTTTGGTAATGTAATCATTGTTTTTGATGGAAACTTTTTTGTCACAGACATGAATTTTTAATGTATTTTGTGTTGTTACAAATTAAACATAAAATAAAAGTTTAGTAATAAATTTTAAGCGGGCTTGTATATTGGAGCCCATAGGGAGGATGGGGTTAAGGAGAGCAACGCATCTGCCTATGGGCACGACAATGTGTAGTTACCAAATGACTCCAATTGCACGTTTGTCCTCGCTGTGAGAAAAAAATGAAACTTGTGAAGTAGGTCGATATAGGTTATGTACCTATGTAACTATACCTATGTTAAATCTATACATACCTATAATAAAACTGTAGAAGACGTCATTCCGTCTGTGCAATGTGCAGCTTTCACGCAAAAACTTCTGGACGGGTTTTGATGTAAGTTTTTTGATAAATAGGTATTAGTGCTCGGTAACATTCTATTTTTGGGCTTTAGGCTATAATTTATCAATATATGTATGTACCTATATATAATATGTATAATGAAAAATTTGAAAAAATACACTATTGTAGGGCAAACTAACGTATTGACAATTCGGCCACATAACCTTACAAGTTACCATGACAATAATGATAAGACAACGGCTGTCGCGTGGACCTATGTTATAAATTATAATACATAATTGTAAATACATATAATCGAGGTGTCTGATTCTTATGAAACAAATTAGGGGATGAAAGTGTCGGACTCCATAATAAAAAACTTAAATTTTTTTTTAATTTCATTTTAAACTTTATTATGATGACCGTAAGACTGAATTTACAGTTGTTTTAACAATGTTTCGATAGAGGAGAGATTTCTAAACACTTACGGGAAGAATTGCAATCTATAGGTCAGTGACCGCAATGAGAAACGATCAACTAACAATTTCGATCAACAATCTTCACATAATTATAGTACTGGAACATTAAAGGTAGTGGACGCCTCATAGTTTTTTTTAACATTATTATATAAAAATAATATTTTACATGTACATTATGGTATTTAATAATAATAAAAGGACATTAAGAGCGAGTTTTTTTTTATAGGATAAGGGGCAAACGAGCAGTTGGTAGATGACTACCGCCGTCCATAGACATCTGCAAAACTCGAGGCTTTGCAGGCGCGTTGCCGGCTTTTTGTTGTTGTTTAAATAAACATATTTATTTCGATGTCAAGTAATTTACGAAGGAATATAATATACATATGTACAACTATAAGCGATGATAATAAGTACTTTCCACTCCGATTTCGGCGAGGGCCACCTTTTTTTTTTCAAACCTATAAGCTATACTTAAGCGCTCTATGGCGACCGATGTCTAGCAATGAACGTCCTCCGGCTGATGATGATGATGATGATGATGATGATAAGTTATACATGTACCACCGACATAATATATATTTTATTTAATTTAGGAAATTAGGGCCGGGATGTGCTAGTTACATAGGTGAAACCGCAGGGCGCTGCTAGCTAATACGAAAATAAATGGCTATAACTTTTTATTGCGTTAACTTAGAAGTGTGATTTTTTCAAGGCATCAAGACGTAACTGACCTCCGTATTTGACAGCTTAATCCCTTCACGCGTTTTAGAGAAAAGGGTCTTGACAGACCTACAGACAGACGGACAACAAAGCGATCCTATAAGGGTTCCGTTTTTTCTCTTTGAGATACGGAACCCTAAAAAGAGCATTCAGGATTATAAGAAATTAAATTCATGACGTACATATGTAGGCATGTCTTTTTTTCCCCTTAATAGCATAGGGGGACAAACGAGCAGTCGGATCCGTTTCCGTCACTTTGCGCTGGTATTCTTCGTCCTCTCTCCTATATAATTGTCTTTAACTCCTCTCACCCTAGTAATCACATAGGTACACCACCATCACTAGAAAGCGTGCCAAATATGTAATTGTTAAATATTGGTGTTCAGTAAATCAGTAGCATGCTATAAGAGACGGGATGCTACACTAAGAGCATTAATGTAAAGGAATTTATCGAATCGAAATCGAATGATATGTTTCTTCTCTCAGACAGTTTTTGTAAACAGTTTGTTCTCAGACAGTCTGATTTTTTTTGTAATAAAACTGTTAATTATTTTATTTAACAATTTTGTCAGTACCAACCCTAGTCTAGTCATGACTCGAGTCTGGGTTAGGGTTGGAACTGACAATAAAGTATTATGACAGTGACTTTCAAAAGAAGATATTTCTGCGGTAGGGTTGGAAACGGTAGAGTATGACATTGACTTTTATAAGATTTGTAAAACAATATTTTTCAAAAATTCTTCTTTTATTATGACCTTTGGGTGACTTAAAAAACGGTTCTTTCTTGCAATCGCAAGAAAGACAGAAAAAAAATACTTAGCAAGGCAAAAAAAAAAATATAATACCCGGTCAAAAAAGGCCGATTCGGCTGCATGTACTTCTGTAGTCCATAGCACTACTTCTTACAAAATGTAGAGAGTAAAGGATATAACGGTTACTTTTCAGATTAGCATTATCTATTTCAATTGCTTCTGAAGAGCCCCTTCGACATTTTTAAATGTCTTCTAATGACCCATCACTGTTTTATACAGAATAATTCAATGGTTTATTTACTTCAAAATGCGTAGGTCTCAAAGGCACGTCCTACGTGTGTTAACATCGGTTGGAAGACCAACCATGTGCACTGACCTTTATATTTATCCGATATATCTTTTATCTTTTCAGCCGGGAAATTTGTAAATACGACAGAGCATAAACGAAATAAAATCTACCTTTCCTCCCTTTTTTGTTCTTTATAATTGTATGTTTTTTTTTATAGTATACGAGGAGACCGAGCTATTTTCACGACT
Source organism: Calycopis cecrops (assembly GCA_001625245.1). Lineage (NCBI taxonomy): Eukaryota > Metazoa > Arthropoda > Insecta > Lepidoptera > Lycaenidae > Calycopis > Calycopis cecrops. The sequence goes on along the minus strand of LUGF01018881.1, from coordinate 102,036 downwards.
ACCGCCATAGGCATCCACACAGACGTTAAACAAACAGACACCGGACACTTACAAACCGCACGAAACCCGACAGCACAGCTGTCACTTTACACCTGTATCGTGTAAGCGAGAGGTAATTCCACGTTAAGATCATTTCATATAAAATATATAATACTAAACAAGCTATACTAATTTTATAAAATCAAAGATTATGTTTGAATGCCCATACATCTGGAACTCTTCAATGAGGCCAGCCTCTCGCTAGAAGGATCCTGTTGCTTGCAGATCCGGGATCCTCCTGTTATAGCGACAGAAGGCAACTGCAGTGGTTTAGTCGGTATTGCACTAGGGGCCACTCGGGTATATACGTAGATTAAAAAAAAAAACAAAAAAGCATCTATTGGTACTAAAAAAACTTTCAGCGTGAGATTCGCTATGGCGAGTTCAAGATAATAAGGTCGAAACAACGAAGCGCTGCTAAGTAATAAATTTTTGTGAACTTCGAACTAAGTAATTGTAAGTTGAAGACGCGGAGTTTCAAACTTGATACCATTTATCACTTAAACAACATAATTACTTATTTGTTTTAAACTAAATTATATAACAAAGTTTCCAAGTTTCACGGCCAGACTTCCTTTGCTACAAACACTTATCAATAATGAAATTATATTTGCCATTTAAGTTCAGCAAAGTCATTATAGGCAAATGCTAACTTCGTCGTGACGTTTTCCATCGGCTTTTCTGTAGCATTGCGGGGGCAGACAAGCAGCAAAATTGTTCAAGAGTACCTACCTAGCTAGTAGCTACTATTATCTTCTATCCTCAACCCACGCAGTGACATTGAAAATATATAAAAAACAATTATTAAATATCAGGCAAGTCCACTGTTCACGCCAGATCGTGACGTCACTCGCTCTGCCCGGTGGACACCGCGCCCCGCGCAGACGCGCTCGGCCCAGTTCGTTCCACGGTCTTGGCTCGCTTGCACGTTACATGCTTCTGCGCAGATAGCTATTACGAGTGTTTCCGTTGTGCTTAAATCAAGTTATTATATTTATTGCTCCTAAAACTATTACTCACTCTAACTCAGTGCTTTGTCGGCTCATAATAATTATTTAATACTGCTGTGGGGAGGTGTTCGAGAGACACGGCATCGGTGGAAACCAGGTGAGTCAGCTTTGTCCTTAATCATTCACATCTCCTCTCTTAACCATTAAACCCGCCCTTCGTGTGACGATAGCCATACGGCGTCGTCATCCACCATTTTAAAACCAAAAACTGAAAAACAATTGGCGAAATTTCTCGCACACAAAAATACAAAACTAGAGCTGACCTTTAAACTATCGCCCGGTTCAAACGTAGGAACTTTTATTTTCCAATTGGATGGAAAGTTTTTCGCCAAAAAAAAAATTGCCAATTTTCCCCTACTTTTAGTTATCGATCTGAACTTGACCTACATACCTTCAACTTCGCACGTTAAAAGCTAGGGATTGAATTAGAGGGGTTCTTCTTTGAAAGAAGTAGTGTCATAATCATCCTACTAATCCTACTAATATTATAAAGGCGAAAGTTTGTGAGAATGTTTGTTATTCTTTCACACAAAAACTACTAAACGGATTTTCATGAAACTTTACAGTAATATAGCTTTCATATCAGAATAACATAATAAGTTAAAAAATTTAAGGATTTTGAAGTCCGAATTTCACGCGGCCGAAGCTGCGGGCGGAAGCTAGTATGTATTATAAATGCGAAAGTTGTAAGAATGTTTGTTACTCTTTCACACAAAAACTACTGAACGGATTTTCATGAAACTTTACAGTAATGTAGCTTTCATATCAGAATTACATAGTAAGTCAAAATTTTGAATCATTTTTGAAGTCCGAATTTCACGCGGGCGGAGCCGCAGGCGGAAGCTAGTATTATAAATGCGAAAGTTGTAAGAATGTTTGTTACTCTTTCACACAAAAACTACTGAACGGATTTTCATGAAACTTTACAGTAATATAGCTTTCATATCAGAATTAGATAGTAAGTTAAAATTTTGAATCATTTTTGAAGTCCGAAATCCACGCGGGCGAAGCCGCGGGCGGAAGCTAGTAGATTAATATTTTATACTGGGTAATATTGCATGGCAGCCGATTTGAACCAGCATGTGTACATCTTGATAACATACCGCCGCATAATGAGAGCTGTAACCCTCGTGTTTCGCGCGGTAAAAATCGTTACAGTTTTTACAGTACGAGGGGGCAAACAAGCAGTATTTTAAAGATTACCAACGGCCGAAAATATCCCCATTATTTATATTCAGATGTCGCTCTTCTTCCCTTTTCCTTTTCAATGGAAACGAGCAGTCGGAGTCTATTGATTACTTTTTCCCTCTCCATGGGACACCTGAAACACCGCACGAACCGCGAGAGCACAGCTGTCATTTTACGCCGGCATATCACTTACGCCGGTGGACTGGACAGCTGCAAATCCTAATGACTCAATAAAACGTGTCGTTCGTTAAACTGGTGTCAATCATCAGCTCAGATGAACACGTGGTTGCCACACACAACGATCATTAGCATTTGCCACGAGTGCGCACGTCTCATGCACATCTCTAAAATTCAATCAGATTCTCTTAGCACTGGTTTAATCCTTAGCTTAGCTAGTATACCTACTTTACTTGATAATGCAGGGGAAGAAGAAAACATTCACACGTTTCCTAATGAATTTGTATGTAAGGGTCAATTCACAAGAAAAGCGCGGCGAAGGGCAGCGAAGCGGAGCGCAGTTTATGTGTCATATGAATTTCAACTTTATAATAATTGCTATAATACTTATTATCGCATGAGAAACTCGAACGAGACGCGCGGATTTCCGCGAAGTCGCTGGAATGCGCGAGAAGTCGCTGGAATGCTCCAGAAGTCGCGAGAATTCGATAATAAGTACTATAGTAATGAAAATAAAGTTGAAATTCATATGATACATAAACTGCGCTCCGCTTTGCTGTCCTTCGCCGCGCTTTTGGTATGAATTGACCCTATGGATGCAAATGAGAAAAAAAGGCAAAGGAGGTGGGCAACGCATCTGTATAGCCTAAATGCGGATGACTATGTGCGTCGGAATTTAAAAGGCTCCGACTGTTAGTTTGCCCCCCCAGGCTATTAAAAAAATGAGATATCGGATGCCTACAGTTATGTAGATTTCTTGCTCTATTTTCAGACTCATTCATAACCGAGAAACCGCGCCAAACTAAATTCAACTGTCACTTTACGGAGGTGCCACTTGGGCCAGAGGTACCCCAATGTTGCTGGGTCCCTTCAAACTACCACTACCTCTTATAAACCTCCTCCTCTACCTACTACCTACCTCTTATAAATTTAGAACGTGTGACATGGGAGGTAGATGGTAGTAATGCGGCTAAACTTTACTCGGTTTATGAGATCCAGGCAGTGCCGGATTAAGAATTCACGGGGCCTGCATAGCACCTTCTATTCAGGGGTCTTAATTTTGAGTATGAAGGTCACGTAGATTGCTCTATAGGTCTAAATGCCATATAAACTGATTTATAGTGCCCTTTGAGCGCGGGGCCCGTAACAATTTCTATTTTTGCTACGTGGTTCATCATCATCATCGTGGCACTAGAGAGAGGAACTGTGGAGAAGAGGATGATGGAAAATGTTTCATAACTCTAGATGGTCATTTATCCAATAGCTAAGCAGTAAGAGGCAGTGCCACACTGCATGCTTGCATGCAACCGAATTGGGCCGGCACTACCGGGGAGGTACCTCTCGCTTACACGAGATAGGTGGAAAATGACAGCTGTGCTGTCGCGTTTCGTGCGGTGTGTAAGCAGCCGGTGGCCTATGGAGGTGGGAGGAGAAAGGCGAGCAGCGCATCTGTATAGCCTCTATGCGCATGTCTATGGGCGTCGGTAGTCATGAAAATGGCTCCAACTGCTCATTTGTCCCCTATACCATAAAATACCTCCCTCGCTCCTTTATTTTATAAGTGAAGTGTCGGGCTGACCAACGAATATTAAATAAATAACCTCTTTTGTCCACACTAAATTGTTATGTCATACGAGTAGGTAGATTTCTTGTCACATATAGCTTTTGGAGTAAAATAATATAATCTCATCTAAACCATAGTCTAAACTCTTAAAATGACTTCTGT
>LUGF01018881.1:85759-96651 GCA_001625245.1 Calycopis cecrops | reverse complement strand
AGTTTTTACAGTACGAGGGGGCAAACAAGCAGTATTTAATAGATTACCAACGGCCGAAGATCTCTCCATTATTTCTATTCAGATGTCGCTCTTCTTCCCTTTTCCTTTTCAATGGAAACGAGCAGTCGGAGTCTATTGATTACTTTTTCCCGCTCCATGGGACACCTGAAACACCGCACGATCCGCGAGAGCACAGCTGTCACTTTACGCCGGTATATCACTTACGCCGGTGGACTGGACAGCTGCAAATCCTAATGACTCAATAAAACGTGTCGTTAGTTAAACTGGTGTCAATCATCAGCTCAGATGAACACGTGGTTGCCACACACAACGATCATTAGCATTTGCCACGAGTGCGCACGTCTCATGCACATCTCTAAAATTCAATCAGATTTTCTTAGCACTGGTTTAATCCTTAGCTTAGCTAGTATACCTACTTTTCTTGATAATGCAGGGGAAGAAGAAAACATTCACACGTTTCCTAATGAATTTGTATGCAAGGGTCAATTCACACGAAAAGCGCGGCGAAGGGCAGCGAAGCAGAGCGCAGTTTATGTGTCATATGAATTTCAACTTTATAATAATTACAATAATACTTATTATCGCATGAGAAACTCGAACGAGACGCGCGGATTCCCTCGAAGTCGCTGGAATGCGCGAGAAGTCGCTGGAATGCTCCAGAAGTCGCGAGAATTCGATAATAAGTACTATAGCAATGAAAATAAAGTTGAAATTCATATGACACATAAACTGCGCTCCGCTTCGCTGCTCTTCGCCGCGCTTTTGGTATGAATTGACCCTATGGATGCAAATGAGAAAAAAAGGCAAAGGAGGTGGGCAACGCATCTGTATAGCCTAAATGCGGATGACTATGTGCGTCGGAATTTAAAAGGCTCCGACTGTTAGTTTGCCCCCCCAGGCTATTAAAAAAAATGAGATATCGGATGCCTACAGCTATGTAGATTTCTTGCTCTATTTTCAGACTCATTCATAACCGAGAAACCGCGCCAAACTAAATTCAACTGTCACTTTACGGAGGTGCCACTTGGGCCAGAGGTACCCCTATGGTGCTGGTTCCCTTCACACTACCACTACCTCTTATAAACCTCCTCCTCTACCTACTACCTACCTCTTATAAATTTAGAACATGTGACATGGAATGTAGATGGTAGTAATGCGGCCAAACTTTACTCGGTTTATGAGATCCAGGCAGTGCCGGATTAAGAAGTCACGGGCCTGTAGCACCTTCTATTCAGGGGTCTTAATTTTGAGTATGAAGGTCACGTAGATTGCTCTATAGGTCCTAAATGCCATATAAACTGATTTATAGTGCCCTTTGAGCGCGGGGCCCGTAACAATTTCTATTTTTGCTACTTGGTTCATCATCATGATCGTGGCACGAGAGAGAGGAATTGTAGAGAATAGGATGTTGGAAAATGTTGCATAACTCTAGATGGTTACTTATCCAATAGCTAAGCAGTAAGAGGCAGTGCTACACTGCATGCTTGCATGCAAACGAATTGAGCCGGCACGACCGGGGATGTAGTGGTGCTATTCATTACAAAGGGAGCTGAACAGACATTTAACCCATCACGCTTGTCCAATGCGGGTTGATGGGTGTGCAGTAAGCCAGCTGGCTAGGTCTATGGGTGCCACCGTTGGTATCTAAAATAGGTACTCCTCCGCTGCCGCCCTAAGTCAACATCCTGCACTGATGCTGACTGTTCTACATTGGCCTCGTAAGGGCTCCTGCCTATGAGCCCAATGTAGCTTAATGCTGTTTGGTCGGGGACTGCCGAAGCAGCTGGTGGTAATGTCTTACAATCGTTCCATCATCCGCCACCTATGGACCCCAGTAGTAGCTACAACCAGGGCAGGAAGTGGGAAAGATTAGCTGAAGATCGAAGCCAGTGGCGTGCTATGGGAGAGGCCGCCGTCCAACAGTGGACTGCAATAGGCTGATGATGATGATGATGATGACCGGGGATGTACCTGTCGCTTATACGAGACCGGTGGAAAGTGACAGCTGTGCTGTCGCGTTTCGTGCGGTGTGTAAGCAGCCGGTGGCTCATGGATATCGGAGGAGAAAGGAAGGAAGCGCATCTGTATAGCCTCTATGAGCATATATATTGGCGTCGGTAGTCATGAAAATGGCTCCGACTGCGGATTTGTCCCCTATGCCATAAAAAACCTCCCTCGCTCCTTTATTCCATGAGTGAAGTGTCGGGCTGACCAACGAATATTAAATAAATAACCTCTTTTGTCCACACTAAATTGTTATGTCATACGAGTAGGTAGATTTCTTGTCACTTATAGCTTAATACTTAGGAGTAAAATAATATTATCTCATCTCATTGAGTTATTATTACTACGTACGTAGTACATATAACTCAATGTCTCATCTAAACCATAGTCTTAACTCTTAAAATTACTTCTGTCAAGTGTGAGTCTCTTTCGGCGTATCTTGTTTAATTTATCACATATTAAGACTTTATCAGCTTCATCGGAATGTAACGGAATAAGTACTTAAATTGAAATTTTCATCAACTGTAATAGTAACATAAGAAACGGAGTATGATTACTTATTTTATAATGACAAAAATGTCTTCAAGAAGCGGTTTACTGTGACAATTATTTTTTCCTTATATGTATACCTAGTAGTCGATCCGACTTAGTTGGGCGTCAAAAATAAAAATTGGTCAATAGTAATATAACATATGTTACCTATGTAACCTTCAGATAACATTGCTTTCTAGCAGTTATAGAATGGATTAACATCGCTCAAGTAGTTTTGGAGTGACACAAACAAACAAAAACATATTTCCTCATCATAATGTTAGCATAGGTTTAGTATACAGGTACTTACCTAGGTACTAACTCGTTAAATTTTATAGATAAGTAGTAAAACAAAATGTATCTAAAATAAAGTGGTAAAGATTAGTAAAACATGAGTAAAACTATGAGTTCATCTCACGTAATTTGATCCTCAAAGTAAAACTACATCGATAGGAGATTGAGGATCAAAGGCAGACCCAAATAACTAATTTTGTAGTCGTGCAGATCGTTTAGGAAAATACTTAGTAACAGTACTTTTAATTAAAATACAAAGTATACTTGTGTAATACTTGGTTTGAATGTAGCGTTGCTAGACGTTCCAATTTTGCTAACGATTTTGAGCCCAAAAGAAAATGTCCCGCACGTGCTCTGTCCCGCTTTTTGTAAATCTTGTAACCAATGAATTTAAAAGGTCCTTTATAAATCTTGACCAATAACAGAATAAATTTTCTGCGTAAGCCCCACTTTTTAGTCGAAAGGTTTTGAAATCCCGCTACAGACGAAAAAAAATATAGCAGGCTCACAAAATGAGCAACTCGAATGTGTTTTGAACACACCAACATGAAAAAGTCTAATATGAATGTGGAGGTGACAAGGCCTGTGTAAGGATCGTAATATGTGGTACTGTACCCCTCTGCCTGCCCCGTGAGGGAGCTGGCATTGATGTGTTCTTGTTATTGAAAACAAGTATTTGTAAATAAAATTAAAGAGTCGGTCAGTAATTTGGTAATGTCACAACGACGCTAGCCCTGAGGACGTATAAATTACATTTTCTGTCCCCTTTTATTCCAGACCAAATCTTATTAAGTTATTACATTTTTATTTCATAATATATCAATGTTTATATCTTGTTTATTCTATCTTCATAGAATCTAACGACATCCTGGCACAATTAAGAGAGAAATAAAAAAGTAATGAACGCAATACCTTAATACAATTAAACGTGACTTTGACGGAAACAAGTCAGAAATTAATAATCTGTGGTAATTAAATCAGAGTTGGAGTAGCGATGCGTACGCCACGTGCAGCAGACCAGAACCTGTTACAAGGTATACCAGTTAAGTGCTTCCTGAGTCAGGGCTGATAAAAAAGTATGAATGTTTTCCTGTTTGATAGAAGGATGAGAGATAGCCTTATGCCCAGTTGGCGGGTTATCTTAGCTGGTGACGTCACTGTCATCAGTGCGTGATTTATATGCAAACAAATATTTTTCTTTTTCATGAGTTCATTTGCGGAGTTGACAACCCTAATGATGACACACGCCCAAATAAATTCGCATGACTAGAAGATTAGATAACAAGAAGAAGAAAACCACAAGACTATGATCAAATCAAGCAAGGCAAGTGTGTGTGTGATCAAATGTGTAATGCAGGCTTGCCCACCGTCCCTCATCTGCACCTTGCGGTATGTACCTACCATACATACCTCCGGTCACACCGATCGAATTCGTTTGCAATGGCACAATTGCACCGCCATAACTAAATCCTGACTTCAGTCTAATGGGGCAATTGGGAATTGGATCATTGTTCGTAGGCATTCACACGAATAGAATATGTATTATGTAGTTTGTTACGCTACTTAGCTATCTATGTCTATAAATTATTACATAAAACTCAAAGGTGACTGACATAGTCATATATCAACGCTCAGCTCAAACCACTGCACTGGACGGATTGGGCTGAAATTTGGCATGCAGGGATGTTATGAGGTAGGCATCCTCTAAGAAAGGATTTTCAGAAATTCAACCCCTAAGGGGGTGAAATGTTATATGGATTTCTTAGAAGTGAAAGTGAAACCGCGGGGCACAGCTAGTTCTATTATACATATACTTATATGTATACTAGTTATCGGGACGCATCTCTACCATATGTGGGATCTACTGGACTTTATGAAAATTAAAAAAAAAACTTTATTCCACTAATAAAATTCGAAGTAATAAAGTACATACTTTAATAGAATTTTTACGATATCTTAAAATTGCAAAGCCTCTAGCTTATCAGCCTTATGTAATATTTTTATGTAGTTTTCAACGAATAAACGCAACATGTATGTTATCAGTTACGTAACTTTGCAAGTCCGCAGATTGAAGATGAATGAATGATAATGAAATTGGTGATTATACGAGTAATGAATGTAAAAGAAAGCAAGACCGATATGTAAGAATTGTTGTAATATGGGCATACAATACGCTTCTCTCTGCCTGCCCCATAAGGCAGGGTTTCTCAAGTTTTTTGCAGTCACGGACCCGTTTCAAGAATTTAAAAGCTCCGCGGACCCCTGTCAAAGAATATTTTAGGAACTGAAAACAAAACTTATTTATGAAATGTGTATTTTAATAAAAAACCCCTGTATGTACACAAGAATGTTAATGTTTAACTGTGCTACCGCGGTCCCCTGACATATACGCTACGGACCCCCAGGGGATCCGTGGACCTCACTTTAAGAAACCCTGCCATAAGGGATCTTGCTTATTCCGTGACATAAGTTTTCTTGTGTTATAAAACAAAATAAACTTGTGTAATGAAGGGACAAACGCCCGTAAATATGCAGATGCGTTGCCCTCCCTCCTCCACCACCCCATGGGCCACCGGAGACCAGAACTTAGCATTCCACCTCGATTTGAAGATTCCCAGATTGTAGGTATCCGGAAACACAGGTAAAGAGTTCCATATTTTTGCAGTACGTACAATAAATGTGGACCTTGGATCAAAATCAACGTAACTACAATATTGAAGTCACGTTCTCGATCCCAGAAACGAGGCCACATTTGGACTCCTGGGAATTCTAACAGTTTCTTGTACAAGCGCGCTGTGAAATTCTCTTGTAATTTATTAGCCCTAGATTTTGACATTTATTTTTTTTTATTTTTGGCAAGGCAAAAGTTTCATTTTATACGCACGTAAAGTGGGATAAAACCGTGACGTTTAATTACAATTAAAACGTTTCGTGCGTTTTACATTCTAGTTGTAATACGACTAATACTAAAAAAAAAGGCACTTTTAAATTAAGAACTTCACATGTAAAACGTACATTTTTACGTAGTTTCTCAATAGCAATTTACCTTAATTTTGTTTACATAAATTCATAAATTGCAATCCTCTTTTTCTACACGTCTACGGAGCTCCTCGAAATGAGACCACAACCGATTATAAATGCGGCCATCGTCCCGTAATCACTGGGCCAAAATTGGGCTTAGGTCAGTATTGTATTAGATTTAATTTTCATATTTCTATTTTTGCCAATCATAAATCGACAACAGCATGAGATGAGAGCAATGACTTGAGCTGTGAGTTTATTTTTGTGTCTTTTGGCCTTGGCAAAATCTAAATGAATGATGATCTTAATTTTCTTGAGCAAAGTTTATATGGTATACCTACCCCACTGCCATCCATAGATAAAAAAATTACTCATTTTGTAGGTGGTGGACACGAGCCGATTGTCGCTTCATGACCACGGCTGGTGTAACCCCGGCCGTAACGTCGACCAAAAGGTATTTTTTGTGTTGAAACCCGTAAAGTATCTACAAAATCGCGAAAGTCTCAAACAAAAAAAATACTAGTGAATTGCCATGTTTCTTCTTACAACATATCAAATAAAAATATTAGATAAAAATAAAGTGACAGCTGTGCTGTCGCGTTTCGTGCGGTGTGTAAGTAGCCGGTGGCCCATGGAGGTGGGAGGCGAAAGGAGGGCAGCGCATCTCTATAGCCTCTTTGCGGATGCCTATGGCCGTCGGTAGTCATGAAAATGGCCCGACTGCTCGTTTGCCCCCCTATACCATAAAAAAAAACATTATCTCCATTACTAGGACGACACAATAAATTGTTCGAATCAATCAAACAATCTAGAAAATATTCTTGACCCTGAAGTCTGAACCTTAGTATTACTAAGTATTTGCAATATGACAAAGTTCAACCAAAGCTAACTAACGCGTTAAAAAGATAAGCAAAGTTGTGTGAGGCACGTGGCATAAACTATTGTGCTAACATAATGGAATCGATTTTTTATATTCGTTTCAAGTATCTCGCATCGTAAATTAATTAGTTCCATCAATCACCCTGAATGGTGACAGTTGGAGTCGGCCCACTGGTTTTCAAAAAACTATCAGAATGCGCTGGAATAATGTATGTAACTTGATTCCGATTGCATTGTGCTAACCCTCTCTATGTTTTTTATTGTGCTCACGCCCGGTCGCGTTTTGGGCGGAGATGCACGGTGAAAATATTTGGAAGCGTTCGTTTTATTAATTAAATTTTAACAAGCGTGCCGGCGCCAGACACAAAACAAATGCTAATTAGTGATACAAAGTAAAAAAACTGGCAAATTGTGTGTACCTATATTGTTTAGTTTAGAAATATTTAAAAAACCGGCCAAGTGTGAGTCGGGCTCCCATGCCGAGGGTTCCGTTCTAATCCTAGGTATAAGTGTCTTAGTGAGAGTTGAAGTGAACCACACAAGCAAAGAAAGAACTTGACTATAAGTTGACAAACTGATGCGGGTGCTTGCAAACATTTTAGTAAGTGGTAGTGCCACGCTGCATGCTTGCATGCAGCCGAATTGTGCCGGCACGACCGGGGACGGACCTCTCGCTTACACGAGACCGGCGTGAAGTGACAGCTATGCTGTCGCGTTTCGTGCGGTGTGTAAGTAGCCGGTGGCTAATGGAGGTGGGGGAAAGAGGAGAAGGCAGCGCATCTGTATAGCCTCTATGCGGATGTCCGTGGGTGTCGGTAGTCACTAAAATGCCTCCGACTGCTTGCTTGCCCCCTATGACATTAAAAAAAAATAATATAAAACTAACTACAGATATAAGTTGGTAATGATTTTTCCAGTGATATAAATATAATTTAGTAGTTTTCAGATTTATTCCAATATGTGTGCCGTAAGTTCTTACTTCTTGCGAAATTTCCCAATTATGAGGTCAACGGAAGTCCCTATAAGTTTTAGAAAAAGTGCGTTGTCATTCATAATTTGTGCATTGTTGACTACAACTTTTTATTGCGTTAACTTAGAAGCATGATTTTTTCAAGGCATCAAGATGTAATTGACCTCAGCATTTGACATAAATTTCAGCTATTTCCCTTTTACGCATTTGCGAGAAAAAGGTCATACGTACAGACAGACAGACGGACAACAATGTGATCCTACAAGGGTTCCGTTTTATTCTCTTTGAGGTACGCAACCCTAAAAAAAAAAACAAAACGAAAAATATTAAATTGTAAGCTTCTTCATTTGAAAATGCAAAAATCTCAATTCTGTAAGTGGTTAGGACAAATAAAACCTTTTTGAAAAACACGCACATAAAGAATTTATTCAATTTAAATTTAAAAATGGGACGCGTTGTAAAATTATTGCACAACGTTGCAATGTTACAGTTTGAATACGTAAAATTCTAGGCCGATAACAGTACAGCAATATCAAAGACAGAAACAAGAATAATTTATAGACCAGAGGAAAGGTTGTTTGAGATTGTTTCGCGCCGAGAAAAAGGTGAAAGGCAATAGGCGCGTACAAAATATGTTTTGACGAAAACAAAAACTCGTCAATTTACGTCTAATATTGTTTCATGAATATGAATACCTTGAGTTGGGACTTGGGAATTCTATTTATTGTCAATATGTTCCAGATTTTCATTATTTTTGCGTAAACTTTTGTTGTTCATTGTCATTGTCTTGATTTTGTATTGTGTTCTTTTGTTGTAATATTTACATAAAAAATATATTTGTTTTTATTACAAGATTATAATGTCTTACTAAGAAATGCGACAGTTTGATAAGTCTTTTATTTTATCACGCAAAATAACCGAATGGATTTTAATTAAATTAGACATATTAAGGTAGGGAAAACAAACAATTTAAAATAAGTAATATTGTTTTCTATGCCGACAAATGAAAATAATATTTAAAGGAAAACCGTTCAGTTGTTTTCACGTGATGCGCGAACAAATCAGACAAATATTATAAAGACTGTTGGATTGCCTTCTGTTATCAATTTTAAGTATCCCAAACATATTTTTTATTTTTTGTTATACGTATGTTTAATCTTGTGATCCAATGACAAATTAATCAATAAGATAAAGATGTAGGTACAAAATTATTGCCATGATGTATATAAAAAAGTACGTTCTAAAACGAATTTTTGTTGGCATCTATTAGGTACTTTAAAAACAATAATACCGCAAGTGTCACCCCGGCGTTATTCTTGTGACAGTGACACGTGAGCACATGCGTACAGATGCAGAGTTGATTTGCATATGCTTTATGTTGTAGATAGTTTTGAATATGACATCAATTCATCACAGCGGCGCGGCGTGACAATGCGCGCCCTATGCTGACCTTACGAACTATTTTGATGGATGTTGCTGGCTGACAATAAAAACATTTTTAGAATAGATCGTGGAATAGGAATTCTAAATTCGAAAAATGTTCTTTTCACTTTTGAATCATTTTACTATCGACTATTGCATTTTGTATTGTTACGGTTCTATTTTTTTAAACGCATCAAAATAATAACAATGGAAAAATGATCAACGGTTTCTATATGGTTTCGAAAATATTATGGGACTTTTTTTGTTTAGCTTTAGAATAGATAAATTGTTATAAGATTTTTGCATTGGCAACCCAGGAATCCCCTATTACCAATGCAAAAGCAAAAAATCAAGGTTAAGAAAAGGCTGATTTTCATACCGTTTGGGGCCTATGGCGTAGTATTGTAGAAGTAAATGTCTGGTGATATGCCTTCTCTTCAATATAAAAATAATAATAATCAAAATATTTTTTTTTTAAGTATAAGGGGGCAAACGAGTAGTTGCAGACTTATTCATGACTACCGACGCCTATAGAATTCCACATAGAGGTTTTAACTTACCTATCCTCCCGCCTCCATGAGTCACCAGCTACTTACACACCGCACGAAAGGCGACAGCGCAGCTGTTACTTTAGGCTGGTATTAAGGGACCAGAGGTACCCCGATAGTGCCGCCCAATTCGGCTGAATACATGCATGCAGCGTGGCACTACCTCTTACTAAATAACCTAAATTTGAATGAAGATAGATTCATTTATCCCGTCTTTCTTGTTATTAAGAGAAAAGGCTACCTTTCCTATTAATTTACCCGTGTATTTGTTTGTACAGGAGAAAGCTACATGTTTCACTTATCCCCAGAGAAACAAATACTTTGGGCCTTCACGGCGCGGCGCACAAGTATTTTGTGTGGTATTTTTACAAGAACGCGCTCTTGCCTCTAATATCTTTATTAACTTACTTATCATTTACGGCTTACCGTAGAGAGATAGCTTTGCTGCATTGCAAATTGCAGCTATTGGTATCCGGAGTTTGATTTGATTTTTTTGTTATATGATTTGCTATTTGATCTTCAAGAAAAGAGCTTATTCTTTCCTCAAAGGTCGGCAACGTATCTGTTAGACCTCTGGTGTTGCGGATGTCTGTGGGTGTTGGTGATCACTTTACATTAGGTAACGCAACTACTCGTTTGCCTCCTATGCTATATAAAAAAAAGTGAAAATTCTACGAGGTAGGTAGGAGATAACATGCTTTGTCGTCCTGACGACTGACGACTAGCTTAGTGATAGCATTAGCGTAGTTATAGATAGTAATATCTGTGCAGGTATTCTTCTTAGTTCTAGTTTATTTAATGAAGTCTTAACACAAATACATAAACAGTTCTTAAGTAAATGAAAGATATTAAATTCCGTTATACAGTGGCGTAACTATACAGCGGTATTATATTAAAATTCGGATTCGAATTGGAGACTCGTGACATTTTGCCGACTTGCCACTCTGTAGTTACGACACTGCCTGTGTATTAAGTAGTTAATGTTATTTTTTATCTTAATCTTTTAAAACACCTGGTATTGCGTTATAATTATTATTCATTATTTTATTTTAATTTTATTACAAGTAGGTGCTTAGTTTAATTTTCCTTCAAAATTATAATGCAAGTACTTATTTATACATGTGTTAATAACGATATGTTATTTCACACCGCTAAAGCAAACAAACAGGGACTTCGCATTAGTATTGTAAAACCGTATGAAC
>LUGF01018881.1:66283-81161 GCA_001625245.1 Calycopis cecrops | reverse complement strand
CTATTTTTTTAAACGCATCAAAATAATAACAATGGAAAAATGATCAACGGTTTCTATATGGTTTCGAAAATATTATGGGACTTTTTTTGTTTAGCTTTAGAATAGATAAATTGTTATGAGATTTTTGCATTGGCAACCCAGGAATCCCCTATTAGCAATGCAAAAGCAAAAAATCAAGGTTTAAAAAAAGGCTGATTTTCATACCCGATGGGGCCTATGGCGTAGTATTGTTGAAGTAAATGCCTGGTGATATGCCTCCTCTTCAATATAAAAATAATAATAATAATCAAAATTATTTTTTTTTTAAGTATAAGAGGGCAAACGAGTAGTTTCAGCCTTATTCATGACTACCGACGCCTATAGAATTCCACATAGAGGTTATAACTTACCTATACTCCCGCCTCCATGAGTCACCAGCTACTTACACACCGCACGAAAGGCGACAGCGCAGCTGTTACTTTAGGCGGGTATTATAGGACCAGAGGTACCCCGGTAGTGCCGGCTAAATTCGGCTGAATACATGCATGCAGCGTGGCACTACCTCTTACTAAATAACCTAAATCTAAATGAAGATAGATTCATTTATCCTGTCTTTCTTGTTAATAAGAGAAAAGGCTACCTTTTCTATTAATTTACCCGTCTGTTTGTTTGTACAGGAGAAAGCTACATGTTTCACTTATCCCCAGAGAAACAAATACTTTGGACCTTCACGGCGCACAAGTATTTTGTGTGGTATTTTTACAAGAACGCGTTCTTGCCTCTAATATCTTTAATAACTTACTTATCATTTACAGCTTACCGTAGAGAGAGAGAGTATTTGTATCCGGAGTTTGATTTGATTTTTTTGTTATATGATTTGCTATTTGATCTTCAAGAAAAGAGCTTATTCTTTCCTCAAAGGTCGGCAACGCATCTGTTAGACCTCTGGTGTTGCGGATGTCTGTGGGTGTTGGTGATCACTTTACATTAGGTAACGCAACTACTCGTTTGCCTCCTATGCTATATAAAAAAAGTGAAAATTATACGAGGTAGGTAGGAGATAACATGTTTTGTCGTCCTGACGACTGACGACTAGCTTAGCGATAGCATTAGCGTAGTTATAGATAGTAATATCTGTTCAGGTATTCTTCTTAGTTCTAGTTTATTGTAAATAATTTTTATTTTTTTTTATTTAATAAGGTCTTAACTATATTTTACTGGACCTCTAAAGAATGGGATAGTTGCCTACTATGGCGGATAGTAGCCTAAATTTGAAATTACTTCAGGGGATACTTGCCTCATATGAGAATAGATGCTTGGCTATGTGCTTTTCAAATAAAAAATAACTTGTATAATTTGAATAATCTGTTTTTATTATTTACTGTATTAAATAATAAAAACAGATTATTAATTTTCTTTATTATTATTATTAAATTAATATTTTATTAAGTAATAATTAAACTTAAACTATAAATTTATAATTACAACAAAAATATTTTACTGTTGAGTAAGTGTTTATTTTATTTAAGATATTTTTTTCTATTGTATAGGGGAGCAAACGAGCAGTCGAAGCCATTTTCATAATTACCGACGCCTGTATAGAGACTATACGGATGCGCTGCCCTCTTTTCTTCTCCCACCTCCAATGGGCCACCGGCTACTTACACACCGCACGAAACGCGACAGCACAGCTGACACTTTACGCCAGACTCACGTAAGCGGAGCGGTACCTCCCCGGTTGTGCCGGCCCAATGCGGCTACATGTAAGCACGCAGTGTGACACTACCTCTTACTAAAGTAAAATTAGTAAAGTAAAACCAAAACCACCAAGAAAAATCTGTCTTTTCTCGTTAAAGGTTATGCTTACGGATAGTTGCCCCAGGGCAACTATCCGCAAAAAAAAGTGGAGCAACTATCCTTTTTGATACGGATACTTGTCCTTTTTATTTACTAAATAAATAAGAAATATTTAGCAATAAAACGTAATAAACAGTGCAATTTAAGTCCAAGTGCATGCAAAGAAACAAAAATTTTACTGTAATTGTAATCAGTAATAAAATTATTTAACATAGAACACTCACTAATTTAATTCTGACGCTCGTCAACGTGTCACTGCGGAAGATTTTCGTTCACACAGACAATACACATGCGTCTACTTTAACGGCTTATGTGGCACTGAGGCCTGTGCGGGGGACACTTTTGAATGTGATCAAAAACTAACATTATCCTCAAGCGTAACATAGAGTATTTGAAACTGAGGCAACTATCCCCTCGAGGCGACTATCCGGGTTTTACCCTATATATATATATATATATATATATATACAGGGTGGTCAAAACGGTGACGTCCAAAAATTTTTTTTGGATTGCTGACATCTGGATGTACTCGGAAATACCCCATATACTTATGTTAAGCGATTTTTTGTAGTTTACGAGATATGATTTTTTTCATAATATTTTAAAATTTCCTACCTAACTATTAAAACATTTTTTTTCTTTGTGAATTAAGTCATTTTTGTTATTATTTTTTTTTGTATCTTAGTCCTTATTAGTTGTACTTTCACGTGTGAAATCACTAGCTTCCTACTATTGATAAAAGATATTAAATTTTTTTATCGAAAATAAATAATTTGCGTTTGAGCGAGTCGCAGTTCAATTTTTAATATTAATAAAAAAAAATAAAAAAGTTTCATGAATTCTAACTAATTTTAAAAACTTCCTAAGACCCTCAGCTTTGATTATAATACAAAGTAAGTTGTACTTGATAGGCCTATTTTAGCCGTAAACTGCCTTTAAATGTACAGGGGCGTAAAATGTCCTAAATTAATTAATTCTTTTAAAAGCACCTATTGGTTATTTCTAAGGTAAATTAGGTTGGCTATGTGTGATTAATTATTGTGATACATTAATAATTAATAAAACAAAACAAAAATTTCCTTCAAAATTATAATGCAAGTACTTATTTATACATGTGTTAATAACGATATGTTATTTCACACCGCTAAAGCAAACAAACAGGGACTTCACATTAGTATTGTAAAACCGTATGAACCCCCCTAACAATAGTTCATTGTGCAAACTTATTTGCATTGATATTATGTTATCCTGGTCATTCGATGATGCGAGCTATGCCCCTCGCGATCGAGTCAGTGGAGCGACTGCACACACCCCGAGTATACGAGTACAACATGCTAAGGTGCAAAAGTATTGAGTTTGCTCCATAAGAAACGATTTAGTGCACGTAGTGTGAAAAAATAGGAGTAAAATCATGTGAAAAAGTTTATTTTTCGGGCGTCAACTTATGCAGTAACTAGTAGCGAAGAGAAGCCATTAGCCAATACAGCCTTATCAGCTTGCTGTTAGTGCTCGTCGGGTGAAGAGACCAGATTTGGTGTCGAAATTTATATTTATTCCGGGTATTTCCGGACCGATACGACCCAGGGATCTTCAAGAAAAGAGCTTATTCTTTCCTCAAAGGTCGGCGACGCATCTGTAAGACCTCTGGTGTCGCGGATGTCTGTGTGCGTTGGTGATCACTTTACATCAGGTGACCTATCTGCTCGTTTGTCTTCTATCTAGCCAAATCTAGTCTCTTAGACGGTAGATTCATTCCCTGGGAGAGATGCGTCCAAATATAAGAATGTTTATAATATCTAATTTAATTATTATGATCATGGTCAAGGAGAAGGCGGGGTCACTCAAAATGCATGAGTGAATCGCGTAAAGCGAAAGCTACGTCACGTTCCGTAACCGGTTGCCCATGGACGGGGGAGGAGGAAGGAGGCAATAACAAGTATGTTGTGTATTGCGTAAGAAAAAATTGTGTGCTTTAGACCACACAACTGAAGTAAAACTTAATTATTGATTTTCATTCGGTACCGTAGTAACAATGACAACATGTCATATGATATATATTTTTTAAATACAAAAAAGTTTCACTTAAATCGAATTTGAAATTTGAATTTGAATGACAACTTCCATTGGCCTCGCTCGATGTGTAATTTTTTGTAACGCTCTCGCGAGCTTACTCTCCATGTCTAGCACGCGTATAAAAGTTTTACTTCAATAAAATGGATTTGCATTCTTCTTCTTAATAATGTCGTCCTAGCCGATTTCGGCTACGGCGGTCGTCTATATAGACGTGCCATCTGCGCAGGACATATTATAGTGCACAAGTGTGCGCGCAAACACAAGTGCACTCTCTATTCCCTCATTCTCATATTGCGATGGGACGGCAATCCGACACGACCGGTGAGAAATCAGGCGCAGGACCTACGGCTTAACGTGCTCTCCGAGGCACGGGGGTGTAACACCGCCAACTTCCTGACTCCGGACTGTTATTAGAAATTGAAAAATCTCAATAACAATTTACGGTCCGACCCGGGATTCGAACACGGGACCTCACGTCTGTGGTTGAACACGCTTACCACTAGACCACGAGCCAGTCTCTTCTTCTCCTTACCGACATGACGAACCAAAACCATTTACATGTATATTTAAAATGTAACAATACTTCTGGAACATTCTAATTAAATCGAAAAGAGAGAACAATAGTAATAATAAATATCCAGTTCCTTTGCCGTGACTTACGTTTGATTCACAATAAAACACTTACAATTAACTTTTGTTTTGATTGTGAGAAAAAATAACCCCAAATTATGTTCTATTGACGATGGTGTTGCCATGTTTAATTATTACAATTTGAACTATACCATAATGCATGTGAAAAATGCGTTATTCTGGCAAGTCTTTTGTTTTGTTATTTATTCAAATGTGTAAGATAAAGGTAAAGCATTGTTTTTTTATTAGACAAAGAACAGGGGTTGATTTTAAGTGCCTGTTTTTTTTAACAGGGGAAACAGTTAGTGGCCACCCATAGATGTCTATAGATGTAAATTAGAATCAAAAAGGGTTCTAGAGTGGAGATCACATCTTGGCAAGCGTAGCGTAGAACGCCCTGTAGCTAGGAGTGACGACATAGGTATGTACAGTTGCTGGCGTTGTCTGAAGACGGAGAGCTGACGTGCACTGGGGCAGGCCTATGTCCAGTGAACGAAAATAGGCTGATGAAGATGATGAAACTAAAATCCTCATTTTGCCTTAGATACTACAATTAAGAAATCTTAGGAAACGCGACGGGGTAGCCGTAGATAGCCACAACTTGACGCTGGCGTTGTGACCGTTGTTAATTTACTAGCAGTATAAGTTAATTAGTCCTGTCGCAGCTGACGTGTAGACTACAGATTAATGATGTTGCCATTTTTTATATATGTTTTTTTTTATATAGGGGGCAAACGAGCAGTCGGTGTCATTTTCATGACTACCGACGCCCATAGACATCCGTATATAAACTACATAGATGCGCTGCCCTTCTTTCTCCTCCCACCTCCTTAGGCCACCGAAACGCGACAAAACAGCTGTCACTTCAAGCCGGTCTCTTGTAAACGAGAGGTACCTCCCCGGGCGTGCCGGCTCAATTCGGTTGCATGCAAGCATGCATTGCGGCACTATGACAAGCATTATGTGTTCATCAACAAATGAAAAAAAATGTAATTGAACTTTTTTTATAATGCCTATAGACCGTCAAATGAGCAGTCGGAACCTTTCAACGACAATCGACGCCCATGGACATCGGCTGCTTACACACCGCACGAAACGCGACAGCTGTCACTTTAAGCCGGTGTTCTGTTAAGGAGAGGTACCTCCCCGGACCACAGATTAATAAACCTAACCCGGACCCCGGCACAATGCGGCTGCAAGCATGCATGCAGCGTGACACTACCTCTTACAGCGTGGTACTACCTCTTATCGAAACGTTCACAAATTCTACTATTAAATGCGAAAGTAAGTATGATTTTCTTTCACGCATCAACAATTTTATGCAATTTATCCACCCATTATAATGTGGAATATAAAAAGTAATATACTTATCACGAACACTGATATCTAATACTATCACTGATCACTGTTTTTATGTAGGTTTGTTAAACATAAAAAGTACTAAATGAATATGTTCATCTAGATTCTAGAATACCAATAAAAGGGTCGTTCTACTTTTTACTGCAGGTTTTTGGCACTAGTTGTACCAGGTTTCAAAAAAATTTTGATTAAAGGTAAATTAAGTTATTTCGTTGTACGTACGTGTAATTATACCTAAACTGTTGCAATCCACTATCAGCAGCGAACTTTGTACGTATATTTTTCTACAAATAAAGATTTTGTCCAAGGTAAAAAAATCATGCCACTATGTTACCAATCAAAATATTTTTATTGGGCATTATAGTCACTCATTACAGCTACAAAAAATAACATAACGTTATCATTTGTAAAAGACTTACTAGTAAATTAAATTTAAAAGACAACTGTGTTACTCTTGTGCAGTTTTGTTTAAATATAATTGACATAAAGTATTTATTATTAGTATTATACATAATATGTTAAAATAGCTTAAGAAAATACTTAACATTTAAACATTTTCATGTTTACCGACGCCCATAGACATCCACATAGAGGCTATACAGATGCGTTGGCTCTTCCTGCTCCTTCCGCCATGGACCACAGGCCACTTACACACTTCACGCCGGTTTCGTATA
Source organism: Calycopis cecrops (assembly GCA_001625245.1). Lineage (NCBI taxonomy): Eukaryota > Metazoa > Arthropoda > Insecta > Lepidoptera > Lycaenidae > Calycopis > Calycopis cecrops. The sequence goes on along the minus strand of LUGF01018881.1, from coordinate 74,589 downwards.
AGTAGTTTATGCAACTGTCGTATAATGAAGGATATTAAAACTCGAGTGTGAGTTTATGAAACGAGCGCAGCGAGTTTCATAATAGTAACGAGTGTTTTAATACCCGTGTTATATGCAGTTGCATACACTACTTTATCTTCACTAATGCAATTAATCAAACTACAACAGTAAAAGCTGACAATAGTTTATTTATAATAATTGTTCAAATTTTGAATGGTACAATTTTGAAAGTTAATGTTAATTATTGATCCAGCAGCTGTAGCGGTCGCGGGCAAGCAGTAGAGCTCGTAAACGGAGTCGGAATATTTATAATGGTCTTTGAGATACGCAAGAATGACATATTGAGAAAATGATGTAGTTTTCTTTTCGATCTTCCATGCCAAAAAGTTATTATATTCTTTTTCATATAATTTTCTAGATTTTTCTGGCAAAAGATTGTGAGTTACTTTTGTTGCCAATTCTAGAATATCCGGAGGCGTACAAATATCATCGTCGCTGTCCATTTTTTTTTAAATTTGTATTTTAAAAACAAAACACATTGCGAAACATTAAATTGACGCGTACGTGTATTGTCACAGTGAACTTGCCGCCATTAAAATCTAACCAATGAGAGCGCAGCTGCAGCGCGCGCAGGGCCAATCAGGAGCTGTTAAGGATTTTGCACAACGTTATAATGAGACAAGGCACAATGTTATAATGAGATTTTACGATATCGATTTGGATATTATAACATCATGTAAAATTGCTTAAATTGAGTTTTTTGTTATTTGAGCTATAACAATAGTTATTATGAACAAATATAAAACAAATATTGGAAACATAAGTAGAATGTTACAACATTAGTGTAGATAAAAATATATGTCATATTGCTTTATATGCATAGAGATATAAAGAAAGAAATCTATGTTTATATGTATACTGACATAAGAAAAACAACAAAAATTATTGTTGCACTGGAACACGGTAAAAGACTGAAGTGGAAATGTGCCGGCCATGTTATACGAATGAATGACAATATGGATGGAATGGAACGGACCAATTGACAACCTAAAACCGACAAAAGACAACCAAGGGTAGACCAAGAATGAGATGGCTGGATGAAATTTTAAAAGCTGCTGGAAAAGATTGGCAGGATAAGGCGATTGATAGGGCTAGGTGGAGAAAAATCGAGGAGGGCTTTACTCTATAGAGAGGTTCATAATAGACAAAAACAGAAAGATATTATGTAACACGGAATGATATATTAATACAAATAACTAGAATATAAAAAATAGTAATATATTAATAATGAAAATAATATAATTGTAATGACAATTAAATTAAGCTAAAATAGTATTAATTAGTTATTTATGTACAATCGTTATATTTTTTTTCTGGATGAAATATATTATGTAAATTGCACAATTTTAATTCATAAATTTTATTATAATCGTGGATTGTGTTGTTTAATAAGGAAATAAAGGGCTTATTTATTTACTTATATTTTATTGCATCTGATATACCTGTAATGTAATTTATAAACTATAACTGAAAGCGAAAAACACCTAAGTAGAAATAGGGACACAATGACAACGCAATTGTTCAACAGCAACAAAGGTAGGTAGGTAACTTATTCGGTGTACACTTTGTTACTCGGCAAAAAGGTAAGTTTTATATCTTTTAATTTATGTTTTAAATATTAAGACGTAGCACTTATGTCACATAATCGTGTTCTACTGTAAAATTTGCAAATCACAAGGTAATTTCTTAAATATCAGGTACCATCTTCTTATTTTACAACAGTGTTACCGGCAAGTTTGTTACTCCGCTGTGGTAACGCCATTGTACATATAACCTATCGTTGATTTATTTTAAATCTTATGTAATTTAATTAACGTATGTTTTTAAAGTTTATCAATTATTTTATTGGATTACTATAATTATTGAAGATAATACTCGTATAATACAATTTTTATATTTTACAGAAAGTCATGCCCCTAGCTCTAGCTATAAAAGAACGTCTGTACCGAAACAAATGAAAATTAGACCCTGATAGAGAAGAGGAAGCAAGAAAAACGATTGCGCAAGGTACTACAAAACAAAACGACTTGCCAAAAACTTAGCGGACACAACACCACCAGGCCAAAATGCACAAATTAATCGTGAAAAGAACCTAACACCACAATCTCGCAGATTGTGGACACCTCCATGCTCGTGTTCTTCGCGTCAGACATGTCGTTTAACAAAATACTAATACTCGTCAACGGACTCCTAGACAATCACAAAATCTATCTTGTAAACATACTAGACACAATTCACAACATGGTGACGACTGAAAAGCTTGTTTTTGCACGGTTTACAGCGAACCCCCCCTGCCCCGTAGTTTTGATTGACAACCAAACAAATGCAGCGAGCAGTTAGCAATACAGCGACATCAACCGGTTTTATGAGAAAATACCAGTAACATAGTGGAACCTTATTGGTATTGTTCGAAAGGGTCAAAAATATTTCAATTTTTTGAAAAAAAAAATAACAATTTAAATATAATAAATAATGAAGGCATTAAAAACGCGCGTATATTCCATAATTATATTCCATTTGTATGTGATTTCTCACAAGGCTTCTTTGTGAGAAAAATACTTTTATATGTATATGGACTGTTTGTCTGCGCTTTAGGTCGGGGTCGTGTTGCGTTGCTATAAACAACTATGTTACCATGAATCTCTTCTTTGTAACCCTAAATATTTTAAAATGTACATAATGTTGATAAAGCCCCGGGGACGTTTTACAAATCTCACTTAGAACTTGGGTTTTATAATACTTAGTATTATCAATTATCATATATAAAATTAATGTTAAGTTATAGTTTTACTAACTTGTTTTTAGTTCAGCGCTCACCTGATGCCTCCCTAAAATGAGTTATTGCAGCATCACTTTAAAGACGAAACGTTTCGTGCGCTTTATGTTTCTGAAGGCTTCTAGCCTGTCCAGATCGATATAATGACGCGCATGGGCGCCCGCGCGTTGCCGAGGTACTAGAGCTGCATACGTCGCGTCCAGAATCCAGATGCGGCGTCGCTTCCGCTAACTCGCGTGTACGACGCGCGAGCTGACGGCGCGGCCGGCGTGCAGAGGTACTCGGGCGTCGTTGGAGAATGGAGGCTGAAGCGTCCAGAACTACGCGCGTGTTCAGTGTTGATGGCGAATGCACGTATTTTGTTAGAAATGCAGCGCGATATTTCCGATAAGTACCGAATTTTTTATAGACGAAGTGGAAAAAAAAATAGCCACAATATGGCATCAGAAAATTGTTAAGCGCGTTAGGATACGCGCGTGATTCGCTCAATCTGGCCAGGCTCTGATTGGGGCACAGGAATGACAGGATCGATTGTTATTAAAAAGTTTCGACCGCTTGTTTGTCTTCTTAGTGTGCTTTTATTAATTAAACTAGCTTCCGCCCGCGGCTTCGCCCGCGTGGATTTCGGACTTCAAAAATTATTCAAAATTTTAATTTATTATGTTATTCTGATATGAAAGCTATATTAATGTAAAGTTTCATGAAAATCCGTCCAGTAGTTTCGGAGATTAGCTCGAGCAAACGGACAAACAGACAAACAAAAAAATTTAAAATCATAGAACAGTGTTCTGTTACTATTTTAAAATCGCCCCCAATTAGTTTTTCGTAAATATATTCAATGTACAGACACTAAAATTTTACTGTTTTATTTTATGTACATATGTAACATTTGTGTGATCGGTCTTACTTTTAGTTTACAAATTTGTAATAGTGTAAGTATGTACAAGTTTATAACATTCAACCGGTCATTTTATTAATTTGTCGTGATTTAATTAAAATAATAAAATATCGAGAACTTGTAATTTTATTTCATACAACAAATTCGTAAAAAACATCCCTTATATTATAGGTAGGTATTTTAGATTATCCAGAAGTTTTCTAGTCTTTAAAAACCTCCGTAGTTCATATTATATAATTGACATCAGTTGTCAGTACGCCTGCTACTACACCCTATGCCAGGGATGGCGAACCGATGCACGATGGCACGCGTGCCATTGCAGGCACGTGACAAAATTTTTGGGCACGTCTTTTGTGGTAAATTGTGAGTTTTGAGTTGGATATATTTTTCAAGTTGCCTATCATAAAGTCAAGACTATTTGATGGCATGTTTAACACCATTCCTTATTAGAAAATTGGCACGTATATGCATAAAGGTTCGCCTACCCTGCCCTGCCATAAAATATGGGGCTAAAGCTATCGTAATAAAGCTCGTATTTCACGGGCCACTTAACAATATATCCGAATGACAACAAAGCGGAAAGCGCTCGGCGCGGCGCCTCTGACTTGTCACTGTTGCCTGCAGATATGCGATACGCTAATATTTTTTGCACCGAGAAAGACCCAACTTTACAATGGAGTGTTTTAAATATGATTAAAAGTTTATTATATTGCTACTTGACACTCGCGTCATTCTCTGCATATATTATATTATTATATGTTCCAGATAAAGTTAATACTACTAAGATAAAAGGAACAAAATAGATGAAAAAGGAACAAAATAGGTTTACTTTTAATTTACTCGCACAAACTTCGTGTTGATTCTGTCAACACAATTTTTGTCTCTGAGTAAACCTTTTTCGTATTGTTTATTTGAATTTGGAACTCGGCTAATTCTATAATTAAATAATGCTGGCGTCATAAATTTGTAAATACGACAAAGAGTTTTCTGAAATCCAATTGTTCTTCTTTAATTTGTAACCATGGCGGAAAATCATTTACATTTTAGGCAATTGATTTTAAGCTTTTTGAACAATAAACACACAAATGAATTCCGTAAATCTAAATAGTAAACGATAGTGCTTATTATTGAGAAATATTAGTACTTTTGTATAGCTCATGGAGAAGGGAGACGAAAGGAAGGCATCTGTACTTATATCTTTTCAAGAAAATGGCTCTGACTGCTCGTTCGCCCCCTTATACTACAAAAAATCATATATGTATAAAAATACAAAAAAATGTAGAAATAGTGTATGTATTGAATTGTGAATGTATTTTTGCTGTATTACTGTATGTATGTGTTATTAATGGAAATGGATAATGGAAATGACCATGATTCCGTACAATACGATTACATACCTAATTAAAGTTTTTAATTTAAATTACGGAACCATAAAAAAATATATTTTTTAAACTCAAGCAGCCGTATTAAGCAAATGGCGCGTAACAGTGATGCCATAAATAAGTGCGACAAAAGACAGTTGTGATAGGGGCGGCGACATCTCGCTTTTTTAAAACTGTCAGTAATATTTCGAATATAGAACTTTAAAATTGCATTTTTTATTTTAGTAAAAAGCTTTTTGGCATAGGTAGTATGGTGATTTGGCACCATACATAAAACCAAAGACGAGGAATGGAACTATTATCATTAAATAAAAATAAAAATAAAAAACCCTTTTATTTCGTTGCAGATTACAAAAAAGAAAAATATAGGTACCTATTTAAATTATATTTTTGTTAGTAGTTAAATTGTACCTACTTATTATTAATTGTTAGATATATAAAAGTTTACATAGCTTTTACTTAATTATATTATTCTTACACAATAGTTATATAATTAGTCATCTGTAAGAACCCCTCTGCGCGTGAAGGCCTCCTCCAAAGACTGCCAGTTCTCTCTGTATTGTGCTACTTGAATCCAGTTGGGGCCAGTTATATTTTTGATCTCATCTGCCCAGCTAGCTAAATCATTATGTGCCAATAAATGCCAATGGTTATTAGTTAAAGGAGACGAATCGTCTTGGTCGCCTCTATCAAATGCGATTTGTCAAAAACACAATGTAAAGAATGTTTTCATTCTAAATAGAATGATAAAATACACTAAGATGATGGTTCCATTTACTGTAAGGGCGTCCTCGGCTATCGGCGCAAGCAAACTGAAGGGGATTAGAATGATTACGATTTGCTGATGAAGCCTCCTTCGTCGCCATTTCGATGAGAAGTTGGCAACGCATTTTTTTCAGACTATTCATTGCAGCTTCTATAAAAAAATGTCTATACATCTTGAAGAGAACTTTCTTTACCCTGTATACACTCCGTTCTGCCAGTTCCACCTGGTTGATCCACTCAAGCAAGGCAATTCTTACAATAACACAACTCCCTTTATTGTTAAGTTGATTTACGACGTCACACTCCATAGACAGCGACAATTGCTCGTGTCCGCCACGCGCCTTATTAAATTATAAGGAACAAACAGGATGAGGGGCTCCCTTCCCAAACGACGGAATTCCTCCGGAAACCCTGCGAGATACGACCTTTTTAAAACACGCAACAAACGGAAAGGAAGCCACTCCACGCCAGTTCCAGGTGGGTGTTTGATTTTAGGGTAGACAAGGCAAGGGAATTTCGACTTTATCACAAAGGCATAGGTGTTAATGATGAATTTAAAATTGAGTTTGAAGAATTGAGGAAATTGCTTTACTTTAATGGGCACAATTGTTTGAGTGATATGAATGGGAACCGGACTGGGAAGGTGTGCTACTGATCGAGTTTCGGCAGCTAATTTCTTGTTTTGAAGGAAACTTGTTTGATTGATGGTGTATGGGTCAGAAAGACGACGTTTTGGTTATTGAATACCTTTGATATCTAGCACCTGGCTTTTTTTTCATTTGTTTGCAGTGCATTACCGAATTGGGACGACCGGGGAGGTACCTCTCGCTTACATGATACCGTAAAGCAGCGGTCGGCAACCTTTTGGCAGGCAAGGGCCGCTAGACGCGAAATACACTAAAGATGGGTCACTCTTTTTTTTTTTAGTTTGACCTCTCCTCCCCAATAACTTAAGACATTTGCGAGTCGCAAGTAGGACGTTGGCGGGTCGCGGGTTGCCGACCGCTGCAGTAAAATGACAGCTGTGCTGTCGCGTTTAGTGTAAGTTTCCGGTGGCCCATGCTGAGAGAGAGAGAGGAGGAAGGAGGGCAACGCATTTGTAGAAACTATATGCGAGGTTTATGGTCGTTGTGAGTCAAATGGCTCTGAATGCTCGTTTGCCTCATCTATACTAAAATGAAAAATCAGTTCAGTCAATACGTTCCTGTTGAGAGACCCTCATCTACAAAAAAGGCCTCCCAGTATTATCAGTAAACAATTAAAAAATAATTTGGAGATTCTTAGTGAACAGGTATCTACTTAAATTAATAAATAATAGCGACACCAAATGAGGCGCTAAACAGTATGTGTTGGCATAATCCTTTAGGTAATAGCTTTTACAACAAGGCGTAATTATACTATTTAATAATTAATAGCTATCAAATACGGTACAACATCGATAATTTGATTAACTATAAATTACGAGGCGGTAAAGAACTAGATAATATTTCAATTACTACTACTACTAAAAATACTGGCCCATGGAGGTGGAAGAAAGGAGAGCGGCGCATCTGTCTAGCCTTTATGCGGATGTCTATGGGCGTCAAAATAGCTATGAAAATGGCTCCGACTGCTCATTTGCCACCTAATAATAAATTAAATATAATTTTTTTTTTATGGTATAGGGGGGCAAACGAGCAGTTGTAGCCATTTTCATGACTACCGACGCCCATAGACATCTGCATAGAGACTATACAGATGCGCTGCCCCCCTTTCTCCTAACACCTCCATGGGCCACCGGCTACTTACACACCGCACGAAACGCTACAGCACAGCTGTCACTTCACGCCGGTCTCGTGTAAGCGAGAGGTACCTCCCCGGTCGTGCCGGCCCAATTCGGCTGCATGCAAGCATACAGCGTGGCACTACCTCTTACTGAATATAATAAATTAGCCTTTATTGCTGTTTAAACTTACAAAACATAGATTTACTTTTCTACAATATTTCATAAATATTATTATTATTATTTTATTTTATTTCGTATCGGCGTTCGGTTCAAAAACAGCTTGTCTTTCGACATAGGCTTCCTCTAAGAGATTTAAAGATCTAAAGATTTCCATTTCTCCCTGTCTTTTGCTACTCTAATCCATTCTGGACCAGCCACCTTTTTTATACTATCCTCCCATCTTTTAGTTTGTCGCCCTTTGTTTCTTTTGCCATCTCTTGGGTACCACTCCGTTATAGTTTTCGTCCATTTCTCTAGTTTTTCCCTTAGCATGTTCCATTCTAATTTCCTGATTATTATTTCCAGTACTGCCGAGAACAACTTAAGTGAAACCGGGTCGCCTTGTCGAACTCCTCGCTCCATAGGGAATTCCTCACCTGGTTTTTCCAATCTGACCCGTGCTGTGCTTTTGGAGTATATATTCTTTAGGATTCTTATATA
>LUGF01018867.1:22738-44320 GCA_001625245.1 Calycopis cecrops | reverse complement strand
AATTCATTATTTTTGATACCTCAAATATTAATTTACAGTCACTCGTTTAATTACTACCCAAATTAAATTATCCAAGTTTGTGAGAAAAAAAGAGAAAGCGTGGGCTCGTACCTCACAACATATTGTCGCAGTCGTTTTTGTTATTTTATTATTCGCAAGAGAGAGAGAGAGAGAGAGAAAGAGAGAGAGAGAGAGAGAGAGAGAGAGTAAGAAAAAGAGCTAAGTACGAAAGAACCCGTGTAAGCGCAACATCATGGTGGTCACGGGCATATAGAAGCAATGTCGTGAGTGGGACAGGCGTCAACTGTAAACTCTAGTGTGTCACAACTAACCTACTTCTGCTATGAATATGCAATATAATATACAATGATCAGCGTATTCTCATTTACAATTTGATACTGAGTGAGATTCCATTGAAAGGATATTGAGCGGATTTCGCACGTGCATGTCTAGACGGCCGTATTTGGATTTATCCCTCTGTTACTTTGTTCATGTGTTATATATTGGGTTACGGAGATTTTAACATATAATGGCAACGACTAGTTGAAGTCTTATAATAGCCTTAGACTTAAAAATAATTTCTCAATTCGGACCATTAGTCCCAAACTTTAGTGCGTTAAGGTAATATATCATGGTAAAATTTAATCAATTCATTAGCATCCTGTTAAGTAGGTAGTGAAATATTGTAATACATTTACATGGTTGAGAAACTCGTGTTCCGTGGGTGAAATTTTTAGAGTTGGTATAGAGAAGTTCCTTAAATTTATTACATGTATGTAGCATACATGTATGTAGTATGCATGTAGAAACTCATTAAATACAATGTACTCGGCTAACTTAATATGTTCACATGAGCCTAATAACTTTAGGAGTTGAGGATAAGGAGGTATGTACATTGTACATCTGTATAAAGGTTGTGCACTATGTGTATTTCTTTCCATCTTCCATCCCTACAATGCTTAACTAGATACTCACAAAAGGAGATGAGATAATATAAATGTCATCTCAATATAAGCAATATGCATTATTTCGGTCTTGTCACGTCAATTTGATATCAAAAACCATGGCATTGGAAAACCGCAATGATTCTCGATCTTATCTTAAAAAATCCAGTACACCTACAAAATGTATCGATGTAACCTCCATAAAAGAAAATAAACTTACGGATTTTATCGCGGTTTATTTAGCTCTTAAACAAGGCAAAATTTTAGTTGTTTTACAACAAACATGGCCAACTAACTACATTACAGTAAATATAAAATCTGTTATTTTAATAACTTGTAACATCTGGACATGTTTCAAGAAGTGAAGACGAAAGAGCAAGAGACGGGGACTATTTCAAATACGGCACAAGGGGCTACTATGAGAACCCACCCTAAGGCACTGTCGCGAAGTTTCTGGGCTCGATTTGTGGCGCGGAAGGCGGGCTGTGGTGTGGTACCCTTAGGGTTTGTTAAGTCTGCCTTGTTGAGGCATTATGATGAAAAAGTTCAGGGTACCCCGCGTTATCGAAAAAGGACGACCTCAATTCTGTATGTCTGAAAGTGTTTAATATATGACTATAAGTTAATTAGTAAATAGCAAACAACAAGTCCATCTTTTATAAAAGCGCTATTGTTCTAAATTGAATCGATGATAATGCATCTATCGAATTTAGGACAAAAGCGCATTTTCTACATGTAGCATAGTGCGTACGCGGGTTTTTACAGTCTTGTAGTACTAATTGAAATAATTTTAAAGGCCAATGTGTAGCCAATCATTAGTTTAATATTAGTTTAGCTTTTATTGATCTAACGAAGTCCTTGGCGCCAAATGTTTGCATGTGTGCTGTAATATAATATACCGGCTTTAACATGCCGAGACATGGCGGATAGAACGAAATATAACAGTCATATTATGGTGCGGTCTGTGAGTGTTTCGAATGACGCTACATTACGTCGCCATACCTGCAAGTCTAGTGATGACACGGAGTTCAAGTGCAGGCTCGTCAGCACTCATCACAAGTGAACCGACTATTTGTTAACCATGTAATTTAATAACATCACAACAATTCTCTGATGCTAAAAGTTGGTTACGAAAATTAAACGACCGATTCCTCCGCCTTCTGAAATTTTTCGAGACACATTTTAAACAATTAAAAATACAAACATATATACAGGAGATAATTTATTGAATTTGACGACCAGGCTGGCGCAGTGGTACAGAGCTCGGATAAGCGGAGCATGTTCCGCCAGGGGTCGCGGGTTCGAATCCCGCCTAGGTCATGGATGTTTCTATGTATTATATGTATTTCTATAATAGGATCTATGTATTATATGTATTTCTATAATAAAAATCTTCAATACGTAAAATTTCTTAAATATATAAAACATTAAATATTTCCGTTGTCTAGTACCCGTAACACAAGTTCTTACGGTACTTAGCACGGGGCTAGACTAACGTGGTGTGTTAAGTTCACAGATATTATTATTATAAACACAACCCTACTTTGCGTTGCGCAATCAGTGAATAAGGAGACGATTACCTTGTACAAGGTAGTGCCACAGGGCTACGGAGCGTCTTGCCCATAAATGCAAGTAGATGAAGTCTCAAATGGATATTCTAACATAAGTTTCAAAATAACGATGGTCTATCGTCACTCACAGTAATTTTATTGCTGTAGTTGTAAGTTGCTCATAAAGATCCTGAAAATCTGGACAAGCTTTTGCTACTGGGGCAAGTTGAAGGAAAAAGATCACGAGATAGATCACCTGCCCGCTGGACAGGTTTGGTGGAGACACTGACAGGCTTGACCACACTGGGTACAATAAAGACAGCCGAAGACAGAGACACGTGAAAAAATATAGTGCGGCAGATGATCAAGTCACATTCTACCAGCGAGAAACGACCATCAGCAATGAAGATGACGACTAAGAAGAAGAAGAAGAAGTCACAGTAATAACTAAAAGAATCACAGTAAATGCAATCACTAAATTGCTGAAATTTTTTTCATAATGAAAGAATAATATTAAGCTGAATATTATATTTGAGTCACTTTGAATGCTATTAATTAATTTTACTTCCCCACTTATTGCGAATATTTATGAGCACACTCGATTGAGACCGTCGCTAGGGATCCTGTGGCACTAGAACTTAATTAAAAACGCCATTTCATCGCTATGGAATCTAGGGAAAAATGTTAACGGAATAAAATTTGCGGACGATAAATTTCAATATTCATCATCTTTTTATGAACTGAGCAGCTGGGGAAGGAAGATTTTTTCAACTAAATTGTTCGATCTGTTTGCACTACTTCGTAGAATATGCATTAGCACTTGAAGGCTAACGTCACTTTAACTTTTTATAGGACGGGCTAAAATAATATCGTAATTACTATTTGTGTATGAATAGATGGATATGTGTATTTCTAATATATTTTTTTGGTTTCATTCCATCACCCGTGATTTCTGAAATGCTTGGGGCATCTGTTAGCATTGAGATACCTCGGTGACTGACCCGTCCCTCATTAGAAACCGGGCTGTTACAAAACGATGACGTAGGTAGTCGAATCAGCGCCCTCTTTTTAGAGATTACGAATGTTTTACCATTATTACTAATATTGGTTTTAATTTACTAAGATTTAAGACATTGACAATGACATTGTCGAACTAAACCAGAATAACATGGGAGTCGTTGTTGCCCTTTTGTTCCACCAGATTCTACACAATTCGCGTTGAATAAAATACACAAAGAAAACAAAAGATCTGTTAAATAATATAGGTAAGAATATTTCTTGAGTTCTAAGAAATTTTATTGTAACTTGATTTTATTTGAAATTGTTTTTTTATAGTCTATATAGGACTGCCAAAAAAGTTTTCAGGTTCGTAGGTGGGCTTGTTAATTTGAATAATAAAGTCATTGGCAAGTGTAGTTTTTTACAGAATTCTATTACAGTAAAGGTGAATTCTATTACAGAAAAGTGAAATGCTTATTAATATTAACAAGTTGAATTTATGTAGTTTTTATTTCAACATACGTAGGTTCCATGGAAGACCGATGTACCTTCACGAGATTGCCGCGTGCTGTTCGATAATGGCTTAAAGGGACTTGGTAAGCTTTTTTGTATGAAGAAAATGACGAATGTGAAAGGAGCAATACAAATTTATAAGGATCGTGACATGTGGCATTTGCTAGGTTCGAAATCCAACTTTACTTTGTTTAGAACACAAATGATTTCATTAATAAAGAAATCACGCATAATTTTCAACTTTAATATGCAACAGCATTGTTTATATTTCCACAAATAAAATGAATGAATTATAAGGTTATAACAGTAATTAATTAAATTTAATTTTCATCTCCGTTTACGTGAGCTGCATTACGTCCTCCTTTCGTCTCGAACTCGATCCACACGCCGGATTATGCTTACTTAGTTGTTCTTACTTACTTGAGAAATATAATAGCGCATAGACATCAGCATAATTGTTAGGAAGATGTGGTGCCTTCCTTCCATCCTTCTTTTTAATGCGGTTGGAAACTGACAATTAACTCAAAATACGACAACATAGCTGTCACTTAACGGCGGTACCATGCGAGCGAGGGTCTCTCCGTTCGTGCCGGTCCAAACAAGTCCAAAGTTTTTTTGACAATCTTTAACAAATAGTAAGGGACATCAAAGAAAAGATTTAAGAGAAGATTATTAGCTTATAAATTTCTAAATGGTAGAATGTCCATATTACTTTTAGTGGTCCGGCTGTCCAGGTTTTAATGGTGGATGTAGTTAACGCGGAAAGGGTTTTCTTATAAAATATTGGAAATATTTCATGTCTAAATAACAAGAAATCTTGCAATACCGATTTGGCTGTTGTTTGTTTCCAATATAATGTCTTATATTTATTATAATTCATCCTATAATTTGAACTCACGACCCAAACCAGTTGGACCATCGATTTAATCCAATAAGCGGTTCATATTTAAGTGCAATGCACCAGACTTTTAACAGCTATTAAAAAAGTATACGCGCTGCACATAAAAAAGTTCAATTTTCAAAAATAATAATTAATTTGTATAAATAAACAAACTGCCACAATGTAGACATACAACCTTACATATTATATTCTCATATTTTTCACTTTTACATATTTTTCTTTCATTCAAACCTTTGACAACCTGTACCCTACTTAGAGCCACGTATTTATGTATACCGGGCGGCCTTGACGTATAGACGTGTGTCACTCAATTACATTATATATGATCGTAACCTTATCCATCTTTCAATATGGCCGCTGCCTGTGGATCTTTATATAAAGGTTTTTCTTTACAGTTCGATCAGTGAAAACGATACTCGTAAATACGTGGAAAATATTCGTCAATACATTTGACAGACAGTATAGCTCGCCGAATTATTGCTTATGAAACATATTTTTGGCGAGGCGTACTGACACTTCTAGATAAGGATAAGTACACAGAAATCAAAGTAATCAATAACCAAACCTCTGTTTTAGACCTAAAAATATTTCTTACACCTAGGCGTTTTTGCCTTTTTCCGTTTTTTCCGGAGCAGACACGGACACAATATATTCAAGAGTGTTTGCAATCAGGAAGGAGACTTTTGATCGAGCTCCTCTAATCGTAAATTGAGTAACACCCTACAAAAACTGTTGCAAGACGACAGCTATGCTGTTGCTGTGTGTTCGCCCCCTGCGGTCCATTAATGACGTAGGAGGAAATAAGGATAGTCACCAAAAGGCTTTCACCACTTGATCTATTAAACTTTAAAAAGTATACGAGATAAATGGAAAACCCGATCGAAAATACGATTAAAACTAATTGGCGTCAAGAGGAAGAGTAAGGTATAAAGTGAAAAAATCAATAACAAAACTACTGTCTTAGAACGTCAAAGTATTCCTTACACCTAGGCTAGTTTTATCTGCGAGGATTAGACACGTACACATATTCACGTACGATCGCAATCAGAAAGGAAGGACGTTCAATAAATTCTACTCCCACTTGCATCGATATATTTGAACTCCTTGAGTCCTAAGGTTGAGCGTAACAGCCTACAAATTGTCAGTAGTTCACTGTTATTTACGTGAGCTGTTTTTAGAGCGAATATAAGAAAGGGTCGCGCTGAAAAATATCTCGGACGGTAATGGAAAAGAATACAAAGTATTTTCTGTTTAACAAACATTAGAGAGTTTTTAACGTAAGTCTGTTGAGAGAAAGTTCGCGAGGGTCTATATCAGTTACTTTACACTGTAACTGTAATGATATTAAGTTGCGAAAAGTCTTATTGGAGTTTATTCTTTACAAAGTATTTAAGATACGCGGTGAAAAAGGAGTAAAATCGAGGTAAGAGGTAGCGCTTAACACCATTGTAACGCTGTGTAGCTTACGTGTCTTGCGTACCTTCGTTTCAGAATAATTTTAATCCTTTAGGATTAAACTTCTTCATAAAAAATCATCCATGGTGGGGGTCATGACTTTCAGCAATGAGGAAACCGACGTGACGCTAAGGAGGAGCAGTCTACTCTAGTCGTATGTTGGAGTACGGAAAGGCTCGAACAATTAAGAGGTAGTGCCACGCTGTATGCTTGCATGCAGCCGAATTGGGCCGGCACGACCGGGGAGGTACCTCTCGCTTACACGAGACCGGCGTGAAGTGACAGCTATGCTGTCGCGTTTCGTGCGGTGTGTAAGTAGCCGGTGGCCCATGGAGGTGGGTGGAGAAAGGGGGGCAGCGCATCTGTATAGTCTCTATGCAGATGTCCATGGGCGTCGGTAGTCATGAAAATGGCTACAACTGCTCGTTTGCCCCCCTATACCATAAAAAAAAAAAATTTAAGGCGCGATATGAAAAAAAACATACGGTGTAAAAGCGTGTGAACAATCAGTCCAGTGTAACACCAGCCAGACGCTTTAGCGCGCTTACTTATTTCACATCATCCAGCTCTTTATATATTCGTAGTTTTAGTTGGTTAAAAATGTCTAATTCTTGCGGAATACTAGGTGGAAGGAGTAAGAAATGGGTCATCTAATTTATTTTGACATGCATCTGCATCATTTGAGTAATTCGTGCGGTGTGTAAGTAGCCGGTGGCCCATGGAGGTGGGAGGAGAAAGGAGGGCAGCGCATCTGTATAGCTTCTATGCGGATGTTTGTGTGCGTCGGTAGTCATGAAAATGGCTCCGGCTGCTCGTTTGCCCTCCTGTAATAATCATAAAAAAAGAGTTGTTGTGATAAGTATTATTTAATTAGAGTGTTAACTGTAGTAGGCTCACTTGTGGTAAATGAGTACTGAGGAGCTGGCACTTAGATCTCCGTGTCACCAGTGGGCCTGCAGATATAGCGCCGTAATGTAGGGTCATTCGAAACACTCGCAGACCGCACCAAATGTCTGCTATATTTCATTCTACCCGCCATGTGTGGGCTACAAATATAATAGTATCATCATATTTAAACCGGTACAATCTACAGCACACGTGCAAACATGTGCTTCCAAGGACATTGTTAGATCAATAAAAACTACGGATATATAGGTACATGTTAATCAATGGTTACGCTATAATATCATATTAACTGGTCTTTAAATATTATTTTTTGTACTATAATCCCACAAAGATCATTTTTACTATGTTACATGTTAATGCGCATTTGTTCTAAATGTGATCAGTGTCAAGATGAACTGGTTGTTTACACCGCTTTAGACTAATCAACTTATTGTCCTGTGTTAAACAGTTGTCTACAGTATTTAGATCTTAATTTTTTTCGGTGACACGGGGTGTTCGGAACTATTTATCATCCGGGTACCACAACAAGTCAGAATTAACTAGCCTTAAGAGTACCGATCACCTCTACACACTCTACACACCACAGAACAAGTCCACCAATTTCAGAACAGAGCATTGGGGAAATGTTTGTGTCCCTGGTCCTTGCACCGTATTTGAAAGTACTCCACTAGTTATTTAATCTCTGCTTATGAAATATGTCCAGATCAGTTAATAAAATAGAAAAAAAATAGCATAAAGTTTTAAGTTGGCCGTAGTAGTAATAATCAACTGAATGGTCGCCTTGTTTAAGAAGTAAATAAACCGCAACAAAATCTGCAAATTAATTATTTTTATTTTCTGAAGTTTATAGTATGAAATTTTGTAGTTGAGTGAAGGTATGAGGTAATGCAGATAGTAGTATGAAATAAATGATATATAAATAATGCTATAGGGAATAAGCTTCTAGACTGCCACGCTAACTAGTGGCTGAATTTTGAACCGAATGCTAGCAAATTTTCGCTTGTACGTTTGATATGACATATGTTAATTTGTCATTGTCTTTTGCTAAGTGTTTTGCTAGCACTTGATTCCTAAAATGATCACTAGGCTGGCAAAAGTGCTGCCTCTATATTTCGTGCACGTCCCCTATTGCTGCCTTGCAGTCTAATTGCGTCTCGCTGATATTTACCCAATATTTGTACTGTCGCGATTGTTGTTAGTATCTAATTGAGTATTGGAGAGATAGGTGAAGTAAAGGAACACAATATTATGAACAATCTTTATACAGATGTACATACCTCCTTAGCCTTAACTCCTCAACTTATAATGCTCGTATGAACATATTAAGTTAACCAAGTACATTGTATTTAATGAGTTCCTACATGCGCGTGTTATAAAGGTGGAGCCTCTCTATAGCAACTCCAAAAATTTCACCCATGAAACACGAGTTTCGCAAGCATGTAAGTGTATTACAAAGTTTCACTACCAAAGAGGATGGTAATGAAATTGATTAAATTTTACCTTGCTTCCGCTTCCACGATTTTTTTTTCTCTGCCAGTATAATAAAGTTTCTAACTTTGTTTGTTATAGGGATTGATCTAAAGATAAAATGATCCGATGGTGTTAGTTATTTCACTAACAGAAAACAACATTATTCATAATTTTGTTGCATATTATCCAAATTAAACAAAAAAGAATATAAATAAACGAAGTCGTATAATCTCAAGAGGTTTTACCGGCGTGCTTCGCATTGAATAAATGGTTTGGCATAGACAATGATATCTTAGAATGCAAAGTATTATATTTGAAATATAAAGGCTTATTTAGTGAAATGAAAAGAAAAAAAGTAGTTAAGATGTGTTTTTCTTAAGCGAAACTACAATCACGCAGATCCTTACATTACTTAGATTTACCAAATGTGTATAGTATTCATTTACTATATTATTATTAGAAAACTCCTTTGCCTCCTGTCCTTTGGCTGTGCATATCTTTGTTAGCGTTAGTAGTTACCAAAGGACTACAAGGACTGTTCATCCCAGTTATATACTAAAATATCTGCAACCCAATATATAGTTATAATACTTACATAAAGTAACAGAGTGGAAAATCCAAATACGGCCCTCTCGAAATACACGTGCGAAATCTGCTCATTTTCCTGTAGATGGAAACTCACTCAATATAAAATTGTACATTATTCCTCATACACGCTGAAAATAGAAATGGATATCATTGTGTATATTGCATATTTATATCTCTTTGTAGAAGTAGGTTAGTTGTGACACACTAGAGTTGACAGCTGATGCTTATCTCACACGACACTGCTCCTTTATACCGATGATACGCTGACATGGGTCATAATCAGGGTTATCAGATGGGAAGACTAAAATATCTGGACAGAATTTTAAAAAAATATACATACTACTACTATTTCTTTCTGACAGAGTTTTGCCTGTGCATTTAACCCATTAGTGTTAATTATTATTTGTGTATTGTGGACTTTGGACATCACACAAAATGTTGGGACAATCCCGGCGAACCTAACCCATCTGGCAACGCTAGTCATACTTCATTCACGCTCGTTCTATCAATCTGACCTCTCACTACTAACTGGCAAACCATAACAAAAAAAAATGCTACTATGAGGAATTAACCCACGTTCTCTACTTTCGTGGTCCAGAGTATACGAAATTGAGAAAACGTCGAGCAAAGATATATATTTCGCTAGCACCTTTAATATTAATATATAACACATAATATTTATAGCTTTAAACCACGGTCACGTGTCGCGCGTGTACCTCATTTTGGGAAGGATCTACCGGTTTATTTTAATTCTGATCTCTCGTATCAATATAGTACCGATTTGTAAAAATCCTTGCTCCAGCCACCCCGGTAATACTTTAGTAGTAAAAGTTACTGACGCTCGCTCGCCGATGCGACCATTACTTTCAATCACCACCTTGCTTTCCCCATTCTCAATGTGAATATTGCATTCCGTTTCGAGCTGAATTTACATAAAATACTATTATGTATTGATTAAAGTTATTTATTTCGAATAAAGGGGCAAAGGGCCAGCCTTTCGGTGATTAGGTACCTATCATAATTAACCGCATAGAGGTTATGTAGATGTCTTGTCCTCCTTCACCTTATTCCGCCAAAAGCCCAACCGAATCTCATAAAAATAACAAAACAAAATAGCACAGTCGTCAAGTCGACATAAAACAGCGTTTCTTTTAAATTGTATTAAAGACGAGAACACACACGCTACAGCATCGGCTATCGGCGATTTAGTGTCTGCATCGATGCTGCAGCACTATTTAGAGCCACCATGCACACATGCTAATTTTAGCATCGGCGATCTACGATATAGGTTCTTTTTGGAAGCTGAATGCAGCGTTTGTAGAGGCTGAATGCAGCGTTTGCATCTGTACATATTCATAAAACATATGCAATGTGAGCATCAGTAGTATTATCGTCTTCAACAGCCCGTTCCCATTATATACTAAAAAGTACCCAATAATAAATAATAACTATACAAAGTAACAGAGGGGTAAATCTAAATACGATCCTCGAAATGCACGTACGAAATCTGCTCAATTTCCTGTCGATGTAATCTCACTCAATACAAAATTGTAAATGAGAATACGCTGACAATCTAAACGAGTATCATTGTATATTATCAGGGTATACGGGTAGTTTATCTTCATACAAATGAACTGTTTTCAATGGGTCACTGAGCCTGTCCCACACGACACCGCTTACATGTGCCCGATGGTACGCAGACGTGGTCCACGCTGTACGCTAGTTCTGTCACACTAACCTCTCTCTACTCTCTACGGTTTACCATAAATAAGAGAATATTACTCGCTCTCTCTCGGAGACCAGAGTGTAAGAAATTATATTAATAAGCCTAAAAACTTGGGTAATTTAATTTAATTAGCATGGTAACATAATCTCGGATAAATAGACCGTGTTTCGCACGAGGTCGCGGAATCGTATCCCACCGAGGTGGATAAAAAAAAATTAAATTCCTAATAAATTTAAAAGTTACCAAATACATTTTCAGTTGTCTAATAGGTATTCGTAAAAAAAGTCTTTAAGGTACTTGGTATTTGGCTAGACTAATGTAGTGTGTGTAGTCTCCAGACTTCATCCAGCAAGCATGAGGAAGTAAGAGATACTACCACGCAGCATTGCATCCAAATTGGGCAGACACGGACCGAGAGGTACCACTCGTTTACAAGGTAACCGTGAAAAGAGAGCGGCATATATGTATCCAGTGGCCTTTGAAGGGGTCAAGTAGGAAGACAACGCTTCTGTATATTATGTACGCTTCAAAGCGGATGACTACAACTATTCGTTTTCCTCATCTATTCTTAAAAAGAAAAGACCAGTTAACCATCACGCAAATTTTCTTATGTGCGACGACTATGCAAGTATACAAATCGCTTGTACATACCAACCAATAAGCAAAGCAAATATTATGCTATTAAATATGGGCGTTTCGTACGGTTACAGATCTCACAACAATTGTGCGGATGTGTGTGGGCGTCGGTAGACATAAAAAACTACGAATCGTTTAACCCTTTCTAATTAGAAAATTTCTAACTAGAAAAGTACCTTTTGTTTCAAATACCAATCAAGGTTATAATGACTGAACTCGTCGAACTTTGTTATCTAGCCCACAAGGCAAAAGAAAATCATGATATATTGTTTTGTCAGGAAAATGTCAATACTGTTCGCTGGAGAAGTCCAGAAATTCCAAAGAAAATTTCAATTAGCCTTCGTCGATCGTTATCGTGTGTAGCCGCAGAAGGCCGGAGATTGCTTTTCTAATTAGTCCTAGTTTGAAACGATTGCGTACATACCACGCTATCAATGAACATATAAACTAAAATGCGACGCTCAAACATTCCTCAAGTTTTATTGGTACAAGAAGATGTACGAGTCACCCGTAAGGGTATCGTCTTGTTATATCTATGATTAAGGTTTACATAGGTGGGAAATTCTCTTACAGAAATAACGGTTTGTTGGAAAGAATATAGTTTTCCAAATCGTACATTCCAACAATTGTTAATAACATAAATTGAAAAACATAAAAACACGTGTGTTTAAAATTTATTTTATTATACCTTTCAGTTCACATTATCAGAACGAATCTAACCTTTCTACTGACAGTGGAAAAAAATACCTTTATTTTGTTGCAGTCGTGTCAAAAGTAAAAAAATGCAATACCGTTATTCCTCTTTGACGTAACCAAATTGGTTCGCGCTTAAAGAATAAACGTGTATCGTATTAAGCTTTGAACAAGCTGATCTGATAAACTCTTGTCGCCCTCGTGGCGAGCTCACGCAATGCAATTCTCCTACATCCGATGAAATTGGAACTGCGCTGATACGAATTTGAGATTAAACTTGTGATAATCTGTGGCTAGCATTTGCATTGAAACGTCATGGCTGTCCTGTAAACTTAGAACGTGAGTAAGTTTTTTATCAGATGATGAAATCTAATTATGTAAAGAAAGAAAGAAGGAAATGGTTTTTTTATTTTCGTAATATGAAATAACAAAAGATGTCATCAAGGTTCGAAATATTTTCATCCGTGAGTAGTCACTAGAACATAAATTAAATTAGCTGAGAAACCTATCAAGTATAACATTTCGTAAGTATTTTTATTCTTACGCAATACAAATTCAGCTTCACTTTGTTTAGAAAACAAATGTATTAATTAAAAAAGAGGTCAAGTGTAATTTTCTATTTTAATATGAAACAGCATTGTTTATTCTTCCATAAATAAAATGAATAAATTATAAGGCTATAACAGTAATTAATTGAATTTAATTTGCCTCTCCGTTTACGTGAGCTGCATTACGTCCTCCTTTCGTCTCGAACTCGATCCACACGTCGGATTATACTCAACCCTTAAGGTGCTTACATAGCGGAATAGGTTACCAATACCTACAAAATCTGTACGGATCGGTACCGGTAATATTGCAATGTTCGAAAACATTGATAAACTCAAATATTACCGGTACCGACCCGTACATGTTATGCAGGTATCGGTAACCTGTTCCGCTGTGTAAGCATCCTTAACCTTTCGGTTACCGCGGACGTTCATTGACGCTTCAAAAACACGCAGCGAACACGTGGTCGGTACCGGGAGATTTAATAGTCCTTACATGTGTTTTATAGATTAGGAGCGCATTTAAATACTTTAATTTTCTATACATATCAGCATAAATGTTAGATTAGATAAGGTTTTGCCCTCCTTCCTCCCTCCTCTCCAAAGCTGCTGGAAACTCATAAACAGTATCAAACGTGATAACGTAGCTGTCACTCCACGGCTGTACTATGCAAGCGTACCCCTCTTATGTTAGAAAGGCGCAAGGAAACTCACGGATTGATTGCAATATCTCAATCAAATGGTTTGGTGTAATTGGCACATGGTGCGATATAACCTCTCTATGAAGTTAATATCGGTCCTCTGAAGGGGACTATTTGTTGGTAAATCACCAAAGTTAGCGTGTTTTTGTTAGTATTCGGCACATGGTAATGAGCGGAGAAGCTCAAACATCCCAAGATCCCACCTAGAGTGGATAAAGCGCGTAAATTTCAATTCAATCTTAAATAGTAGCACGTATAAACAGTAGTAATAGTAATTATTGGATTAAAAGTGGCAAAATTACACATTTTATCAAGAATAAGTTTTATCAAACGAAAATTTATAACAAATTCTCATCATAATATAAAATGGAGTCAGTTAAATTCGATGTACATGTGTCCATCAGTGCCACATGAAATTTTTAAAGTTATAAAAACGTGAAAAAACTCTAAGAGCACTGGACATGACGGAATCAGCACTACAATTATAAAATGCGTTAATGAAATTATTTCACCGATTTTAAGCTATGTTGTTAATCTTTGCGTAGAATTTGGTACATTTCGTAGTCAGCTCAAGAGATCCGTTGTGAAACCACTGTTTAAAAAAGGTGACAAACTAAATTTAGAGTTTAGACAGTTATCGTCCTATTTCACTTCTTCCCATATTCTCAAAAATAATAGAGAAAATCATGTATAATAGATTATTATATTTACGAATACTTAGAGAAAAATAAAATTCTGGCAGATGAACAATCGGGTTTTAAGAGAGGAAAGTCTATTGATGTAGCCATATACAAACTTTTAAATAAAATAATGGTGCATTTGGATAGAAAAGAGTATGTATGTGCATTGTACATGGACTTGACGAAAGCCTTCGACTATGTCCATCATAATATATTGGAACAGAAACTAATTGCTTATGGTATACGTGGTAATTGTTTGTCTCTAATAACTTCATATCTTAAAGACCGATCTCAAACAACTAAAATATCACATTTAAATTATACGAACAGAATTAAAGAGTATTATGTTTCTAGCGCGAAAATAATGAGTACTGGTGTGCCACAAGAAAGCGTATTAGGACCGTTGCTTTTTATTACATACTTTAATGACTTTCCGATGAGCACAAATCATGAGATGATCCTCTTTGCAGATGACAGCACCGTAATAGTAACAAGTAAAGATAAAGGTGCAATGAAAAATGAAATGAACTGTGCGATAGTAAAAATAGTTAATTGGCTGACAACAAATAATCTATTAATAAATCTCGACAAAACCAATGTCATGAACTTTAGAAATAGATATCGTAATCGCACTGCACTGGACATAAACTATTTAGGATCAAAAATAGAACAGGAGGCAATACAAAATTCTTAGGACTACATATTGACGAATGCCTAACGTGGGAAACTCACGTGGATAATGTAAGTCTAAAATTAAATCGATATTCATATGCACTACACATGCTATCAAAGGTCGTAAACCAAAACACAGTACTGATTGCATACAACTCATACGTAACAGCCACTATACGATATGGAATTATCTTTTGGGGTAATTCAAGTAGCAAATATAGGATATTTATAGCACAAAAAAGATGTATACGTGCTATGTGCCACCTAAATGCCACAGAGTCATGTAAACCAATATTTCAAAAATTAAAAATATTAACGTTTCCTTGCATGTACATTTACCAAGTTGCCTCGTTTATTAAAAGACATACAAATCTTTTCACATTTTCCGAAAAGGTAAGGAACAAAAATAAAATTTGTATTACTCAGCATGCTACAGCACAATTTGATAAAAGCATATTTAATATGGCACCTAAGATCTATAATAACTTACCAAGAGAATTGGCTGATAGAACTCTGACTACTTCGCAGTTTAAATCTAAATTATGGGATTTTCTTATCAAAAAATGCTATTATTCTATAAATGAGTACTTTTCGGATAAATAATTTTTTCACTGATTATAAAGGTAAATATTAATGACTTGACATGTAATTTGATGATATCTAATATAACTTAATTTGACATAATATGAACTATAAATATATTTAATGTATAATACAAATAAATCATTCAATTAATTATAATAATGACATTGTTAACAATAATAATTTCGTAGGATAATAATTTAATATCTAAGTATACATACTGTCCTTGTAATTAATTTTTTTTTATTTTCTTGGTTAATTTATGTACTTGTTAATTCTTGTAGTAGTAGTAGTAGATTAACTCACTACTATCTCTCAATATTTGCACGCCTATTATAAGGGTAAAACATTGTATATCATAATCCATGCACAACCATCTGCAATTTAAGACATGTTCACGCAAATAAATAAATAAATAAGATTTATTTTAAAAATATCGCCTTAGTTCAAATCTTCTCAAGAAAATGTTTAAAAACTTACAGCAAAACCAATGTTAGGGGGACGCTTGATCCTTTGTTCAGTCCATTCTTTTTATTATCATTCTTGGCGTTGCCGAGCTCTCACAGAATTAACTCACTTTAATTGAGAAGATTGTGTGGTCTCGCCATATCCCTGCAGAAACAAAAGGCACTGAAAAAAAAACAAAACGACTTTAATGGGTTAACCCATCCCCCCAAGGTCTGAACTGGATAGATATAATGTTAAAAACAAAGAAAATAATTAGAAAAAGATACATCTTCACTCATGCTGAATTGCAGCGATATACTAACGGCAATACCGGAGAATCGGCATCTGCATCACTTACATTTAGTGATTCTGATACCGCCGCCCGCTAAGAAATAGTTACCTTTAGCCTTTAGTGCTTGTAATATTTATAAGTTTCTGGGGGCTAATCTTATGGGAGAAAAAAAATGCATAGCAATTATTCGAGATTTTGATTCCAAAGCTACGAATTTTGGTTTGCTCCTTTACTCTATCAGAGAAGCGTATTAATTGAGGACACTGTTCTTGAACTGACAAATGAAATTGGCAAAAATCTAGATTTTTGGACTAAAGTTATAGATATATTTCTTTATTTAGCCAAAGCCGTAAACCGTAGGCATAAGAGACAATTTTCTAAATCTCTTACGGAATTATCTGACAAATTGAGGTGTGAAAGTTGATAACCCCATCAGTAACGATGAGAAACTAATCTTTGGCGTACCACAGGGTAGTAAAATGTATCTAAAATTCACTATGTCCCTCTCTCAAAGAACACTGCTACACATTACGGAAGGCATTAAATCCCACAGCCGTGACCATACATTCATCCATTGCAGTATACACAGAAGCTATTGTATTCAATACTTCGGAATATAATCATATTGTAATTACTTTACGGGTTACACCAGCCGTGGCTAACCCAGTCGAAACGTCGGGCAAAGGTATATATTTTGGCTTTTAAATTTTACCGTGTTAAAACCCGTAAAGTAATTACGATATGTGTAATAAACACGAAAGTCTCCAACAAGTATTAGAAGCATATCAGTAAATTAATATATGAGAATATATGAGAAACCTAAAATGAGTAGTCGCCGATCGATTCTTTCCTTTGCCTCGTTTGTCTGCGTACACATAAAACATATCCTCTTTGCCTTTAAAGGGCACAAAGGGGTAATCTTGAAAGTTGTACTTCATAAACCTTACCTATACACGACTACCCAACACACTGTCCGACAGCTCTGTGCACTTAATATCACTTTACGTGCACACTAATCATTAACATACAACCCAACAATAGTACAAAATAAACGACGCAAAGATCCTGTATGCCCACCGCTCCTAGCCAAATCTGCCCTGGCGAGATATATCGGTCTGACATTATATATCTTATTCTGTGACATAAATCATATCAGGCGTTCACTCTATCTCAATTAAGGTAATAATACGGTTCCACTATATATTAGGGTGTTCTTTGATTGGCGTATTGAGATGGATAACTATAGTTAGCTATTTGGAATATAATAATTAATTATTATTATGATTCCTATTCTCAAGGTTTCTTTTAATTTTATCCCTTACCACACAAACGTTTTTATATATTTTTTAATTTATTGATTGAAAGTTTTTGGACGCTTTCTGGGATACTATTGCAGAGGCATACATTGGCCCGGAAAAATTTTCTTATTCTGTTTTATCTATTTATTTTTTTATACATATTATTATAAGTAGTTTAGATATATCGAACAAAATATGTATATTATGATTCCCATCATTCTGAATAAATAAGATAAACATACTCATATTAAGCTAGAATATAACTATAAGAATTCAGTCAAAAAAATTAATGGGCAATAGTGAGCGTAAGCTATGTTCTGGTAAAACGTGCTATTTATACAGTATTCTAAATCAGTTTATAGTCTGGTGAATTTCAAATGTAATATGCCCTATTATGAGGCAGATATTATAATAAGTTGACACCTATAATTTGAACTCACGACTCAAAACAATTGACCGTCTATTACCTCCAATAAAAAGGTTTTATATATTTTAGTACAACATGCCAGATTTTTAACGGCCATTAGGAACAAATTCCATTTTAAAAATATCAATACATTTTTTTAAAAACACTGCCGCAATGCAGGCTTACAAACTTAAATGTTTTTAACAACAATCATTTCGCCTTTATGTTTTTTTTTTGTATTTATTACATCACACTCTGTATCACACTTAGACCCATATATTTATACATATCGGGAAACCATTCACGTGTGTCACTCAGTTACATTATATGTGATCGTAACTTTATCCATCTTTCAATATGGCCGCTGCCTGTGGATCCTTATAAAGGTTTTTCTTTACAGTTCGATCAGTGAAAACGATACTCGTAAATACGTGGAAAATATTCGCCAATACATTTTGTTTACGTTTATGTGTTGAATGTCTAAGAAATACTATTTGTAAACAGTTCTCTTAGTGATATGTTCTTCATATGAGTAAAACAATACAAGCGCAGAAATATTTTTAGTCTATTCAGCTAATTCTCATTGAGGGCCAAAGGACAGACTCAGAACGAGAGGGTTACTTCCGAATAAAAATAATTGCGATAGAATATACCCATGAAATCAATAAAGAAACCTCTGTTTTAGACATTCAAAGTAGTCCATACAATTCAGCATTTTTTTTTCCAGAATAGAGACGTAGGTACATATTCACCTCTGCTTGTAATCAGGCAATAGACTTTTATGTCGACATTTTTGAGCTTCTTTAATCATAAGGTTTAGCGTAACAGCCTTCAAAAACTTGTCGCTATGTGTTTGTTGATCTCTGAAGCGAAGAGTACTAACCAAAAGATTTCGACCTCCCTTTTCACTCGTTACACACAATATTATAAAAAAGTTATACTATAAAAAAGATAAATGAAACTCATCTCATCTAAAGACAGCATGTTTCTAATCCTTCCTATCCTAATCTTCTTTTTCTCCAGAAGAGAGCAAAGCTCCGGGCTGGAAACCTCTCGGCCCAACAAGTACGTGCATTATAAGCCAAAAAGCAAAAACCGAAAATAAAACCAAAATTAATTGGCGTTAAGAGGAAAAGCTGAACTGTTTGTCAACGATGTTGATTTCTTGAGCTCTTATGCGTCAGTTACTCTGACTCATAAGAGTTCGAGAAATCAACATCTCAACTACTGTTTTAAAATGTCAAAGTATTCCTTACACCTCGGCTAGTTTTATCTCCGAGGATTAGACACGTACACATATTCACGTACGATCGCAATCAGAAAGAAGCGTTCAATAAATTCAACTCCCACTTGCATCGATATATTATTTGAACTCCTTGAGTCCTAAGGTTGAGCGTAACAGCCTACAAATTGCCAGTAGTTCACTGTTATTTACGTGAGCTGTTTTTAGAGCGAATATAAGAAAGGGTCGCGCTGAAAAATATCTCGGATTTTCGGTAATGGAAAAGAATACAAAGTATTTTCTGTTTAACAAACATTAAGAGTTTTTAACGTATCTTTAAGTCTGTTGAGAGAAAGTTCGCGAGGGCCTATATCAGTTACTTTTCACTGTAACTGTAATGATATTAAGTTGCGAAAAGTCTTACTGGAGTTTATTCTTTAAAAAGTATTTAAGTTGCGCGGTCTGAGAAGAATATGAACATTTAAGGCGTGTAAAAAAGCTTTAGCGTAATGCTTTACCACGCTTACGTCGCTTAGGTATTTTGCTCACTTGTCACGTCATAAGTATGTTCATTCGTGAGAAGTAACCACCAGTAGCGTGTCGGAGCTTTTTGCTTAGAAAATCTCGCACATAGCAAAAGCTCATTTTGTAAGAATCGACCTATTAATGTAAATTTCCCATAATTCTTACCTGTAAAATAAATTTGAAATTATTTTCTATCGAATTTTTACTTTTATCTGTATCTAACTTCTTGCCAATTTTTATGATTTTACTTCTCCGGTACGTTAGGTTTTCTTGACAAGTGTACAGATAAATAACAAAATATTTGTTTATAGTATAGGTTTCATTTTCGTTTTACGGTAGCCTTAAAAAGTATTAAGTCTTCTGGTGACTACGGACAGAAACTCCCACAAGTTTTTGCATATTTGTTATGTAGATGAGTGTTCTTTCTTTCCTTCAATAGACTACCTGAAACTTACAAACTGGAAACGCGATAGCTTAGATGTTACTTAATGGCGGCATCATCCAAGGACGAGGCACCTTCCCGATCGTCGTGACCCAATAAGCAGGGCACTAACATTTACTAACATTCACCGACACATTCAATAAACAAAACGAACAAACAAAAAAAATATAAAAGTGGTGTGATTATATTTCTGCAACAATGAAACTTTTAAAACCCGTGAAACAATTTCATGGATTTCTATCAACTGCATAATTCGTAGCAATAACGTTTTCTACGAAATCGAAATGCAGAAAAAATACGCGACGTGCATCCTTAAATACTGTTTTGCGTGACGGCGGATTGGTTTTATGTTTATTGGAGTTACAACTTTTTACGTGGAACGTTAATAAAGCCATAGCGGACGGTCTCGAGCCGTATTCATTATGAGTTATGATAATTTTTATTGCGAATAAACACAGCTCTGTTGTTTATTAAAAATATTGCCTATTATTCGTGTCTTTTATGGTTCTGTTGCTCAAAGAAAAATGTACCAGTTTTAGATTACTCAATTGTCCGTCTGTCCGTATCCATTTTTGTGTCTATCGTCTTTCAAAAAGATATTTCTCATCGTATAGTTATATAACAGAAAAAAATCATTACAAATGTATTATTTCAGTTCATTTCATACAAAAGAGTGTGCACACGTTCTTAAATTTAAGTTACTAAACAAATTTTAAAGGAATCACAAAGACTCGTTTGTATCTTTCGGCAGATTTTATTATTTATTTTATTTTTAAACCCTAGGTAAACAAGTAAAAAAAAAAAAAGGTAAACAAGTGCGTAAAGGATTAAAAACCGGCCAAGTGCGAGTCGGACTCACGCACGAAGGGTTCCGTACCATTATCTACGAAAACGGGAGCTTATCTTTTGTATGGGCTAACACTGTATAATAAGACGAAAAAATTACGTTTGTTGTATAGGAGCCCCCCTTAAATATTATTTTATTTTAAAATATTTTTTTATTTTTAAGGTGAATAATAATAAAATAATATTCTGTAAATATTTCAATCGTCTACCTGTTACCGTTATCAGTATTCCTTAAATATTTGTCTTTTTAGGGTTCCGTATCTCAAAGAGAAAAAACGGAACCCTTATAGGATCGCTTTGTTGTCCGTCTGTCTGTACGTCTGTCAAGACATTTTTCTCTAAAACGCGTGAAGGGATTAAGCTGAAAGTTTTGTCAAATACGGAGGTCAGTTACGTCTTGATGCCTTGAAAAAACCACACTTTTATGTTAACGCAATAAAAAGTTATAGCCATGTATGCACAAATTTTGTATGAAAACGCACTTTTTCGAAAATGTATAGGGTACTTCCCGTTGAGCTAGAATTCTGAAATTTGGCAAGAAGT
>LUGF01018867.1:5470-22544 GCA_001625245.1 Calycopis cecrops | reverse complement strand
GTGCAAGCCAGCCCAGACCGGGGAACGAACTGGGGCGAGCGCGTCTGTGTGGCGCCGGCTCCGTTGCCGCGAAAACCGGTTTTGTTTTTTTTTTAACGTCACGAGCTAGCGTGAACACTCACTTATTCGTACTTGTCCTTATCGGCATTAAATGAGCGACGTCACCGGAAAAGCACTAAAGTCGTTCCTCACTGCAAATAAAATTCAATCAAACCAGAACTGAATTCATATTTTTATGCAACCCGTGAAACTGATCGAATACTCCAGCTAAGTAAATTGATAAATTCATGCAACTGAATCAACAAATCCATTTCAAAATTATTACACACGCTGGAATAAAAATATATCGTCTATCTAATATTTGCTTTCTTTATGGCTACTACTACTATCAAACGATCGAGTAATTGGATCCGATTGGTGGTTGCTAAAGTCCATATACATCTGCATAATTAGAGCTTTCAGCCAACATAAACAGTGCAAAACATTCAACATCGGTATTACGGGTACTTAGTAAAGTGGGCCTGGTGTGAAGCCTATTTCAGAGAAAAGGAGATTTGGAATTATGAAAGTGAGGAACGTATCTGCTTTGTCATTTACGCTTTGGATATTAATGGGTGTCCGTAGTTACCAGATGGGGTCAAGTGTTCCTTTGTTTATACAAAATTTATAGAATATCTAGTTCCGGATGTGGATTTTTGATCTTTGTGGAGCCGATCTTGTACTTGCAATCAGCTCTTATTGCAGAAACAAACATATAAACTAAATCCACATGTTCAAATTGCACATAGGGTTAGCGAATATGGTTTGTATTTCAGAAAACGCAAACCTAAAAAAAAAGATTGCAAATGAATGCATAGAACTTTTTTTTTAATATGCGGTAAAAGGACAGATACCTGGCTAACGACGCCTATAAACATAACCATAGAGTTTTTACAGATGCGCTGCCTTGAACTCTATGGACCACTAAGTACTACCACTAAGTCGCACACCACACAGCACAGCTGTCACTTTATTCTGGTATCTTATAAGCGGTACCTCCCCTTTTATGCAGGCCCAATTTGGCTATCAATTCAGGTCTACCTACCTACCTTACTAAATTGCGCATTATGAATTAAACTCCAGTCGTGTATTGGAATTGACCACCCAGTTTACACAGTGCCACGATCTTTTACTCTTGCCCACACGATTTTTACCCCATTTTTTCCAAACCATATCTCTTTAACCGTTACTCGCGCCATGCTATTATATGAATAATACGATCGACTAACAAGAAAATTGCCCCACCGTGTGTGCCATGTATCATCACACGCAGCAATCAAACTTTAACGATCGAATGCCATGTCAAAGGAATCCCATAACCCGGGTGCTACGGTGGAAATACCTTTCCCCGGAACGCAACAAATGGCGAAGAAAGAGTCTTAAACGACGGCTTGCGTGACTTACACGTAGTCAATTAAATTCAATATGGGTTTGATTGGCGGTGCGATATAGGTTTATTTATTTCTTGTATTTTAAACATATATTATTTAAACATATATATTTTTACGTTTGTATTTAATTTACAACTTATTGGGTCTAACTGTTACCGTTTATATCAACTTATAACATGATGTATTTGATTCCCGGATGGATAATCGGGATATCTAATCAAGAATAACTGAAGACAGGAGTTCAATAATCTATTTGGGGCTAAAGCTAGATATAGCGTCGTCAGACCTGTCCCTGATTTATCGGTAGTGGTTGCTATTTTTGTAATAGGAGCATGAGGTAAGAGTAAGATATTTTGAGTTCGTGATACATTAGTGAATTATCGTACTATGTCCTATAGTATAAGTACTTAAAAGAAGCAGTGTTACTGTATTATACTGTATTACGTCTAGGCTGTCTCGTTATATACGGTTTGTGGGAATCCGGTTGCCTACTGGAGGGGTGGGGGAGAGGCCGGCTGCATAGCTTATATGCGTGTTGTTATGGTCCTTATTAGTAGCCAGTAGTTAAAAATAGCTCTTCTGCCTCTTTATATAAAAAAAATGCAATAAACTTAGGGCTGTCTTTTCAGATACAACAAGATGTTTTTTTCTCTTGAGAATCAAGAATATTAACTAAAATTAATTAA
Organism: Calycopis cecrops; assembly: GCA_001625245.1. NCBI lineage: Eukaryota > Metazoa > Arthropoda > Insecta > Lepidoptera > Lycaenidae > Calycopis > Calycopis cecrops. The sequence continues at coordinate 20,428 of LUGF01018867.1, read as the reverse complement.
AAAATATTGATATATTAATAATTTAATTAAATCTGTTATTTAATCTTGTATGTATTGTGATTCGCGCTTTAAAACGATTTTATGATAATATTTTATTGTATAAGAAGATAAACAAGGAGAGCAAGAGAGAACACGCCCACAGGTCAAGTATTATTGCCCTCCTTTTCTACTCCCCTATTTTAAGGCATAAATACTCTTACATAAGTACCTACACACTAAGGATACTCCTTTATACAACACTAGGTAATTGATCTATCCTAGCCAGTTCACCCGTCTGATTGTCGTCGTTGTCACTAACAAGCTACGCCAAAACCATTAGCCACAAAGGCTATGCAAATGGGTTGCCCTCCTTTCTTTATCTCTTCCAGTGGACCACTGGAAAGTAACAAGTTGTACGAAATAGCTAGAGTAGAGACGTGGCGACACGACTCAGTGACGACACTTTTACTTTTGTTTTTATAAGTATTATTTATGCAGAAGCTAGGTTTTAAGTAAAGCTAATGATTCTAGTCATCAATCTCTCTGTCATCTTTTTATTCTACTTGTCAGTGACTGACCTCCAGTCAGCCAATTTAAAAGACGAGTAACTCATTATATTTTGTATTTTATAATTTAATTAGCACATGAATTAAATTAATCATTTATTTGACGATAACTTAAAATACATCAAAAAAGGTAACCTTAAAATTTAAGATGGCTAAACTAGAAAATATTGCCTATTGTTATTTATTACATTGCTGCAAAAGAAAAGAAATAACAATACTATAATTTTATTATACTTCCCCTTTATAGCGTTTGCAAATGTCAAATGTTGCTATTGTCAATAAATTATTTTGAAATGTTTAGGGGAAACGTCGAAGATAACTTTTTGTTTCCTTATTGTTATTAGATTCCTCACTATAGGTAAGTTGTGCATGTGAGCTAGGTGTTATAACATACAAACATATAAAGATATAATTTCTTTTAACCGGTGGTTATCTTTCCCAATAATTGTTATATTTTTAAGCGTCTTTGTGACTTGGTAACTTATTCTTTATTATGAATTGTTGACCGTAATAAAACGTTAGGATCAGCTGCTTCACTGAACACAGAGCAAACAAATTAAATTAAAATAAATAAAAAAGTTTCTATTAAAAATAAAAAAATAAAAAACAGTCGTTAAATATTAAAGCCTGATTAATAGATAATGTGGTTGGTTGTTACCTAACAATATTGATCGCTCATACACTATTTATTTAAAACTTAGTTGTAGTATATCAATACTACAATAGCTGAGTACCTATTTCTGTAATTTTTTTTAATGGTAAAGGAGGGCAAACGAGCAGTCAAAGCCATTTTAATTTACATTTCACACTACCGATCGAATTTACGTATCGTAGTTTCATTGCATTCAACTGTTTATAGTACCTATACATATAATTGATGACTAATGAAATTAACTTTCATACAAATTAACATTAAATTGAATTAAAAAAACAGACTGCTTAAAACATAGTTTTATGTTCCTAGTGTCACTCACTTTATCTAGGCGAAACTAACGATACCACAGTGTTATAATCCATCTGGCCGTTTAGGCTGTATTAGGGAAAATAGAAACCTATAAACCAACATACAGATACATATTATATACATTCTGTTGAAAATCATTATCTTCCTTGAATCGTTTTTATTAAAAATATACATTAATTTCCCTCGTCTTCCCCAACCATAGAAAATCTTGCGCGATGTCACGTTAATGTATTTCTTATCTTTTTTGTTTCACGTAAAAGTAATCTTTACCTTGATTAATGAGTCATATCTTATAGCCTTGAGTCTTTGTAGGTCACTAACGATTTATAAATAGGTCGAGCCTGTCTTTTTGTTACTACTGTCAACCTTAAATGATTGCTCGTTTAGGTTTTCTTTGAGCTTTCTTTTTTGTAAAAGATTTACAAAGGGATAAAAATTATTCCCTTTTTTTCTGAGAATCAAGGATTAGGTATACAATTTTTCTCACGGCTATATCTACAAATAATTACCAACTACGATGAATAGTGCATGTTTGATTGGAATTTTATTAGAAATCGATACACCAATAGAACGTAATGATGAACAATCTTTTATTAGACCAATTATGTAGTCAAAGGATAAATAATACTCATAGTTAATAAGTTAGTATATTTTATATTTGTACTGCTACAAACACGAACGTAATCGATTTAAAATTAATTTTATACAGCTACACTCGTAGAATACAGTCTGAAATAATATAAAAATACATTTTATCTAGAAAAACGTCTGCTCCCTCGGGATAAATCTATATTGTCTGATTTCATTTGTAACTCGGTCATGTATGCGCACTAATCACGCACAAACTACTTAGGAGTTTTAATAGGATTTATACGAGCTTCACTGTAAATATATTGTTACAATAAAATTATTTAAACGGATTTTATCGAGGATTATTTAATAATTTAACGAGCTACGTTTCAGAAGCAGAAGAAATTCAGAAGCAACAGTGGTCTCGGATTGACTGTGATGACAGGTGTCATAAGTTATCAAAAGTACCTGAATTGTGTAATTGTTTAGTTGCTCCGATTAACGAATTAAGTAGTTGTTGTATCTTGCTGTCTTCAGGTGTTGTGATTTTCCTATTTCTGCGAGACAGTCATGTCCTAGAAGAAGCGATTGAGCGGACCAGAGAGGATTGACAACGGATGGGAGGCGCTACGTGCAACTCATGTCCTAACAGGGGTCTGGGGTCAGGATGGGATTCTGACTTTATTGCCCGAGATTATCGACACCGAGGGGGCTATTCTAGTTTGTATGTGTTTTTTTAAGAAGTCCCGTTCTTAAGGGACTGGACAGTGGATATGCCCTATTGTTTATAGTTTCGGGAAGCTTCAAAAAAGGCGGCAGATGGCACCCGCGGGATTTAAGTGGATTTAATGCGTAAATATATTTATTACCTATATTAAAAAAAAAAAACGTCCTTTTACCAGATCTCACAAAAAGTCAATAAAAGCCCTTTTGTCAGTTGTTGAAGACGACACTTGAGTATTCTCAGTGTTATCCACGACGCTTATTACCCATTAAACTGATTAAATATTCAGTGGACTAATTCACACAAAGCGGCAGCACGCAACTACGTGAATAGTAGTGAGGCCGCTCGGAAGGCTTATATCGATAGACTATCCACAGAATCGATGTTTTTGATGATCTAGGTACAATGCTACCGATACTATCTAACTTTGATAGTCGCTGTGCTAGCGAAATTATCGATAGTATCGATAGTTTTGGACTGTTGATAGTTATCGATATTATCTATAATATTAAAAATATCAATGGTTCCATCAATATCCCAACTGATTACCGAGGTCAACTATCGATGGTGGAAGTATCGATAGTTCGGCACCGCTAGTAAATAGTGGATGACCATAAATCATTACAACTTGAAGACAGTCCTCTAGATAATTACGAGTATGTTCTGTTTGTTTTAGTTAAATTACGATGGTAATCGACCGATCGATTTGACGACCAGGCTGGCGCAGTGGTACAGGGCTCGGATAAGCGGTTTTTTTAGAGTATAGGGGGGCAAACGAGTAATCGGAGCCATTTTCATAACTACCGACGCCCATAGACATCTGCCTAGAGGCTATACAGATGCGCTGCCCTCCTTTCTCCTCCCACCTCAATGGGCCACCAGCTACTCACACACCGTCCGAAACGCGACCACACAGCCGTCACTTTACGCGTGTGTAAGCGAGAGGTACCTCCTCGGTCGTGCCAGCCCACTTCGGCTGCATACAAGCATGCAGTGTGGCACTACCTCATTTGCAAATTATAGACAAAAGTGAAATATTTAATACAATGTGTTATTACTCTGAATTGTAGTTAAATAGTTAGAGATAGCACGCTGCATGCATGGACGTAAAGCTCTGCTTTCAAGCTTCGTGCCGTGTGTAAGTGGCGGGTGGCCCATGGAGGTCGAAAGAAAGAGGGCAACGCATCTGTATAACCTTGCTATGGTTTCTCGTTTGCATCCTTATACTATTCCTATGATGCCGGTGTTAGTAATAAAGACGGCCCGTTTTATGAATTAAAATCTCCCATTTTTTAAGTTCGGGAACTGTAGTAGGTACGCCAGCGAGCAGCAGCCTTCTGGTCACTGCAGACGCCGATAAACAAACATCTAATATATAAAATTCTCGTGTCACAGTTTTCGTTGCCATACTCCTCCGAAACGGCTTGACCGATTCTCATGAAATTTTGTGAGCATATTGAGTAGGTCTGAGAATCGGCCAACATCTATTTTTCATCCCGATATTCCCACGGGATCGAAAGTTGCGCGGGTGAAACCGCGGGGAGCAGCTAGTAATATATAATATTTCTACCAGCTAGTAAGTTGCGCCCCGCGTAAATTTCTATCCCGTGGTTAATAGAAAATCACCCATTGCATCCCGTAGGAACATTTTTCGGGACAAAAACTATCCTGTGTTAATCCAAGTTACTCTCTGTGTGCCAAATTTTATAAAAATAGGTTCAGCGGTTTTTGAGTGAAGTAGCAGGTAACAAACAAACAAAGATACAAACTTTCGCATTTATAATATTATTAGGGTTAGGATTAAGGTGTCCCATTGATAGATTGCTCTTTTTTCACTTTCCATACTAAATGATTATGTGTATCTAATCAATTCCATGTAAAGCGACAATATAATTACTGTCACTTACCGGCTGTATCCAGTAAATAATAGTGCCAGGGATCCGTAGTACCCATACCCTTCAGCTGCAATGTAACAATAGCACCACTTTTACCTCTATCTAACATTGAAGAGGGGAAGTTGATGCGTCTGCGTAACAACTATGCATTTATGAAGGCCGGTATCTATATATTAATACGTGAAGCAAAAATTTCGGATACATTTTTTCGAAAATTGCCCGGACGGAGGAGTATGAAATTTGGCACTATAATAGTTTATGTGTAGGAGAAGTGCAGAACGCTAATATTTTTTTATTAATAATGCTTATAAAGTATATAAATTCAATAAATAAAACATTACACACACTACCATGCAATAGGCATATTATTACATATGACACCGTACAATAATATTGATAAATTTACTTTTTGCAAAGGTAGAAAATTCTACACTGAGTACCGTAGTCACAATGACATAACAGTCATGTTATATGAGATTTAGTTTTTAATTACAAAAAAGTTTCACTTAGATCGAATTTAGTACTTAGAGTCACTAGTCACTAGTTCATCTAAATGCCCCAACTGCTACTTTACCCCCTTATAAGGTAAAAAACGAAATAGCACCGCAATATATCTAGATTAGGGCATAAATTAAAACCCTAACAAAATCCACCTCACCTGGAGCGATACTGGAATTTATTAGGGGTCATTAACCTCGGCTTAATCTTTGTTTTGTGGGCTTACACGTTTTATTGCGTACCTTACAATTCAGATTTGTATTTATATTCCCGTAATTGCGTTTTCTAAGCAATTTAGATGTAGCGAGCTCTTGTAGATATTTTTATACGTAATTAAGAAGTGGCGGATGTTCGTTGGCCTCGCTAAATATTTATTGAAGAAGATAAACGTGTATTATTCATTAAGGAGCTCTCACAGTATATGTATGTAGAGTTTACTGCATAGAACTATATTTGATGCGCACGGTATAAAAAAATAACAGAAGTAAATTTGTCGCAATGACGAAGCTAACGTTTCAGGTGCACCTGTCACATCAGAGTCGTACATTCGTAAAGAGTAAGGTAGTGCCATGCTGCATTGGAGCCGATTTATGCCGGCATGTCTGGGGGAAACTATCGTTAACATGATACGGTCGCAAGATGACAGCTTTGATGTAGTATTCGTGATTTTGTGGGTTTCTGTGGATTCAAGAAAAAGGAGAGCAACACTACGTAGCAATTATCCAGGTGTCTACGTTTTATTTGGATGAAATGATACAAAACCTTAATTAGTAATTAATTGATTAATACAGCAAACAGCGCTAATTGCTATATTATTCACTGTTCTACACTAAGCTTAGTATATTCAATGGTTAACTAAACCTTGTAATGAATTTCACATATATTAATAACATTCTCCCTTGGGTCCCTACCTGTCCACCGTTTCAGTCTTACGGTTTCGTCTACATAACACATTCAATTAATTGTTAAAACACAAAAGTTGAATGTTATACACGTAACTAAACTATGAGAGGGTCTGTTTAGAACACGTTACCTCAGAGGACAGACAGTTTCGGAAGTTCTAACCGTAAGTTACCGCTGTTGTTACCGCTCTTGTCCGTAACCGTCATGATTGTCTGGTGAGGTGAAACTCTGTAAACTTCGTGTATGGTCGTCCATATTTAATAAACTATTTACATTGCTTTACTTCTACTCATTTGTAAAATAAAACATTATTTTATTTTTTGGACCTTAACTTATGCAGTTTTATCGCATTAGACGAGGTAGCCACACTGTACGCGCTGTACCGCATAAAGGCAATACAGATGCGCTGCACTCTTTCCTCCTCCTTCCTCCATGGGCCACCGGCCACTCACACATCGCACAAAACACGACAGCACATCTGTCACTTACGATACGAGCTCTTACTAAAATCTATTGCGTTTTGTGTGCTTGTAGTGTGGACACCACTGGTCTGCGTTTCGGAATACCCTTGGCATTTATTTTTTTATTTAATTCCATGTTTCATACTAGCTTTTACTTGCTGCTACGCTCGCGTATGTAAATATTTTTTTAAGTATCCTATGTTCTATCGCCTCTCAGAATATGTAAACAAAATTTCATAATGATCGGTTGTGTACCTTTGGCGTGAAAACATAACAAACAAACTTATATTAGTGACGATATACGTTTAAAATTTTGTATCTTTCATTTGAATTTCATCCAAAATAGTTGAGTATGAAAAATAATACAAACTCTCGCACTTATAACATTACTAGCTTCCGCCCGCAGCTTCGGCCGAGTGTACTTCGGACTTCAAATGTTGAGTTATTATAACATAAACCTTCCTCTTGAATCCCTTTATATATATTAAAAAATCCCTATTTAAATCTGTTGCGTTTTAGAGATCTAAGCATACAGACATACAGACGGCGGAAAGCGACTTTGTTTTATTCAATTTTAAACATTATTAGAACTGGTAGGATAAACAATGTTGTACAATATAGATAAATCCTCAAACACTTTTTGCCGAACCAAACCGTGATCTCTTTTAAGATACTTCTGATCTTTCCCTCCGAGGGATAGATAAAACGGGGTTACCAGCAAATTATTTCGATCTGATACGCTAAGCTGTTCTCGCCCTTCTAATAACTACTTAGTATCTCAGACGAGGATTACCAGCGTAACTCTTAAACCTTAATAGCGTTTCCGAGTGCGGATTCAATTATACTAATACAACGTGAATATCTCGCAAACATTAGGAGAATATTAAGCGCATATTGAGTGGATATTACGCGGAAATTAATCCAGTATTAAGTGTTTTTAATGCAAACGACAGATGAGCAATTTAAATCCGTTTGACTCATTAACGTTCGCATGGTTAATGCTTTTGCAGATTTGTAGTCTTCTCAACCCGCTATGCCGTCAGTTGTTCGCAGATAGCACGGAATGCGGAAAAAATGTAATGACTTTGTTTTATGTGACTTGTAAGAGTACATAGTGTGGTGTATTTCTTGTTATAGCGTGGAGTTTGATTGAAACACAATGTATGTTTACAATGTATGATAATATAAGATATTAGCTTTTAAATCACTCTATTAAAAAAAAACACATCAAAATCTGTTGCGCAATTTTAAAGACCTAAGCATACAGACACACAGACGGCGGAAAACGACTTTGTTTTATACTATGTAGTGACAGCACGAAATGCGAAAAAAAATGTGATGGATGTATCGTGTTTTGTGCGGCTTGTAAGAGTACATAGCACATTAGATGAGTAAAAGGCAGGTAACTCATCTGCTTACGTCTGGTTGTGCGCATGTTTGTGTGCATCAATAATCACCGAAAGCTCGGTCTGCTCCATGGCCCTGTAATGTTTTGTAAGGGGTAGTGCCGCACTGCATGCTAGTATGCAGCAGAATTGGGTCATCACGACTGGAGAGGTATCTCTCGTTTACATGAGACCGCCATAAAGTGACAGCTGTGCTGTCGCGTTTCGTGCGGTGTGCGAGTAGCCGGTGGCCCATGGATGTGGGAGGGCAATGGAGGGCAGCGCGTCTATGCGGATATCTATGGGCGTCGGTAATCATGACAATGGCTCCGACTGCTCGTTTGCCCCCCTATACCATAAAAAAAAACCTTTAGAACCAATTTATTGAAGTTAAAGCGTGTAACGAGTTGAAGAAACTATTAAAACTAATATTTACCCACTCCTTAATTAGCTATTGTTTGATTCATTATTTCGTTTGTGTTGTTGTTTTGAGTAAACAATATTCGTTTGTTCGCTAATGTTTGTGTATATTTTCAATAACCTTTGCTCAAGACCAATGAGTTTAGCAAATATTTGAGATAGATTTCAAAGACGTCTAATTATCTTTTGGTTCACTGTCCTTTACTTCCATTTATAGGTGCTTCGCTCACTTAATTAAAGTTTCTGTTTTTTGACTGCCTCGTGTTTTAGTTGCAAGCGTGTTCAACCACAGACTTGAGGTCCCGGGTCAGACCAAAAATTGTTATTGGGATTTTTAAATTTCTATTAACAGTCTCAGTTGCAGCAAGTTGGCGGTGTTACACTCCCGTGTCTTGGAGAGCACGTTAAGCCGTCGGTCCTGCGTCTGATTTCTTTCAGGTCATGTCGGATTGCCGTCCCATCAGAATATGAGAATGAGGGAATACAAAGTGCACTAGTTTGCACGCACACTTGCACTATAGGTAATATGTCCTAAGCAGATGACAGGTCTGTTTAGGCGGCCGCCGTAGCCGAAATCGGCTAGGACGACATTATTATTTCTGTAAGTTTTTGGGATGATTCCTTTGTCATTCATAATAAACAATTATTCACATAATACCGGCGTAAATATGTTCTTGTGCATGCGGTTTGAGAGCCGGTGGCCTATCGGAAAATGTAACGGCCTAAATGTAACGCATTTGCAAGCCCTCTGAGTTTGCGGACATTTATAGCTGGAACCAAAATACTGCTAATGCTATGCTATTGAAAAAGGTGATCCGACTGCTCGTTTGTCACTCAGCAAACGAAACTGAGAGCTAATGATGTACTACGGAACGTGCTTACTACTACACCGACGAGAAGGCTTTCACCTAAATAAAATTCTAGTGGGTCGCAAGCTTTAGTGTTTAATCAACAAGTATTTTAAAATTCTCAAAATACACATTATAATTTATCAAAACCTTTTTCACATAGTGTACAGTGTAATAATTACAGCTGACAGTAACTAGTGTTTGCCGAAAACAATTAATTTATTTTATTTTTTTTTGTATATCTTTATTCTTTTTACTTAATTTTTCTACACATGTACGTCTTAAATCATAAACGTAAGCACGTGATTAATATACAGATAATATTAATTAGGCTATTAATATAAGATTACATTTCTATTTGCAAGATGTAGAATTTCTTACGTCACTAGTTTTATAGTAAGTATTTAATTGAATTTATTTTCTAATTTAATATGTATAAATAAATTAAAATTTTCGTGTCTTTAGTGAATGAGTAGTTAACTTTCCAACAAAGCTGCATTACTGTTTTTTTAGAATTTTTGAGTTCGAAAAAAAATCTTAAAATACTTTAATATACTATACCATTTCACAGAAAAATAAAGTGTTCTGCGCACTACTTAAACGGCACATTTCAAGATGACCTCTCGAGCAGACCACGAAAACTCGACAGTTTGAAATAAATAAAGTTTACAATCGACTTGTCACGATCGATATAATGTTTTATTTAAAACATTTGACACGCTAAAATGGACTTTATGACGAACTGCACAAAGTCTAGCATGGTGTTGGTCGTGGAGCGAGTTAATCAAATTATTCAAATAAAGCAGATTCCGCTCGCCTTGAAGGCGCCTGTAGAGTTTTCAACAAATAAGAGTGTTTACTCAAACGACCTGTTAGGAATTGCAGTCCGCACTTCCATTTTTGTTTTGTTTAGATTTATAAAATAAAAGCTATTCTCCTAGTTTCTATTTATGCATCTGTGAGTTGTATAAGTTAAATTTAGTATCATATATAATGTAGCGTTTTACATTTTAAATCGTACATTTTTAGGGTAGGTTTCGAACCGATGGTAATGTTTTTATTTTCATTATTGCAATATCTTTTGATAAATAATTTTTTTGACATAAATTTATTGCGATACTACATGCTTGCATGGAACCGAATCGGGAGGACACGACCGGAGATGTACTTACACGAGACCGGCTTAAAGTGACAGCAGTGCTGTTGCGTTTCGTGTGGTGTGTAAGTAGCCGGTGGCCCAGCGAGGCGGGAGGAGTAAGGAGTGCAGCGTGTAACGGCACTATTGCCGTGAATGTGCAATGTATGCATTGTGTGATGATATGTGTGTATACTTAAGTAATGTATTAACGTAGTGTGCATTAGTATATAAGCTCGCCGCTCCTAATGACAAGACACGCAGTCACAAAGAGAGTCTCAATGTAATAGTCGAAGTAATAGTCACAGTAAATATACAACTATGCTGAAATACCGTTGTCTCATTTATTATCGTCACCCCGACACTCGTACCCTACAAGCGCATTTGTATAGCCTATGCGGATGTTGATGGTCGTCGGTAGTCATGAAAATGGCTCCGACTGCTCGTTTGCCCTCTTATATCATAATAAAGAAAAAAAAATAAGTCATTTCTCGAACATAGGTAGGTACAGAATGACGCATTGCAATAATGCATGTTGCTTACGAGAACATTAATTCAGGAACCGAAGAATTCCCAAAAAGAAGAAAGTCATATTAATTTTTTCTGTTTAATGAGAATGTTTATGAATATGGGTAACATCAGCTAATCCGTTTTATTTTTATCTATCTAAAAATATAATAATATAATCTATTTAAAAATTATCAGATAAGTAAAAGAACCACTGACTTCTATGACTGGCCTAGCTAAACTTGACTATTATTTTATTCTATTATATTATTAACCATAACATTAATTATATTAATAATAGAGTGATTCTAAAGATGCTATCTTTTTACATACTGTTACCATCACATGACTGTTCTGCTGGTAACCCCTTTACAGTCTATCAATCCAAATATTCAGTAGAAGGTAACATTGGATTGTGTTTACAACTATAAGGTCTTCTCTTCCTTTAGTCGCCGATAAAAATGTCGCTACATGCATACAATTTATTTAAGTCTTAGCGTTGCGTGGTTTCGGTTTCACTCACAAATTCTCTTCTAAGGAAGTATTCACCTTTTTTTAGTATTATAAGTATTTAAATATCTTTCCAGATATGTTACCACTTTACCGTGGCACACAGTAGCCGGGCTTCACCTGGCTGCTCTCTCTACTTCTTGGCTTATTTAAGTCACTGCAATCTTGTACTGTCTCCCGCTTTGATTAGGGACTGAAATTAGAATTACTTCCTACTCCTCCTACTTTATTTTTTTACTTTTGCGGGTCACAAGACAGATTAAGCTTTTCCCTCGGGTTCCATGCGTCAAATCAAAGGGTCAAGTGTGGTTGCAGCTGTCGATCCTGGCGACACAGGAGTAGCAGCGGTGAGAACGAGTGGTGGGCCAAAGCCCGTTTACAAAAATATTTTACCTTTAAGTGCCAAACTACTTTCGAATTCGTTAGATATCAATCCAAGTAGAAATATTCATATTTATAATCCTAGTCGGATTTATGTAATAAGGTCGCATAAACCATAATACCCCAAAAGTATTTCCGAGCAACACAAACGTATTACGTAAATAGGATTAAACTGCGGTAACGTCGCGTTCCCTAGACGCTAATAATGACTTCCCTGTATCGAATCGACTCTAGCGAATTACTAATTGTTCTACAGTTTTTCCCTCGATCGCCTTCTCCTCGTTAAGCTCGATTGTGTAACGTTTTAATATATTTTATGTGTAAATGTTCATGTTCAAAAAATAAAGGTTCTTTTTTGTCAATTATTTTATAATACAACTGCAAACTTAAATTATTGTTATGGTTTTATCTAATATATCTGTAAACTATGTTATCGTCTTTATCGGCATTTATTATTTTTTACTAAATTATGTCATCGGAAATATGCCTTTAGATTTAGATGGCAGACAGACACACGACTAAATGACAGACAGACAGTAAAACGATAGAAAAACAGATTTTGCTTTTTTTTTCTTTTATAACCTATTTACATATTATGTTCTTCATTTTGGTATATTATGAAAACATAGGGGCAATTAGAGTCTAAGGATAACTATCAATGCTCAGACAAACATCGGCATAATTGTTAATATGTAAATGTGTGCTTCTACCTACTACTTGCAGGAGTGTGAGCTGTAAGTAGTGTCTACGTAAGACGGTTCACATATTGTGTTGAATATCCGGTGAGTTCTCCCGGTGAGTTCAATGAACACTGAAAACTAAAAAAACCACACGAAACGCGACAGCGCATCCGTAACTTTCCAGTGGTATCTTCTAACCGATTGTAAAAGATCGATAAGTCTGCAACGCATTATGAAAGTATCTAACACTAAATTTAGTGTCAATATTACATTAATTTGAATATAACGATTACTCTGACCCAATTAAACAATTCGCATAGGCCACCTTTGTTCTAAATTAATGTAATAATACAACTCCTTCTCATACAAGACACCAAATATGTTCTAACTAAGATTAATATTATATTTCACGGTCCACATATCGTCACTGAATCAGACATAACATGTGATGTCTCACATCCCATTAACAAGACACATAACACCTAAACGACATCCCCCTCGCACGAATATCGACCACATTGTTAGCAAAATATGGCCGTGATCTTGTCTTATAATTAGTATCTATACGTATGGTTTATCCTTAGTCCTCTGTACGTTACTCGTCTATGTTTCACAAAGTATTGTGTCCAAGTTTTCTTTTTTCTTTCTTATATTAAGAGTAATATTTTGTGCACATATTACATTGTACCCTTTGTGAATTGTTATGTTGCAGGACAATTGTGCTGATAATTATGTACGGTGCGATACCTATTTTTCGCTCTCAGGATACTGTTTTACGCGAAAGCTATACTGTCATATTTGATACGATCTTCAAGTATCCGGTGGTCCATTGGATAAAAGGAAATAAGGAGAAGAAGCAAGACCTTTTATATTTTGAAATGTAAAGCATTTATTTATGATAGCTGCGCCCCGCGGTTTCACCCGCGTAAATTTCGATCTCGTATAAAATCATCCCACGGCATCCCATTGGAACATTTTTTCGTGATAAAAACTATCTTATGTGTCAATCCAAGTTACCCTTTATATATGTGCCAAATTTCATGAAAATTGGTTCAGCAGTTTTTGCGTGACAGAGTAACAAACAAACAAACAAACATACAAACTTCCGCATTTATAATATTAACAAGATAATAAGATTTATAGTGTACATAGATAATAATATTAGTTTTATTCTCTATATATGTCTCTACATCTCTTTTTTATAGGATTATTTTTATATTATTTATTATATTACCTTTCGATAACCGGCGCTCATGAATGCTATTCAGACGATTGCGATCTTTATCAAGAGACACTGCATGAAAACGACAAAATAACTATCAACTTGTGCCGCTTTAACTAAGAAAAGGACCTTACCCAGTCGTAGTTACCCAATTGAGCTGCTATACAGCATGGAACCACCTCTCACTCTTATCATTTTCGTGGTTCTCATTTTCAAGTCAAAGTCAAAGTTAAAGTCAAAGTCGCCTTGGACGAAGGCGGCGTGGAGAGCTTGTTGTGAACGCAGTGGCATGTATGTTTATCGCAGAGAGGGTTTGTAATAATGGAACAGGTAGTTGGCTACCGTATTAAGGTCAAGAGCTCTCTATGTAGATTGACGTTACGGAAATGAGTAGAGCAGCCCTCGCATGTAGTCATTTTCAACTGTTTGAAGATGGTTTATATTAGAAGATGCTATATGATAAAATACTTCATTTGTTTAATAGTAGACTAGACGTTTTCAATTATTATTATGTTAATTTTCATTGTATATAAAAAGTATTGCGCTGTTTCTTATGTTATATCTAATAAAAAAGAGTGTTTTTATTATAATCGTCAACAATAACTGGTTTAACAGCAATACACATTTGTTCTTACTCGCAATAAGTAACGAATACGTAATATCGAGTTGGCATAGATGGTGAATGATAAGGGTACCAGGTCAGAGCCTTGGAGAATTCCTCCATGATTGGGACATTACTCATTCCCATTATAATTCGTCATGATTTGCTATGAAATGTGACTACGTAATGCGTTGAATGAGTGATTGAGAGAGAACGATAAGAAGAATGAGACAAACGAAAAACAACAAAAAATATCTGAATTTTAAGGTTCTCTCAGTTGTCAGACAACCCTATTGTATATTATTTTCTCGTTCAGCTCAATAAAGAAAAAATAAATAGCTCTAAAAGAGACCCAAAAAGAAATTTAAATCTCTTAAATACTCTTAAAAATATGAAGACAAAATTCCATTGTATAATTAATTACAGCATTTTCAAAGTTTACTCCGACAACAAACGTTAGAAAGGTTTCCATAATTATGAGGTACATCCCCAGAATACGTTCCATGTAAATAAAGGTTTAATACCGCCCGTCGTTTTGGTAAAGGTCAGTTTTATGCGGAGAACCTTACTTTAATAACCATGAAATAATATAGTTTCTGAGATATAAACTCGGCAAACCTTTGTTTTTCTCTCGTCTAGTCTTGAAATTAATATTAAAAATTAAAAAAAGAGAATAAATATTTTTTTATAGTATAGTAGGTTGACGGGC
>LUGF01018861.1:13040-38427 GCA_001625245.1 Calycopis cecrops | reverse complement strand
TGGAAATAAATATCTAGCAGTTTAATAAGATAATTTTTATTTTAAGTAATGCTCTATATCAGTGATTTTCAACCACTGTGCCGCGGCACTTTTGTGTGCCGCCAAATTTCAAAAGTGTGCCGCCAAATTTTGCAAAGAGACAATATATGTATATTTGCAAAATATACATAACATGTGTTGTAACTTGTAGTCGGAAAATAATTTTTAATTTTTTATTATGTGCCGCCATATTTTGAAATCGATAAATATGTGCCGCAACAAAAAAAAGGTTGAGAATCACTGCTCTACATAATTACTTATAAATTGCTTATACTATAAAATCTTCTATACCGGGTGTTCCAGACCACCCGTCCAGGCTGATTATTTCGAAAAGTTTCAAAAAAAAATCAAAACAAAAAAATACGTGTCAAATATTTTTTGAAACTCTATCAAATCATACCAAAAACACCCCTCACCCCCAACCCCCTGTTAGGGGTAGGGGGTGCAACTTTAAAAATTCAAATGGAAACCCGTATTTTTTTTTTGCAGATTCGGATTCGTCATGAAAAAAGACAAACATTTTGTCTGGAACATTTTTTTTGATTCGCCATAGATGGCGCTGCAATCGACAAAAAACGATTTTCTTTGATTTTGACAAAAATCAAAGTCAAAAACAAAAATAAAAACAAAAACAAAACTAGAACCATGAATAAAAACAAAAACAAAACAGAATTAGTTCAAAAGCAAAACAAAAACAAAAATAATCTCCGATAAAAAAAAATTTTACTTTTCGAAATAATCAGCCTGGACGGGTGGTCTGGAACACCCGGTATATGTAGTATAATGATGATGTATAATTATAAACGAGCAATCGTAGCTCAAAGCTTATAAATCTTATAAAAATAATCTAGGGGGGTCAATGACAAAAATATCATTCGGCAAGTACCACAAGAAGAAATTAAAAACCGGCCGAACCGCGTCGGAGTTCCAGCACAAACGTGACAGAGATTTCATCTAAATAGAACTTAAGATGTGTGAGTGTTTCTATGGGCCTCGCCCAAACACGTAGGACTTGTACAAATGTATATTTAAGTATTAGTCACACTGTCGGTCACTTCACAAGTATTTCGTGCAAAAAATCATACCAACACACAAGGTCGTGAATGCCCAATATGTACATTCTATATTTATTGGTGTATTGAAGTTAACAATGGTGGAAACTGATCAATTGCATCACGTTTAATCATAAAAGGTTTACCGTTGTGGGTGGACACAGTTTGGTGGATTAAATTCTTGTGTTATGTTAGACGTTGGTCCCAAGTCTTACGTAGTATTTGTATTCTCTTTGGTCTCAAGAACGGATGAAGCGGTCTGGCTGAAAATTGGTGATGTAGCTTAGAACCAGGAGACAGACAGGATACTTTTTACCCCCATTGCCATGGGAAAACGGGTAAACTTCTAAACGGCTGAACCGATTGGGTTGAAATTTTATAAAGGTATTTCGATGGTTTCCTGGATTATACAATTGGAAGCGGTAGGTGGCGCTGATGTCGGTATGCCAACTAATAAACTGCTTGACCGATTAGGTTGAAATTTTGTATAAGTATGCATTTCTATTGTTGCACAGACACGAAGATATTATCTATCAGTACAAAGTATAAAACAAAGTGCTTTCCGCTGTGTGTCTGTATGCTGAGGTCTTTAAAATTACGCCACAGATTTTGATGGGTTTTTTATAGATAGAGTGATTCAAGAGGAATGTTTATTGAATAATAACTCCATTTTTGAAGCCCGAAAACCACGCAGGCGAAGCTGCGGGCGGAAGCTAGTTTAGTAGATTAGTAGAATAGAGGCTACATATACACATATCTCATGCCGAGGTCTTTGTGGGCGAAACTGCTTTTTGTGAAAAAAAATCTCGGCCTTATTAGTTGGCTGATAAGTCGTAAAGTAAGTATATGGAATCTCTTATTGTTTCCATGGGGTTGTAGGACCAGTGACCGCGACCTTTGGCGCTCTATGGGGGAGCAGTGGACATCCTCCGACTGAAGTATACGGGGGTGTAACCGCCGGAGCATAACAAGAGTCACCATAACTAGCGTTTCCATAAAGCTGTAACCCAATTTATTGATTTAATTTCCTCATCACCATCATCACCATTACCGACGGGAAGACGTCCACTGCTGGGCATACGCCTCCCCCAGAGCCCGCCACAATGTCCTAATTCCATCAATGCCACGCGCAAGAGGTGTTTTTGGTCGTCTTCGGTTTTCTATGGGTCTCTCCTTCCGATGTCGCCATATTAGGGCGACTTAAGGGGAGGTGCGGGGGTAGAGAGGGATGAGTCGCATTCTTGCCAGGTTCCAACGTCAATCGCGTCCGAGAAGTACTGTGAAAACAGCTGTCACTAGTGCAAGATCTAGAGAGTTAATAATTGTAGCTATGTGATTATGTGACTTTTAAGATAATTAATCTGTATTTTACTTCTAAAGTAAGGTGTGTTTTAACACATAGCTACTTTTACGATTTGTTACTTATTGTACATAAGCAGATGATAGTGATTTTTTTTTATGGTATAAGAGGGCAAACGAGCAGTCGGAGCCATTTTTATGACTGACGCCCATAGACATCCGCATAGACGCTATACAGATGCGCTGCCGTCCATCCTCCTCCCACCTTCACGGGCCACCAGCTACTTATAAGTCGCACGAAACGCGACAGCACAGCTGTCACAAAAATTGTATAGTAATAAATAATAATAATAATGTCGTCCTAGTCAATGTCGGCTACGGTGGTCGTCTCTATAGAGAAGAGCCATCTGCGTAGGACATTATAGTGTGCAAGTGTGAGCGCGCGCACATGTGCACTCTCTATTCCCTTATTGTCATGTTCCGATGGGACGGCAGTCCGACACGACCGGAGAGAAATCAGTCCGAGGCACGGGGATGTAACACCTCCAACCTCCTGATTCCGGACTGTTATTAGAAATTGAAAAATCCCAATAATAATTTTTTGTCCGACGCGGGATTCGAACCCGGTACCTCGCGTCTCTAGTCGAACACGCTCACCACTAGACCACGCGCTGGTGTAATGTATCATTACTCAAAGGTGTCAACTGTCACGACATCAAACAAAAGGCTCCTTCTAGAAAAGTAGTGGCCCTGCGGTGTCAAATTTAATCTGTGTTGGTCTTCGTTATCTATGGTAAATATTGTGTTTGAACTTGGAATTATCTAGGCTACTGGGTTTGGATAGCGCGCACAAACATACTAATCTAGAAGAACGTCAATTGTTTGCCCTGCATTTTAGTTAATTCCATATAAATTACAGCCATAAGGACTTAATCGCCATTGTTCCTGTGCTATATCTGGACGATTTCAATACTACTTACTAATTTTACTACTAAGTATTATTCAAATATTATTAAAGGATTAGTAAAAGCTAATCCTACTAATGTTATAAATGTTATAAGTCTGATTGTAGTAGTAGTAAGAGAAAAAATAGAAATAAATAATAAGTAGTTAAAAAAAAGTTTAAAAAACTAAAAATACACGCTTCATCAATCATGCAATCAATCCTGGCGATCCTAATAAGGATAATGGGAAACTGTTATGAAATTATTGCATTGTCATCGATCCTTGAAACATATGCAAAGTTTCAAATTAATCAGACTTCTGGAAACCGGTGAAAATTAAGCTCAAAGATTCCGTTACATACATAGGTACATACAACCCGAGCTAATAAAAGCGTGTTAAAAAATAGCTATTCTATTACCTTTTACTACTACTTTTTTTTCAAACAGATATTTTTTTATAGTATAAGAGGGCAAGCGGCCATTTTGATGGCTACCGACGCCCATAGACATCCGCATGGGGATACAGATGAGTTGCCCCCCTACATTCCCCACCCTCCATGGGCCACCGACTACTTACACACCGCATAAAACGAGACAGCACCGTTGTCACTTTGCGCCCGTTTCGTGTAAGCGAGAGGTACCTCCCCGGTCGTGCCAGCCCAATTCGTCTACATGCATGCATGCAGCATGGCATTACCTTTTACTATTAATAAATAGTAAATAAATAACTTTTTATTTCACACCAAATTGTTTTAGCAACGTTAAGATGTTTATTATAAAAATAATACGCTAAACATATGAACTGGTTGTGTAGTGGCTAGACACAGGACACAAACAGATATTATTATAATTTATACAGGCCTATTGTCTGACTAAGTAGATATTTTTCTAGCTTGACATTTTATTTCAAGATTTCTTGACATAGGTCGCCGTTTTTTTCGTTTTTGTTACTTTTGTTTACCAAATTTACACATCCTACTAATATTATAAATGCGAAAGTTTGTGTGTTTGTTACTTCTTCACGCAAAAACTGCTGAACCTATTTTCATGAAATTTGGCACACATATAGAGAGCAAAAATGTTCCTATGGGATGCCATGGGATCATTTTCTATATTCCACGGTATCAAAATTTACGCGGGTGAAACCGCGAGGCGCAGCTAGTTTCAATATAAATAGTAAAATGTTGTATTTATTATAATTTATAAACGATATGGGCACATTAAACCTATCCTTCAATGATATTACAAAAGTACTTTTGTAATATCATTGCCTATCCTTATTAATATTATAAATGCCAAAGCTTGTATATAAGTGTTGTACTTTCACGCAAAAAGTACTGATTGGATATGTGTCTTAGCAAAATAAATACATATTTATTTATTTATTTATTTTATCTATTTATTTATTTATTTAGATGACCTATATTATTAAATTAGGCTTATTGAATGTCACTACCATTGGTCCTAAAATAAGGGCAGATTCGCAAAAACTAGCGTTGGCTCTAGACTTCCGAATAAAGCCGGACATAACGTAAATAATTAAAAGGTCCTTTTAAATAGAAATTATTTATCGTTTAAGGCCAAAGGACAGAAAAAACTTATATCACTTGGCCTTTTTACTAAGTAATGCACTAACTATCTGGTCTGTCCGGTAATTAGATTTGTGTATACCGCAATCTACGTACAAATGAAATTGATTATGGATTGCAACTATAACATAGCTGGCAACGTAGAGATCTTTGAAAAAAGATCCTATTCATAGTCTTCAATAGGCCTGCAACGCATCCGCTAAACCTCGGGCGGTGCGGCTATGGGCGTCGGTGATATCTTGTCATCGAAGGACTACTTATTTGTCTCCAATCTTACTAACATTATAAATGCGAAAGTTTGTATGTTTAATTGTTTGTTTCTTTGTTTCTTTCTACTCCTTCACGCAAAAACTGCTGAGTCGATTTTCACGAAATTTGGCACACTCATATAGAGTAACCTGTACTAACACATAGGATAGTTTTTACCCCGAAAAAATATTCCTACGGGATGCCATGGCATTATTTTCTATTTTTCACGGGATTGAAATTTACGCTCGTGAAACCGCGGGAAATAAAAAATGTCACAGCTCTGTGTATTTAGCGTCCCATTCACGAGTACACAGTTGTGTAGTGGGCGTTATGACCAAGTACGGTCGTCGGAACTGGTTCCTGCTCGTCCGCCGGTCCGCAGCGGGCTATTGTACTGTCATGTAACAATGTTAGAGCTACGACTCGAAATACCAAGCAAATTCAGAACGAATACATGCGGCCTGAGAAGTAGAAGCAGCAAAGACAAAAAAACCAACCAAGTGCGAGACTCGCACACCGAGGGTTCCGTACCAACGAAAGGTATAGGTGTCTCTGAGACATTTTTTATCAGAAAATAAAATAACTTGGTATTTCATAGCGTTTGTATGATTGACAAAGTTATATTTGCGTTTTTTTTAAATGTATTATTTCTTAAAAACTAATAATGATATCTCGCTTAAACTAATTTTCGTTTAAAGTTTCCATCGAGATCTACAGCATATATATTTTTGAAGTTATAAGTACTTCTTTAGTCGCGTTATGAAAAAATTAAGAGAGTGAAATTTTAAGATTTATGACACGAAAGTTACAGTATGAAGTTGAACCCAGTCTCGAAACAAATCTACCAACAAAATAGAAATAGAACCTCTATTAGTCGCACAAGTTGGCACCATTGTCTATATTCACGCACGTGTTTTAGTTTCATTTTTTTAGACTAAGACATCTCGTCTCAGCAAGGGTTAAAGAGTATTGCGTGCGAGGATACCATTAGTATCAGCTTGTAATTACAGAGTAAATACATTCATACGTATATTCATAAGTATTTCGACGAAGGTCCTTATTTAGCGACGTACAAACGATAGCGCGATGTAGTTTTCTAGCTGCCGTCAAACACATATCACTCTACAATTATAATATCAGGGGTTAAAATGTTAAATATTTATTATTGGTTATTCAATATTTTAAAAGTAAATAAATAAATTTAATAATAAATCCAATTTGAATTCATTGAATTTATGTATAACTACTCACGCGCGTACTAAAGTACATTCACTGCGCCCCGCGTTATTACTCGCGTAAATTTCGATCCCGTGGAAAATAGAAAATCATCCCATGGCATCCCATCGGAACATTTTTTCGGGATTAAAACTATCCTATGTGTTAATCCAAGTTACCCTCTATCTGTGTGCCAAATTCCATGAAAATCGGTTCAGTAGTTTTTGCGTGAAGGAGTAACAAACAAACATACAAACTCGCATTTATAATATTGATAGGATGTGATATGTGAAGTCCGAAGTCCATCGGTCGTCGATCTATTGACAATTACGCATACGTCTTGTAATGTCAATATCAAATGCACTAAGTCGTCGACCTGCGCACTCACATGCGCACTATAATTATATTACGATGGCCCTTGATAATAGCTGAACTGCAAACACATAATAGGCATACAACATTCATTTGACTGCCTTGTTGTCGTAATTATGTTCAGCCACAGACGTGAGGTAACGGGTGCGAGTCCCGGGTCGGACTAAAAATTGTTCTTGGGATTTTTCAATTTCTAATAACTGGAAGTTGGCGGTGGTACACCTACTTACCTCAGAGAGCATGTTAAGCCGTCGGTCCTGCGCCCGATTTCTCTCCGGTCGTGTCGGACTGCCGTCCCATAGGAATAACATGAGATTAAGGGAATAGAGAGTGCACTTGTGTCCGCGTGCTTGTGCATAATATGGCTCTTTTCTATAGAGACGGTCGCCGTTGCTGAAATTCACCTAGGACGGCATTTTCTTTATTTTTTTTATTTATTTATAACAATCATAATTTAATAAATGTAACAGATCGTAAAGTGAGAAAAAGAGAGTGTAATTTCTGTTTTTTTTTTTCATTTGCTTAAATTGGGCACGGACCGTATAAAATAATAGTCTTTCTCGGTGAGACTGACAAATATTTCAGTGTACCAAAATAAAAGAAGAAGAACCTACTGCGAGTAATGCTACCCCTTCCTACATGCTCTTTGCCTCTTAACAGACAGAGGAAGGAAAGGCGGTAAGGTAGGGACTAGGAACATAATGTTAACCTCATTTTAGGTAAATGCTCTAAGACCACTGATCTCGATATAGCTAGATAACTAATGCTGTAATACAACATTGACGCCACTTGAACATCCGCGGCGCCCGACTTACAGAAGAATGAACTAAAATATGCATACAACACAGGCATGATAGACATCAGCGGTCGTGTTACTTGTCACTACTACACTTATCAGGAATATTTTTTTTTATGATATAGGAGGGAAAACGAGAAGCCAGAGCCATTTTCATGACTACCGACGCCCACAAACATCCGCATAGAGCTTTCGCTTTCTCCTCCCACCTCCATGGGCCACCGGCTACTTACACACCGCACGAAACGCGACAGCACAGCTGTCACTTTACGCCAGTCTTGTGTAAGCGAGAGGTACCTCCCCGGCCGTGCCGGCCCAATTCGACTGCATGCAAGCATGCAGTGCGGCACTACCTCTTACCAAATGCTATGCAACAGGAATCTATCGGAGTAGTAGGCTAGAGAAAGCGGTCCCTCTTTAACAAACGTTTACAGAGCGAGACAGCAAATGCAAATAATGTTATTAAAAACTCTCCGTGACAACTCAATTATCATATTTATCGTGTGCAAAACCCGGTTCACACTGGATCAACATTAGCAATTCCATTTAACACGACATATGAATAATATAACGACTTAAATCTGGTCGGCCGAAGTCGTGTCACCGTATGTCACGGGATGTGACGTCATGTGTCACTGACTCAGTTTCTTTTTATTCCCCACCGGGTTATGAGTTATGACCTTTTTTTACGCAGGGGAATAGTACATTTACGTATGATACCTAGGAGTCCGGGTGGCCCATAGACCTATCTTGGATTCGACAGTGCAATACCGACTAAACGCATGACGGAGGAGACTGGCTGAAGACACATCAGCTATGCTGCTCTTAGTCTAGCCTCTCCCCCCAACCCTGTCCGATATGGGTAGCCCTGTCGGGCTTATCCATTGGCATCACAAAGGCATGCAAGCCCCAAGGCTGCAATAACAGAACCTTTCGAAAATTCACTTTCATTTCAGGTAAACATCTCAATCAACACAAGTAAGCGCATCCCCGCTCACTCCACCAAAGAGACCCACAATGATGCGCCCATTTGTCCATATTCAACTGGCGTAATCCTCGGGCAAACGTGACCTGAGACACCCATTAAGTACGTCAGCATGAATGGCATTATAATGACATTAGCATCACAATGAGGGACAGTCATGCGACGTTTCCGAGAAACGCAACACGGTTCGAACACACAAAAGGACAATCGCAGACGCAACACGACTCACCTACTTTCATCGATGTCTCTTTCAATGCACGCCATTCTGTATACCGCTTGCATCTTTGCAACACCAGCCCCACCAAAGGTATGTAGGGCTCAACATGGGCGTACCGAGGAGGGCGGGGAGGCAGGTCGAGGCAGCTGCACCCCCTCTCCTGGAATCTCTCACCCTGGCTCAGAACCTGGGTACGCCCATGGGACTCAACTACACCCGAGTAACCGCTACGAGTAACCTCAGCCTTACACCGCCTGATCCGGATGGGGTTTAGAGGAGCTGCAGCTCCGGGCCTCGTAAGCCGTAAGGCCTAAGATCATTTTTATACCCATAAAAGGAACCCCCCTTTACAAATACAAGCACTCGTAGCTCCGGGCCCTACCACAGCTTAATCCGACGATGCCAGTCAGCCCACCCAAACGTGTGTCGGGCCCAAAATTACGAACTAACTTTTACGAGTACCCTCAGCAGCCTCATACAGTGTTTTGGCAGCGTGGTTACCGCCATATTGAAATGTGACCAAGAGGCGGGCATTGTTATTTAATGTTAGGTTATTGCCTTCTTGCTACAGGGAAGGAATCAGGGCGACGGATGGTGATCTAGCCATATAGATACATTAAAGGGCAGGCCTTTAATGTATCTGTGATGCAGATGAAAGATTTTTGTCCGCGTACTTTTTAGTCCGCTAAAATAGATCGCTTATAACTTTATCGAGTAACGCAAACGAGGGATTAAAAGTACGCGGTACTTTGCATACATTTTTATCCGCGTAAAAAAGTCCGCGGACAAAAATCCCTCGTCTGCGCAGGCCTTAAGAGGTAGTGCCACGCTACAACCATGCAGCCGAATTGGGCCGGCACGACCAGGCACGTGCCCCTCACGTACCGGTACTTGGTACCGGCGTGAAGTGACAGCTGTGCTGCGTTTCCGTTTCGGACCCTTGACACAACCGGCTTGCACCACTGGTGGCGCAAAAGCTATTTTTTAATACCCACAACCGCGTTTCGTACCGTTTTATAAGTAGCCGGTGGCCCATAAAGGGCGCAAATCTGTATAAACTCTATTCGGATATCTACAGGCGTCGGTCGGTTTGTAAATGGCGCCGACTGCTCGTTTGCCTCCTTTTACAATTAAAAGAAAAAAATAAAGAAGGAAAAAAACAGATTAATAAGCTCTTGACGAACCTCTACGTCAGTAATGCTACATTTTCCTGCTATTATCGTACCAAACTTATGTCACAAGTTAAAGCTAAGGACATCCACCGATTTGGCCGTTGTATTACATCAGACAGCTCACCTCTAAAAATGAAACAATTAAATATATCCGTCTCGTTTAGACGTACAAGGAGGGACGCTGCCAAAAAGGGATAAATAATTTGAGAGGACAGGATGTGTCTCGACTGAAAACGGGTTACAGACAGCCTCCCCCCTCCCGAATGACGTCAAACAACTCTCGTGCAAGGGCAAGCTACACACAGCGATATACTACACTTAAATCCCACTATGTGTATATTTGGAATGCCGTATCTAAGCAAGTCTACCTCCCTCGTTAGATTGGTAGCCGTAATGAAGGAAGAGATCTGCCGTGCAAGAAATAACAGATATACAGTTGTATTTTTAATTTTTATACGGAGCTAACCAGCCTAATAACTACCGGTGGCCTTAAGCATCCGCGTAGTGGTTATACAGATGTATTGGCTATGGGCCACCGGGAACTTAAACACCGCACGAAACGCGCCAGCACGCTGCTACTTCACAGCGGTGTAGTGTGAGCGAGAAGTACCGGTGGCGCCAACACGAGCCACATGGCATTTCCCCTTACTCACATTTTTCATTTGCTTGCATACATCTTATTAATATTAAAAATGTGAGTTTGTATGTTTGTTTGTTACTTCTTCACGCAAAAACTGCTAAAGCGATTTTCATGAAATTTGACACACGCATAGAAGGTAACTTGGATTAACACATAGGATAGTTTTTATCCCGATGTTCCTATGGGATGCCATGGAATGTTTTTATATTTTCCACGGGAACGAAATTTACGCGGGTGAAACCGCGGAGAGCTGCTAGTACATATAAATATAAATACGCACTGCTCACTTTTGACGCAGGCGGTAAAAGGTACATCTAAAATATATTAAAGGTCTCTCAGCCTATCTCGTTTATCTTTATTACTTAATTTAGATATGTCGACCCCATCGTATCCTATAAATAATCGATATCTAATTGTATAATGGCTCTATATAACAGAATAAAAAGTGTGTGTGAGTCTAAGAGATCGAAAGATAGCGAGGGAAAGCTAAGGACAGTGATAGCGAGCCAGAGAGAGTCAAAGAGAATCAAGGAGCGTCGAATAGAGTTAAAAAGAGTCAAAGAAAATCAAAGAGCTAAACAGAATGTACCTAAGAGAATCAAAACTAGTCAAAGAGAATCAAAGAGAGTGAAATAGAGTCAAAGAGAGTCAAAGAGTCAAGAGAATGTAAAAGAGTCAAAGAATCAAGAGAATATAAGAGAGTCAAAGAATCAAGAGAATGTAAGAGAGTCAAAGAATCAAGAGAATGTAGGCGAGTCAAAGAATCAAGAGAATGTAAGAGAGTCAAAGCGAGTCAAAGAATCATGGTTATCCCTCTAGCAGAGCGACGGCGTGTAAGCGGGCGACGGTTCCGCTGCCCGCCCGCGTCAGTATTATCACATTTACGGCCCGACGCTCCGAGTGGCGCTGGAGTCGAACCGGTTGCACGAATTCCTTTGTGTCTCGAAGGCGCGCCTTATTCCGGTACACGCGTTTACGACTTTTCTTCGATCTTATTAGTCATTTTTAAGTGGGATAATGCAAAGCTGAAGCGATTGAAATATTGTATTTTTTTTCTGTAAGTACTTGTTGCATGATGGATATTTTTGTAAAGACGAATAGTACGAGAGCGGACTTATGCTCGCATCGTCGTGGAGCACAATGTTTTCGTCCAATATGTAAAGCGCTACTAGGCTATGTCTTGGTAGTCTGCGTAGTTTTGCCACTGACGTTGACGAGCTAGCCAAGTAAGCGTTTCGATGACACGTTATATTATGATCTTAGCGCGCACCACCAACAGCGATCAAGACTTTATACGTTGCGCTTGAATAAAATTTACATTCATGGATATTTTATAATACTCCTACTAAAATGGGACAGTGTGAGTAAAAATGTATGAGTGTATAGTTTTATTCTTTACCTAAAAATATACTGAAAATGTGTGTATCAAATTTGTCTCAAGCATATATTTATAATCAAATACAGTGTTACTGTATTTGATTACATAGGCTACTCAAAGAAGGAACAGTTCACATATTATGTTTTTACGCGGAAAAATCACCGTCAACCACTTTTGTACAATATTTTATTATACAAGCTTGAATAATAATATTTATACACTAATCATAACGAGTAAGTAAATATAGTCCTGTACAGGTAAATACAAAGGAAATAGTTTTTTTTTCACATCTAAAATAGATTTTATTTCGAAACGAAAAAGCCACAAGCCCAACAATAAGGCCGCGAAGGCGTGTTATATTTTCGTGTACTTATCTACTAAAGGAGGTTTTGTACTTTTTGAATTTCTAATTTGTTTAAACGTTTAATGGCGGTGCCCAACTGTCCAGTGGACCGGTGGGCCATTACTTCAAAATGCTAAGTGGGGAATGGATGGGTGTGCCTAAAAGCCCACGACCGAGTAATTTATGATAAAAAACAGTTGAGTGTATGCTTCTGAAAATCGAAAACCTTCTGCACAGGCAATTACCATAGCCAGATCTTAAATAGATTCGATTTGCTGTATTTTGATCTCGATCTTTTGATGTATATGTAGTTTCTCGATTGGTGGGTATTATTCGTGAAAGTGATTTCGTAAAAAGGACCGTTTTAAAGGAAGCTGAAAAATCGCGCGCTAATCAATTCGAATATGGAATGAAGAAGAAGAAAAGAAGAAAGAAAGAAAGAGTTTTATTGATTACAATAAAATGGACAATTTCTCATATAACAAACAACATTCATTTGGTGTAATCAATAGAGGTAACCACTCAGTATGTGTCTTATCATTATGACAAGTACATAATGATATGACGCTCATTTTAAGTGACTCCTCATTAATATTTTCAGTCACTTGGGGGGATATAATAATGGATCTAATAAATATTCTCGTGCTGATCTTTTTCGTTCCCTAGGGTTAATTTCTCTGACTAAAAATAAATTGGCTAACGATGTATAATATCATCTGTAGGGGTCCTAAGCAATACGTATGCATTGCAAAAAAGATGACGCGCCGGCCCTATTCTGCTCTTAAAAAATTCCGTATCCGTACGTATTGCAAAAAACTATTTTTTATTAGACGTTGTCAATCTCTTCAGATGGGCCAATCTGAAGAGATTGACAACGTCGGCACAGCGGCGATACCATCACCGGGAGAGTAGATAGAATAAGGCGCCGGTAACATAACATAACACCACATAACATTGGAATCTAACTCACCTCTTATAAGACAATCGAAACCTTTGAGAGGATGCCCCCGCCGAGAAGTGGGATGTAAAGGAGCGGTGTTGGTGTGTGTGTGTGTAGGAAATGCAATAGTTGTAACAGGATTTAGGTTTATACTCGGATTACTAAGCAGGAAGCCCTTGTAACTCTATGTAAACTGTCCACTCTAAATATGTCATTGAACTTTTACGGCTGGACTGACTTTGATTAGGTTTTTATTTTTTTTATTTTTTTTTTATTATATAGGAGGGCAAACGAGCATCCGGAGCCATTATCATGACTACCGACGCCTACAAACATCCGCATAGGGGCTATACAGATGCGCTGCCCTCCTTTCTCCTCCCACCTCCATGGGCCACCGGCTACTTACACACCGCACGAAACGCGACAGCACAGCTGTCACTTTACGCCAGTCTCGTGTAAGCAAGAGGTACCTCCCCGGTCGTGCCGGCCCAATTCGACTGCATGCAAGCATGCAGTGTGGCACTACCTCTTACCATTTTCCATGGATTTCTCGATATCTTACTTCTGACAACCTAAGGTCAAATGCCATTTATATTGCTTACGCTACCTTACTGGAAGAGATGTACCCCTTAGTACCTAGATTCTGGAGTAGCTGCTTAAGAGCCGCACAAATCACGACAGCATAGCACCACTAGATCTTAGTAACCAAATTGAGAACGAATAATGTGTAAATTAATGTTGACACGAAAGCTCACAAAATGCGCGGGAAAAGCTAACTACTCTTAAGTACAGATATACAGCAATTGTACCTAATACTGGCCACAGATAAAATACCTTTTGCTGTTTTATCGGTGTGCTATGTTATAAATATCCCCTGTTCTTTTTTTTACTTCTTTACTTTCGGTCCCGGAAGTTTTAGTCTGATTGAATTAAGTACCACTTTATTGGCAATAAACGTGAATGCTTTCAGCACAGAACGAAGTGTGAATGTACTCAGCTTACTTGAACTTAAATACCGTCAAAATAAGGCAAGGACACGCTATTTAAAATGTATCAGTAAAGTAACGAACAAATTGAGGTGAATAGGGAAAAAATAGATTCCTACCTAACAAAAAATGATAGCCGAAAACTGGTTTCACTACGATACGTAACTCATATTGGCAAAAAATTTTTTGAAGCCTCGTGGTGACTACAAGAATAGAAAAAAAAGATAAGAAAATTAAAATTTTCATAAAGCGGGATTTTGTTACGCATCAAGGACGATAGAGGTCACTTTTACGAGGTCATATTTTAGAAAGCAAAACATTACCGGCTGCATATATTAATGAAAAACATAGTAGGTACTTTATGTGATGTAAAAATTCAGGATATAATAATATTTCAAGTGAATAAATTCGACTTTATAGACTTCTGCTATGCCCGACGCTAAAATGTTGAAATAGAGAAGAATACCTACTTACAAAAATAGAACCCGGAACTTGTCCGTTTAAAAATGTACCAAATTACCAAAAAGTCTGTTACGGTCATATTACTTCGTTTAGTCGTTAGGGTACTTCAATACTTAACGGAAAAAAGACATACATGAATTAAATACGTTTAAATATAAAAAGACTGCTTTTAAAAAAATATACATTGAAATTAATTTATTCCTTTTTCGAAATTACCCTGCAATTACGTGAACAAGCGGAAAAGTTCATACAATATTACAACCAACAGTTACTTTATTATAATTAATTAAAATATTTACTGGACTTCATTTAAAAGTAAAGTTCACGGTTAGAGAATGTAACGTTTGCGTGCCGGCTGAGTAAACAAACCGGAAGCGGCGAATAGAAAGAAATTACCGTCATCTCTGATTTTTCACTGATTTCTTCCGCAGGAATCACTGGTCCAACTGAGTTAAATTGTTTTCAATTTTATTATCACAATTCACAACACAACACCTTAGATCGTTGTCATTTTGACATTTCTTTAAAAAAAACCGTGTGCACGTACGCGCGGTTCGAAAATGATTCGAATTTCAAATGACGCGGACGCACGCTGTGTATGTAATGACGTAATATACCGGTTGAGGATAGTATTCGAACGGTATCAAGAACGTTTACACAAATATAGTCTTTATTTTCGGTCTTATAAGATCCTATTCGTATTAAGGTAGTATATTTATTTATGCATATTGTTCCAGATCAAAGCGCTCTCAGCGCTTTATTGTATCCCTGTAATGCCGTATCCATGGAACATCCGAAATATTATCCTGTTAAATACAGAAGTAAAGAATATATTTTGTGTGTAATCATGAATTAAAGATGATGCATTCATTAATTATAAATAATTATTTAATGAAGTACCTAGAAATGTTGTTTTAAACACTTTGCTTCTTGGTTATAATCATTAACAACACCTAATATCTGTAAAAAAATCTTAAGCCGGAAGCTGAAATTGGACAGGAAAATGGAATGAATGTTGAAACAGTTTACTCTACGAGCTAGCCATCAAGTTATATATTAAGTATGTTACGCGGTTCATTGGGTTTGTAAGTAGCCGGTGGCCCATTGGAACGGGGGTAAAGAACAAAGCATACCCTAGAAAGTTACAAGTTGCTGTGATGCAACACATTCGACTTCGAGCGACTCCAATGTAGATACTTCTGCCAGTGGCGTTATAATTTGGCAAGTCGGCAGAACGCCACGAGGTCTCAGGCCATAGAACAATGCGCTCAGATGGATACAACACGAGAGGTCCCATCTATTATTGTATCATGGACCCGAATGATATTACCACACATTATAAAACGAAATATTGAAGTAGAACCTCTTTACGCGCACTTGACTTGAGAAGTAAGCCTTTTGTATGCTCTCTGCCGATGAATGTGTGACGGCTTTCGTCACACGAAACTGTGGCGAACGGAACTTAGTGTAGGAGTAAGAAAGAGCAGTGCGCGCGCACATATCCTTTCTCTCTCCCATCTCATAGCCAGTTATGTTTCGTGTATGAAGTTTTACTTCAGTCGTGTGGTCTAAACTCTAAAGCAGCGATCGGCAACCTTTTGGCAGGCGAGGGCAGCAAGGCGGCAAAATAAACCAGATTAGGGCCACAATTGTGGCATTCGCCCTAGAAGCCCAATTAACCTTTATTTCAGTTTGGCCTCTCCCCCCAAAAACTTATTTATAAGATTCGCGGGATTTATAAGATAGGACGTCGGCGGGCTGTGTGTTGTCGACCGCCGCGCCGCGCTGCTCTAATGCAACCACATTATTTTGTTGTGAAATTTCTAAATCCTCCATATATACAAAGCATTTCTGATGCACACACAACAGGTAGGTACATCTGATTTAGTCACTTCTCTAACTTCCGGAGGAGCAAAACCTGGCCAGTAGCCGACTTACACCGAAGAGAGCTGCAGTCTACTCATTGTTTAGTTGATCCGAATTCCGAGGTCTATTTGATGGAATGTCAAGGGGGAAAATGTAAGGGTTGAATCTATACTCGACTTTTGCTAAACTTTAATAATGCTTAGACGAAAATTGGTAAATAAGAAAAATGTTTAGTGGTATGAATATCTAATTCTCAAATTATGGCATTTAGACCCAATTTGAAAAGATTCTTCCAACTTTGTTTGCTCTTTGGGCGTTCCAAAGAGAGATGCTGTCTCAAATAATAATCGTTAAAAAAAATACAAGTTATTATTAAACCATCGTTTTAATTGTGTGAATAAGTTGAAAGAGAAATAATTAGCCATTGGCATAATTAGTAGCTAGTTTGAATTGTAGATTTACACTAGCTGCGCCCCGCTGATTCAGCTGAATAGTTTTTGTTTACCTGGGAAATTTGAGATACGTAAATAAGTCGTAGGGGCGACCACGAGCGACCGAGCTCGCTATCAGCTGATGATACAGCGTGTACCAAGTGAGAAAAAACTTCCTAATTAGTCGCCAGAGTGCAACCTGGACATTATCCGACTTCAGTGATGGTTTGTGGGGTGTTAGCTATGAAGTAGTGACTGAGCCATAATTTTTTGAAAAGGTATCAAAACAGCACACGTGTATTAAGATACAATTCTTGAGTACGTAGTTTAGCCCCTTAATAACACCATGTTCAATAACGAAGTATGGTCGTCTAACCCCGATCTTATTCCGTTGGATTATGATTTATGGTCATTTTTAGAGAGTACAACAGCTTGCTCTTAACGCCATGATAATTTGGAGTCCCTAAAACAATCCACACGATTGGCAGTGAAGAATTTTGCACGGAAAGAGTGCGTGCTTCTATTGAAAACTGGCCTCAACGTTTAAAGGATTGACACTTCGAATAAGCTTGTATATTTTTAATTGTTTTATATTTGTGTATTTACCTAACACACTGTGAAAGTAATAAATGTTATTTGTAATCAAAAAATATTTTTTCTTTATAACAGAACTTATAGATTAGGAGGAGATTAGGTTAGATTATATAATATTAGATAGAAAATATTAGATGTATTTAAAGTATAATATTTAGAATGCGAATAGTTCCAATCAAACACATTTGGTAGTTTCGGAGATTGACATGTGCAAATAGCCAGGAAAAAAAATTAATATAATCGTGTAGTACAAATTAAACAAAAAAATGTACTCCTTAACGTTCACCTATTGTTTTTGATAAATATAATTCACATTACATATAGTACATTTAAATTAGTAGATATCAAATGGATTATTAAGTTAATAGATATTATATTAAGTAAAGTATAAATTAATAGATAAATAAATTAATATCAAATACATTAAATATTGTTTCACTTTTTTGTTTACAAATGTTGTTTTACTATCTTCTTACATCCACGTAACATAAAGCGCTGTAGCCGCTGGAAGGTGTTTCGCGTGGGTGTGTGTGTGTGGGCGTGTGGGGGCTCGCCGCTGACGTCAACGACCAGAATAAATCGACCCCCATTTAGCATTTATTGTTATTTACTCTGACCGGGCGCCGGGGGTGAGTCCGCCACTGATAGTGTAGTGTCGCTGTTCTGCGAGTGTAGCGTATGGACTCGCACCGCTCACAAGCAAAATTCGCGCCGTTTTCAGATGCGCGGAAGACGCTCTAGGAATCCAAAATTTTTTTTAAGGGGGCAAACTAGCAGTCGGAGTAAAGTTTGTCTCTACCGACCCCCATAAACATCTGAATAGAGGTTATACAGATGCGTTGCTAGCTCCTTCCTTTTCCCTCCTCCATATGCCACCAGCTGCAAAATTTCCGCACGCAACAGCACAGCTATAACTTCACACCGTGCGCCGGTACCATCTAAACGATTTCCGCCCCATTCGTGCCGGACCACTGCTATGTAGCACGGCACTGCACTGTATGCGTTTCCGGTGGCCTACGTTGGGAGAAATAGGAAGGAGACCAACGCATCTGTATAGACCGTATGTGCATGTTCCGACACCTCATTGGTCACAGAATAAGAACTATAAAAAAGTCTAAGTCGCACTCTGTACTTCTTCTAACAATATTACGAATATTTTGAATCATTCATTTATTTCATCATATTACGTTACGAAACGTAAAGGTATTGTTGTAAAATAGGCCAAGAATTAGGTAAGTTGTTAATGCAATTATTTTTGTTAGATTAGTATTTGTATAAAAGAATTGCGTAATATAATATATTTTCTACGAACGAGCACCTAACGTTTTTGATAATCATGTTAATTAGGAAACGTTACTTAGTACTTTAATCAGCGTTTGTGTTTATCTTAATTTATTGCGCCGTAGTGATGCCATCGCGTATACAGTTTTAACGCCTATTTTGTCCACTTACTGAAGTGTTTTTTTTTAAGTAAAAGTAAAAAAAAAAAAAGGAAAAAGTAAAACTTCTATACGCGCGCTTGACATGTGCAGTAAGCTGGCGAGAGTGTTACAAAATATCACACATCGGGCGAGGCCAATGGAAGTTGTCATTTAAATTCAAATTCGATTTACTTATGTGAAACTTTTTTTTTATTTTTATGATTTAGGAGAGCAAACGAGCAGCCGGAGCCATTTTCATGACTACCGACGCCCACAAACATCCGCATAGAGGCTGTGCAGATGCGCTGCCCTCCTTTCTCCTCCCACCTCCATGGGCCACCGGCTACTTACACACCGCACGAAACGCGACAGCACAGCTGTCACTTTACGCCAGTCTCGTGTAAGCGAGAGGTACCTCCCCGGTCGTGCCGGCCCAATTCGACTGCATGCAAGTATGCAGTGTGGCACTTCCTCTTACCAATTTTTTTGTACTTAAAAACTAAATAACATATTATGTCATGTTATGTCTATAAAACTACGGTAATGAATTTACGGTTTTAAAGCAATAATTAAGTTTTACTTCAGTTGTGTGGTCTAAAACATACACTTTTTTATAGTACAAGAAAACAAACGAGCATACGATGCCATTTTCATGACTAAGGACGCCAATAAACATCGGCGAATCCGCAGATGCCAACCATGGGCCACCGGTTGCTTATACCCCGCACGAAACGCGACAACACAGCTGTCGTTTTACGCCGGTATTGTGTAAGCTAAAAGTACCTGCCTGGTCGTGCCGGCCCAATTCGGCTGCATGCATGCAGCGTGGCACTATCACACATATTCAACAAAAGACCTGTGTAGTGTGTAGATACATCATCACCTGTCTTTATCAGTGCCGAGTGAGGGCCTTGTCAAATGTCCTGCCAACGGCCACTGATAAGTGTCTAGGAAGTATTAACCACGTAGAAAGATGCAATAGGACCCCGTGCTTAAAGGGCATTCATGGCCTGCAGCCTGCAGGTGGCTAATCAAGGGCTTTAGAGGCCCCGCGCTAGCTTAATCCTACACTGATAAAACTGGGCAGTATCATACACTTTTAGTATTTTCAGGTCACGCAATAAAAGGAGAGAAGAAAGCTTTATTATAGAAGGCTCTGCACTTATTCAGACAGTATCGAGTTCCGCCTTATACTATTGGCGGGAGATTTAAATAAATTAAAACTTCGTCAGGGTAGGCGGGCTAAGCTAATTGTTAAAGCTCAGATAAGAGTTAAGACCCTGAAGAGGCAGAAGAACTTGTTGGTGAAAGAATAGCGCGATGTAGCATCGGTGCAGCGCCATCACTCTTAAAGTATTTCTTAATAAAATGTCCTACATTTTAGAAAACATTTTTTAACAGACACACAAAATATTTTTTTTTATATCATGGAAGGCAAACAAGCAGTCGTTTTTCCTGGTGTAAAGAGACATCCGACGCCTATAACACCAAATATGTTATTGGTGCGTTGACGACCA
This sequence comes from Calycopis cecrops, assembly GCA_001625245.1. Lineage (NCBI taxonomy): Eukaryota > Metazoa > Arthropoda > Insecta > Lepidoptera > Lycaenidae > Calycopis > Calycopis cecrops. The sequence goes on along the minus strand of LUGF01018861.1, from coordinate 17,920 downwards.
AGAGGCTAGGATGTGATGCCTCGTGCGTGAGTATGCCGGCTACGTCGCCCTCCAAATCAAAACACGAAAATGTCAAGCATTAACGTTATGGCGACAGGAATATGCAAGGCTGTGCCGCTGTGGTACCAACCCGAGCGAATCATCGCAAAGCTCTACCACTTAGATTACTTTAATGTAGTTAATTTAATGCCGGGTCGCCAGAGAAGCCATCTTGCTTTATCATATCAACAATGTATTTTTATGATTCTTTACAAACTCTAAAATCAATTATTTAGCTGATGTAAAACAACAACAAATTAAATCCAATAAGAAATGATGATGTTTATATTTTTAAAATGTTCCAAAATCCTAGGACTATATAGTTTAAACTCTGTCAAACTCTACAACTTTAAAACCGATAGTGGCAAAAGCGATTGTTTCCTCACTGACAAGAAGAAAGAGGAGAAATGCACTTTATTGTTTGTTGTTCTCAAAATAATGCAAATAAAATATATTTTATGCAAGAGTTTCACTTTCTATAGTTTGTTTCATACACAAACAATAAAATATATACTTATTTCTTCAATATCTATAATTCTATTTATTTAACTTATACGTACTTAATAAACACTTGACTTGAAAGTGCATATTTTTATAATGTTTACGTTCCATATCGATAATATTTATGTACTAGCATTTTTACACTACAAAGAAATATATTATCTGGGTACTACACTTCTTCACTTCACTGTGTACAATAATTGAATAAATAAAAATCATGGAAGTTCGAGATGAGACAATGGATTTACTATGCATGGCTTGCCTTTGCGTTGGAAGAACGCTTAAGAAAATAACTGATGAGAAGCTAAAGCAATATTATATGGACACCCTTAATGAAATACCTGTAAGAATTATTTATTTAATAGCTAAAGATGTTTCTATGACATAGCATATACATAGCATATACAAAAATATAACATACTATAGTCATAAATAATATTAAGCTTATTTTTTTACTTCCGACTGTCCTTTTTGGTTGGAATTTTGTTTAGGAGTAGCATATAAAAAGAATAATCCTATGCTATTCTATGAAAATACTGGGTCTTCCAGAAGACTTCAGTTTATCAACATATTTCAGTTAATTATTTTATTTTTCCTAATATTTCTGCATCTCTACCACTGCACCTCTTTTAAATGAGACTATAATCAAGTATTAATGTGCAGCTATTATCAGATAATCACTAGAACAAAAATTATGAACTATTAACATGCAACAGTGTTGACCAAAAATTTCATAGATATGTAAGGAAGAAAATATATAATACTTTCCACCCAGTATAAAATAATACTTTTTATTTTTATTAATTAACATTGATGACCCATGAACTAGCTAATTAAAATGCTTTATTTTTGTAATCACTTATTTCAGCTGTGCATTACTTCCCAAGTGGTGCCAGTAGTTTGTTGGGAATGTGAAGCCATGTTGCGGAAGGTATCAGTTTTTAAAGAGCAAGTGAAAGATTCATATAGAATCTTACAGACTTACACTAAAGAGGTAAGAATAAATAAATCTAGGCAGAGCTCTTTAAATATAAGATAGATTGTGAAAGAAAATTATTGTGAATAATATTATGTGTGTATAATGTGAAAAAAACTTCAAAAAATTTAAATTTTAATACAGTAGAACCTCGTTAAGTCGAACCTCGATAAGTCGAAAACCTCCAGATCTCGAAAAAATGTTTTGTTCCCTTCCCTTCAAACACCAAAACCTCCATTACTCGAAATCTTGACCCTCTGTTAGTCGAAATAATCGCTGAGTCCCTCCAAGCCATTTTGGTACATATTTTCCCTCTATAAGTCGAAAAATTAAATTTGACCTCTGTATCTCGAACATAGCAATGTTTTATTTTACAACCTTTACAACTCGATCATTTGGAATTTATTACTTCTATTGTTCGAAGAAAAATAAGTTGCCGACAATGTGAGTACACTATTGTTTCTTAGATATGTATGTATGTTTGTCACCTCTGCAAGTTGAATTTTTATTTATTTTACCTCTCTAACTCAAAATTTATAAGAATAAACCTCAAACTCTTTATGTCGAATCAAAATCCGCCTAAGTCGAAATCCTCCATAAGTTGAAAACTCTATAACTCGAATTTTTTGGCGTCTCCCTTGATTTTCGACTTATAGAGGTTCTACTGTACTATATCTGACATTTGGCTGAAATTTTCTGAAGAAAAATTGATTCTGAGGTTCTCCAGTTATAAATGTAAATCCCATATCCCTATGGGGATCCATAACTATCCAATATGTCCCAGAGAAAACCAAGTGGAATAATTCATGACCTTACATTTACATAAATCAAAATCAATAATAATATCTAATATATAAAATTCTCGTGTCACAGTTTTCGTTGCCATACTCCTCCGAAATGGCTTGACCGATTTTGATGAAATTTTTTGTGCTTATCCGGTATCCATGAGAATCGGCCAACATCTATTTTTCATCCCCCTAAATGTTAGGGGTAGTGCAACCCTAAATTATTTTTTTTTATTTTTTAGACAAAATTTTTAATATCTATTTTTTTATGATACAACATACAAAAATACATACAATCCTCAATTTTCACCCTTCTACGATCAATCCTTATTTTTTAATAGCCATTTTAGTATCTAATTTAATCATTTTTCCTCTCCGATGAATTTTTTTGTGCTTATCCGGTATCCATGAGAATCGGCCAACATCTATTTTTCATCTCCCTAAATGTTAGGGGTAGTGCAACCCTAAATTATTTTTTTTTATTTTTTAGACAAAATTTTTAATATCTATTTTTTTATGATACAACATACAAAAATACATACAATCCTCAATTTTCACCCTTCTACGATCAACCCTTATTTTTAATAGCCATTTTAGTAATTTAATCATTTTTCCTCTCCGATGAATTTTTTTGTGCTTATCCGGTATCTATGAGAATCGGCCAACATCCATTTTTCATACCCCTAAATGTTAGGGGTAGTACAACCCTAATTTTTTTTTTATTTTTTAGACAAAATTTTTAATATGTATTTTTTTTATGATACAACATACAAAAATACATACAATCCTCAATTTTTACCCCTCTACGATCAACCCTTACTTTTTAATAGCCATTTTAGTAATTGCAATGCCAAGAAAACGCAAAGGTGCTGATTTGAGCCGCAGTACAAGTAAAGCTCGAAACTTGCGAAATAGCAGATCCGAAAGAACAGAAGAACAAATCCAGCAACAAAATACTGATGCAAGTGTCAGAATGGCGCAATTGCATCAAGAAGAGCCAGATGTTGAAGCCAGTGTGTGGAAATACATACACACACATTCATCGTCCTCCAGTTTATTCATTCTAAAAATATTATTGTTTGTCAACGTATAAATTACACAAACCTCTATGTTCAATCGTAGGAAATTTAAAATTATATTAAGAAAAGTATAGGAAAATATGTTATGTCAATATTTTTCCTGTCAATAATTTTCACTATAAAAGAAATATCAAAACAAGTTTTGGGTTAATATATTATTAGAAAATTTGGAATCTTTATAAAGAAGTATGTTTTTGGAATAACAATACTCAAATTTCATAGTGAATATCATAAACTATTGCAAGAACTGTTTAACAATGTAAAGGAAATGAAGAAATAATAACATTAAAAGCAAAAATGAGTTTTTCTTAATAGCTACGACAAAATACGCCCGAACTCCTACACCAGAAGATTCACGAGCTGAACGCAATGAAGTCAGAAGATTAGAACAACGACAATCACGCCGTTTCACAGTCAATGACCAACAACGACAACAAGTACATCGAGCATTTATATCTAATGAAGCCAGAAGATTAGAATAACGACAATCACGCCGTTTCACAGTCAATAGACGAAGAACAAATGACCAACAATGACAACAGGTACATCGAACATTTATATCTGATTCATTCCTGCGTCTAGCATTCCAGTATGAGCCCGATATTGAATATTATGCTCATTCAAAAGTGGTAATTGGTGCTATGGACAAGGAATGTCCGCATTGTCACGCTCTGAAATTCAAAAATGAGCCAGCTGGGATGTGTTGCGCGTCAGGAAAAGTGCAACTACCTGAAATTGAAACAACACCTGAACCATTGAACGGCTTACTTATCGGCACGGATCCAAATTCTAACGTGTTCCTGAAGTCAATTCGAAGTTTCAATTCATGCTTTCAACTGACATCGTTTGGAGCAACAGAAATAGTTCGAAATGCTAATGCAAATGGTCAACAATTCAATTCTACATTCAAAATCAGAGGCCAAGTTTATCATAAAATGGGCGCACTGCTGCCAATGCACAACGAACCACATAAATTCTTACAAATCAACTTTATGGGCGGCGGAGATTCCGGAAGCGCACTTGCCAATCGCGTGAATGCACGTTGTGATTATAATAACCTTGATTCACTTTATGCCAGGCGCATCGTCAGCGAGCTAGATGCTCTTTTGAACGAGCACAACGAGTTGTTGAAAATATTCAAATCACATATGCACTAATTACAAAGCGATAATCACGCTATCATCATTAATCCTGATAAAACACCAGCTGGAGAGCATATTCGTAGATTCAATGTACCCGTTGTTGATGATGTTGCTGGAATCATGGTTGGCGATTGTACAGCTGCACGAGAAATTGTGATTCGTAGAAGAAATAATAATCTTCAGTTCATTGCTGACACACATCGTTCATATGACGCTCTCCAATATCCGCTAATATTCTGGAAAGGGACAAGACGGATATTGCATAAACATACAACAACGAGATCCCGTATCAGGTACTTCATTGATTATTAATTTGAGCATTAATCATTTAACAAAACAATTAAATTATTGAACGTAA
>LUGF01018850.1:0-15148 GCA_001625245.1 Calycopis cecrops | reverse complement strand
CTTTCAAAGCAAGTCCGATACCATTCAAACAATTGTACAGTATCCACGGCTACAACGTTGACACAAAAAAAATATGCCATTAATTTTTGCTTTTCTTCAGGACAAAAGTTCAAAAATATACGAAATAATGTTTGATATAATAAAATCTAGATTTACAAAATGGATTCCACCAACAATAATGATGGATTATGAAACAGCAGCCATGAATGCTGTCTCCCAAATATTTCCCAATACGACAGTAAGTGCCCCCGCGCATTTAGACGGCCATCGAATTCCTCCAAGATAAATGGAAGTGTGCGCATTATGCGGCCAGTAGATGGCGGCCACGTATTGGCCGCGCGACCAACAAAAACACCAACCCACACGACCATGCGACCCAACATGCGGCCATTTGATCGCCGCGGCCATCGAGAAACACCAATTCGTATGAAATACGTTCAGTATGCGCGCACTTGTCGCAGTTTCGAGTGTACAGGATGTCTTTTGATGCGTTAGATAATTACACTGCACCAAACTCATCTACAACGGGATCTGCCAGAAATATTTATCCACCTCAAGAGAGTCCACATCCTTCTCCATAGTCAGCGACCTTACTTGCCCTCCATCAAATACATCTGAAGTTTCGAATTTGATTGAATTGTTTCCCAAATAACTAATTGTTTTGAATTTGTATTTTTTTTAACACAAAGGGGCGCGCAGTATGCGATGCGTATGTGGACGTTCGTTTTGAAATCAACACGTGCACGCAACGAACATGGAGGACGACTCTGCGTGGAGTGAGGAAAAGGCATTTTGCTTGATAGATGCGTACAGAGTTCGTGAAAATTTGTGGAACCCGCAAAATGAAAACTATTTTAAGAAAAATCTTAAGCAAGATGCGTGGTCGGAAATCGCAAAGTTGATGTGTCTCTCTCTCTCTTCATACCGCCGTGAAAAGCTGAAGGAAAAAAATCAAAGGGGACGGGAAAAGGTAAGAATAATGACTAATGTTTGTATTATTACCCCCTTATTCATAAACGTTATTTAATTTTTAAGTATCACTTTAAGTATTATTTAAGAAAATTCTTATTCATAAACGCTATTTAGAGCTAAACACGTGTTTAAACTGTCACTTAAATAGTTGTCAATTTAATCAGCCTCACACCCTTGTTTGAAATATTTAAGTAACCTTTTCTTTGTCTACGGCTGGGAATGAACAGCTGATTTGCATAATATTACTGACAGTGTCAAATTTATTTTTCTTATTTAATTTCTGGCGTCTAAGGAGTATCTAGATACTCCTATCGTGGTTTTTGACAATATTACCTATTATAATTGTATCAACGAAACCAATTTTTACTAAAAAGTTGCAAGTGATAAAAAAGTTAACTAATGTTGTCTATGCAATTTTTAAGTAACGTTTATGTATAAAATTTTTTTTAAGGCTTAAGTAGTGTCTTAGTAAAGTATTGTGTAAGATGTTGATTAACTCGTTTTTATGAATAAGGCGGTTATTGTTTTTTTTCTTCATTTATAAAGATTAACAAACAGTAGGTAATCACATTAATTAGTGTAAAATTTTGGTAGTTAAATCTATAACATTGTGAAACCAGCAACATTAACAACATAGTATGTACTTAAAAGTATAATGGTAGATAAAGACATACAGGATGTCCCGTAAATACTACGACATACTGCCACAGCTGATTTTTTTTCGCGATTTCGAAGTTGGTTCCATAGTAAAAGTTGTTCGTATTGATGAGTACTTTAACCTCTGGCAGTATGTCGTACTATTTACAGGACAGCCTGTATTGTAATGTAAGGCTGGTTTTAGTGTCACGCGGACCGTCCGTACGGACCCGTCTGCATTACATACTTAAAAAAACTCCGTAGCTGTAATACAGATCGGCATGCGCGGAGCGTCCGTACGGACGGTCCGCGTGACACTAAAACCAGTCTAAGTGTATAAAAAATATCACGAGAATGTGTAATTTTTTACTACTGACGTAAAACGAGGGGTGTTATAAGTCTGCCCCTAAAACTGTGGGTCTGTCTGTCTGGAGCATCGTAGCGCTTAAACGGATGGACCAATTTCGATGCAAAAACGTAAAAAAGGAAATCAAACCTCATGTTTCAGTTACATTCTTTATTTATCCTAAACAATTAACTTTGTATTACTCGGTTGCAGGTGCCTCGGAAACATACAGAAGTCGATGGTTTGCCTACTCGTATGATGCTTTGAAGTTCTTAGACGACAGGAACACACCAAGAAAGAGAAAAAATACGGTATGGATTATTCTATGAATATCTGTCTTGCCAAGAAACCTTTCCTTCTTTCGTAAAATAATCAGCCAATTCATCTCTGATAGCATTTAGATGTGCAGGTGATCGTCTGTGAATATTTCTTATGGGCAGTAATAATGTCATGTCGTCATTATTTCGCCTCCTTCATGTAAAATTCCTTCTTCCTCCTGATCAACTAATCCTGGAGTTATGAACACGTTTCTAGAATGACGTTTCAAATAATTAATTATGTAGAAGAACGATTGCCATAACTACCAATTCAGCATTATCAGGCTGTAAAAGCATTAGTTTTCTTAAAACTCTAAACACAGACGAAATAATTCCAAATACGTTCTCAACAATCCGTCTAGCTCTACTTAATCGGTAATTAAATATTCTCTTCGATGAACCCTGTGGATGTGTCCTACTATATGGTTTCATCAAGTTTCACTTAAAGCAAAGGCACTATCGCCTACAAAAAAATATGGGATGGAAATATTTCTATCGGGGAGTGGACGCGGGGATGGCAGGTTTATTGTGTGATTCTCTGTCATATCATATAATCTTTAAAAAATCCGCCATCTGAAATTCTCCCTTGGCATCCCACGTCTACGAATAGAAAATTATAATCTGCATCAACTAGAACAAACAAAACGATGCTAAAATTGTGTTTACAATTATAGAACTGGTAAGAGGTAGTGCCAAACTGTATGCTTGCATGCAGTCGAATTGGGCCGGAACGACCGGGGAGGTACCTCTCGCTTACACGAGACTGGCGTAAAGTGACAGTTGTGCTGTCGCGTATCGTGCGGTGTATAAGTAGCCAGTGGCCCATGGAGGTGGGAGGAGAAAGGAGGGCAGCGCATCTGTATAGGCTCTATGCGGATGTTTGTGGGCGTCGGTAGTCATGAAAATGGCTCCGGCTGCTCGTTTGCCCTCCTATATCATAAAAAAACTCGGTTCCGCTTTTAATAGGTGCTTTAAGTATAACGGGCTTTCCGTCTAATGCCCCTGAACAGTGTGGAAAGTTCCACCGGTCTAAAAACGCCTTGCTTATCTTCAACCAGGTTTCGCTCGGACTTGGAAAACACTGCCGACCAAAATGTGTACACCCCTCCAGTACTACCAAATGAATGTACTCCAAAAAGCGCTAAACAAACCAGGAGGGATGACAATGTGCTCTCAGATGTGATGGGAATACTGAAAACAACAGCCAATAAATTGGCCAATTCGATAGGTATTCCTGATACAACGAAAAGTTTCGCTTCCATTATAGGGGCTTAAATTACTAGTTATTCTCCACAAACTAGGACATCGGTCGAACATGCAATTTTTGAAATAATTATGAAAGCTGACGGAGGATATTACGAATCGTGGCATCATCAAAATAACCATGCATATGGTTCACACCTAGATGTCTATTTATCCAGGGCAAGACAGAACTGTGTGGATCTGCCCGGATATTCTAATCGTCCCTCAACATCCGCCGGACCACCATCGGGCACAAACGAAGCGGGACCCTATGGCTATACTACGGCAAGAAATTAATATACTACTGACTATCCAACCAACCAGCAGCCCTTGTCGGTCTCTTCACAAGAGTCTTACGTCTTCTATGGATGAGTTTAATGATTTAATGCGATAAATAAAGACACTGTTAAACATTAATAAAGATTTTCATAATACGTACCTTAATGTATTCTTTTAATTCCTCCATTATTGCGGCGCACACTTCAGGTACAATAGCACTTATGGATTGTTTCGATACTCTAAACGTATAAGTACTGCAGACTTGTGTAAGAGTCCCCTGAACCTAAAAATCGAAGTGTTATTGCTAGCCTATCTTGGATTGAAATTGGAGCTCTTAAAGTATGGTTTCGACTAATTCTTGGTACGATCATTTCGAGTAAATTTTCAAAGTCTGTTGGCGTCATCCTTGTAAAGTTTTTGTATTGTCCACTTATGTGCTGAAATTTCATATTAGTAAGCAGTTCTCTACCTTCTATCCGTTTATACAATTCTGTCCGCCACCACCGTCGGGTTCTTCGGCGTGTTTTCATGAGTTGATGTATTATTAATAATGAAATACTGATAATCGTCATACCGGATTTGTGTTACGCCCACGAAAAAAACGTGTATCGAAGGGCTGTGATCGCGGCAGAATGGCGGAAACAGACGAACGCGGGAGGTTCGTAGTGAATGCGCGTTAAGAGCGCGCTATGCGTCCACGCTTCCAGCGAACATGCAATGAAAGGTAGAATTATACATTTCATGTTACGTTTCACCAGTCTCTACCCACCTTTAAGCCTTTTCTTTAAAATGCATCAGATAAAGAATCATTCAAATAGGTTGTATATTGTTTTGCCAGGATAGTTTTCCCTAGTTTACAAAATAATTAGCAAATTTGTCTCTTGCAGTCCTTGCGGTCAAGCAACCATGTGGGATATTTTCTGGGGTTATAGAATGTAAAGGTGAGAGATGAAGTGTGTCTTCATATCTATAGCCGTCGCGTATACGCACGTAATTGTGTAGCACTGTGCATGCTTTGATAATATTTTCGGCGAACTCAATATTCACATCTATAGGTCTATGAAATATACGCCATTTGTTGCTCAATATTCCGAAAGTGCACTCGATATAACGCCGTGCTCTCGATAATCTGTAATTGAAAACTTTTTTGTGTGTGTAAGTTGTTTTCCACTATAAGGACGCATCAAATTTGACATAATTCCAAAGGTTTCATCGCCGACACATACGTGAGGCAGCGGTGATTTATCGATATTACTTATTGGCTTCGGGTTAGGAATATTTAACTTACCACCCATCATTCTTTTATTAAAATCTGAATGTTGAAAAATAGTAGAATCACGGCTTTTACCAAGTATCTGATGAAACAAAAATTACATTTTATTATTTATTTTCAGGTACCACACTAGTGAAAAAATGGAAAAGTATTCGAGATAATTATACGAGGGAGTCTAAACGACAAAAAAATCTTCCATCGGGGTCTGGCTCTTCCAAACATACACCGTATGTATACTTCGGCAAATTAAAATTTCTTGAGGGTTCTATAACAAATAGGGACACAGAGAGCAATTATGAAACTTCTGCAGTATCTAATTCAAATGTAAACAATGCAGATAATGAAGATTTGATGCCGCCTCCAAAAGAACAAATTGAAGGGTCAAGAAAAAAACAAAAATTAAATGCTGTGAATAAACAAATAGTAGATATTCTACAAAAAAGTTTGGACGCAAGACAACGAATTGAAACAGCACCAGTCACTAAAGAAGATGATGACAAATTATTCTGCTTTTCATTGTACAGCGAGCTAAAAAAGTACCCGAGAATAGGAGACTGTCAGCAAAAATAGAATTGCTCAATGTCCTTCAAAAAGCACAAAATCAATCATTGCAATGCCCAACAAATAATTACCAATATCAATGTACAAATTCTGCACCGACTTATTCCAGATATACAACCGCTAGACCCTTAACACCATCACGGCAATGGTCCACCACACCGCCACCGCCACAACAAATGTCGTCGTGGGTGCCATCACCTTCTAGCCAAGATTCGGAGAGCCTAAATTTATTTGAATAAAAAAATAAAAGTAAAAAAATACACACAATTTTAACGTTTTATTATATGTATACCTTTCGGTTACCGCGGAAGTTCATGAACGCTTCAAAAACACGCAGCGAACACGTGGTCGGTACCGGAAGATTTAACGTTATGACAAGTTTTTCTTGTGCAGAAATCGAGTCTCTTAATATCGTTGATTCACCCGTTATATCTGCTTTTATAACACCTAGTAAATACATCAAATGATTGTATAGACGTTCTAAAATAATTGAAAAAACTTAGAGCCATGTTGTCGTAACTTCGGATAAAATGTAACAAACATTCCATGCGTCAATCTATCACTTAGTATAGGGTGCACCTAGTACTCTTTTTGTACATGTAATACTCTTTTTGTACACATGCAACCACTTCGACTTTTTCGAACTAAGCTAAAAATGTACACCCTACTAAGAGCACGTGCAGACGACACGCGCACGCCTTGCCCTCGCCACGCGCTCCTGCATTCGCGTCAAACTAGCTTTGAAATTTTTGATTTTATTTGAGTCTTTTAGCCACATCAATAGATCTCTAATTGGATTTATCGAATTCCACTAGCGCACGCCACGCGCCCGCCTTGCGCCCGCGTTGCGCCCGCCTCGCGTTCTTCCCGCATACACGCTGCACATGCCTTGCGCCCGCGCTGCGGTTTGTGTTGTATTGACTGTGATCAAGTGTAGTCGCATTGCGTGTTTTTTGAATAAATTAATATGATGAATAATATCGATAAAGAAATATTCATTTCTTTGGTGGAAAAAAGGGATCTGTTGTGGGATAAAACCCTCGAAAGTTATAAATAAAAAAGATAAACTCTACAGGCTTGGCGTGACATATTATAATCATCAATGATTTTGAAACGCTGCCGGATGCGGAAAAAAATAAATTCGGTATGTATGTTAGAATATTTTTATTAAATTATCTTTTAAACTTGCTGATATATTATGTTGTATTGATTGCGATCTTAGTAAAGCCGATATTTCCGGACCCAGATTGATGGTTGATACTTCAGGCATACCTTCTTCTCTATGTATAAAATTTTGTAGTGAACAACACGTCTTTACGATTTTTATTGCAAAATCAAGTGACACATCTAGAGGACGATGGAGAATTCGCCATTTATTAGCCATAATGCCAAATGCACATTCTACGTATTCTCTTGCCCGGGTCAAACAGTAATTAAAGACCGATTTAGTAGCATCCAGCTAGCTGTTGACCACAGAATGGGCGAAGTAAGTTTTCGTGCAACGCAAAATCCTCGTCCCCAACAAAAATGTAGGATAGATCGAAATTTGATCCTTCCAGTTGTGCAGAGGTTGGCAAAAGATCTGGCCCAAATGTGCCCCGAGCTGTACAAAGATGAAAGTATTTCAGTTCTTCCATGAAAAATAAACAAGTAATTTTGATTAAGTACTTACAGTCCATATCAGTCTTAAAAAAACTATCATGTTTAAAAGCATTTAATCGATTACATACAGCTGTGGAATTATATTCAAAAGTATGTTTCATGTTACCATATAACAACGAAAAACGTTAGAGTGGGGGAAAATAAACTTAATACATTAGAAAAATAAAAATATTCACTATTACGAATGTAAAAATTATAAAAAAGGTGAGTAATATAGTTATTTATTGTTTTATTTGTATTGTTTATAAAAATGAATAAAACATTAATACATTTAATAAATTAATAAAGTCCATGATATTATGGCTACTTAATATATCCGTGAATAGCAACACTCAGTTCAATTAAAAAACTGTCGTAAGTCGTAACGTCATATTTTGACAATTCACATTTCACAATAGTGGAGTTCCTGGGGGTTTTTACCTCGGACTAGAGTTACAGTGAATGAATTAATATGATTGATGTGGGATATTGTTTTTTTAACTATAAATTGCAATGTTTACCCATTATTTTTTTGTGCATTTTTTTATTTTTTTTTTTAACAAATTATTATAAAAAAATATAATGTTTGACCATATATTTTCACTTAAAACAGTATTTTTTATTTATTTATATGTTAAATCTTACCCGAGTAGACATATATAGGAACATTTTTCAAAGATACCTGTGTATGAAAATAGCAGTAGGGATCTCGAACAGGTAGAAAAACGTGGAGAAAAGAGCGGAGCGGCAGCTGCTATATAAAATGAAATTTCTCGGCTAGTTTAATAATTATAAGTAAATGAAATGTACTCTATTGTGTACATTTTAAAAATGTGTTAAGTGAAAATATATAAACTGTTTTAAGTGAAAATATATGGTCAAACATTATATTTTTTTATAATAACTTGTTAAAAAAAAATGAAATGCACAAAAAAATAATGGGTAAACATTGCAATTTATTGTTTAAAAAACAATATCCCACAATGATCATATTAATCCATTCACTATAACTCTATTCCGAGGTTTCACGGTTTTATAAGCTCCAGGCACTCCACTAAAAATATAAATACGACGTACGCGCCGGCTTTTTTGTTTGGTAGAGCGTTTCAAGTTTGTTTTGTGTTTATGTGTTTTGGTTGTGTTATTATACATTTGTTTTATAGTGTCGTAGCCCCACGCGAGTGCTCCACTTATTATTAATTGTATAATACATCAGTTAAATAAGGAAAATGGACCTAATACAAGCGTGTGTTAACTATGGCATCGCTATTGTAGAACGTATCAGGCGGCTTTTAATATCGTCACTACCTCATGATATGACTATTCTTTTATCAGAGTGGTTAACTTTTGAGGTAAGTTGTAGATTCGTCAAAATATTACTGTGATAATATACATAACACCTATGACATTAAGAAAGTTAACATACATGTAATTATGAACATGAATGGGCTTCGAATTTCTTGAACTTATTTTTTTTTACCTTTACAGTTACTACCTCATAATTATATGTATTTGCGGAGACTGTTATAACAATATGGCTAGAAGCCTTGCTACCAATGTTTGTTATGGCTGTGGTAGATCTGTCTCACAAGCAAGAAACCACATCGTTACAGCATCTAGCCCTCTCGTAGTAGTTGTATCGTCATGGCATCAGCATGTAAGTAAATTATTTTTTTTGTTTAAATCGTAGTAGTAGTAGGTATCTATGAAAAAATGTTCCCTTGTCAGGTGATATTTTAATGGAGAAGGCGAAATACTTTCATGGAAGGCTCGGGCGCGGAGAGTTTTCTGCTAGTAAAGGTTGGTTGGAAAAATTTAAAAAGAGACACGGTATACGGTAATTAAAAATGACCGGCGAGAAATTATCAAATAACGAAGACGCAGTAAAACCATTTCAAGTTAAACTTATGGATATTATCAAGGAGAAAGATTTATGTGCAGAACAAATCTATAATGCGGATGAGTCTGGCTTGTATTGGAAAACAATACCAGATAAAACGCTGGCTTCTGAATTAGAACGTACAGCCCCAGGTTCTAAAATTTCCAAAGAAAGAATAACATTTATGCCTTGTGCGAATGCTTCTGGGACGCACAAACTGCCTTTGTTAGTCATTGGCAAAGCACAAAAATCACGTGCTTTTGCTTCTGTACGAAAACTACCCGTACAGTACATGGGGCAAAAGAATGCATGGGTGACGAGATCTATATTTCTGGAGTGGCTTAAAACATACTTTATCCCTGAAGTAAAAAAATACTTAAGTAAAAAGAATCTGCCACTGAAAGCGCTATTGCTTCTCGATAACGCGCCAGCACATCCGATTGATGAAGACCTGCAATCCATTAACACAGCTCTTATCCAGCCAATGGACCAAAACGTTATCCAAAATATAAAGGTGAATTACAAGAAAAAACTTTTACTGCAAGTTTTTGCTCAGCAAGAATTGGAATCTGAATGTACTGTATCTGATGTCCTTAAGAAGACCACTATGAAAGATGCTGTTTTCTTACTGGCTAAAAGCTGGCATCACTTGAATGCGGACTTAATAAAAAAATCTTGGTCTCCCTTGTGGCCTCAATCACACATCGAAGAACATATAGGCGAAGACTTTGAATCCGAAGATGACATTCCTTTAGCATTTTTCGTTGATAGAGGCTACTCTGAGGCTGAAATTAATAACTTCTTACTAAGCAATGATGACCTAAATGAAACTGAACCTCTTACTGACGATGAAATTATACGGCAAGTAACACAGGAATGTGATGGTGAAAATGAAGAGATTTCACACGCTAAACCCGTTTTCCATTCAAGCGTCATGTCTGCCTTAAATACATGTCTTGAATGGGCTGATCAAGTGGATATTCCTTTGCCAGAAAAAATGCTTTTACGTAAATTACGAGACAAAGCTTTTTATTTGTCATTAAACACCACACGATAAACCAAAATACTGGATTTCTTCAAAAATGTTGAATAAAATATGTAACGTTTATAGGTGAATACAAATATTGTATTATGTATGTACCTATTATGTAGTTTTATTCACAAAAAATACCCTTATCATCTATACCCCTATAAGCCGAACGCTCCACCAATCCGAATGGGGGCTAAATTTTCAGAGTTCGGATTTAAGAGGTCCTGCTGTAATACATAATTTAATAATTAACATTTAATAATATTAGTGTAATAATTGTTTATTACCGAGTATTTGATTGTTTAAAAGTTATGAATATGACCGTAAAAGAGAGTTGGCGCGAAATTGTGAAGCGCGCCCACTCTTGAATTTGCACATATAGAATCTAACATCATTTTTTTATTTATCTTGCTGCTCAACAGCCCGTCGATTTGAATATATGTCTATGTTAAACCATGAAACGAGGAAAGGTGCAGTTCCGTTAGAAGAACAAAAATGTGTTTTGAATGAGTTTAAAAAGTACTTTCCACGTAATAAAGATTTACCTTCACCATGTAATTTAGTGTTTCAAGAGATTTCTCAGAGATTGTCTCACAAGATGTCAACCAAATCACTTTACTTATCAGTTAAAAAAAAATTACGACATATTTTTTTGGTACCAACGGTTCTTCTTCTGATGAATGTGCAGAAGAAATGATGGAAGTAAAGGCCACACGTGAGTGCAAAACATATAATTTCTTTATTGATATGTATCAATGGAATCAAATAAAGGCCATTGACCATTTCATTAAGCGTACAAAATACTTATCCAGTTTTCGTCGTAAAACTTTGCTACCATCTCATCAGTGGGCTACTCTTTTAAGAGAAGAAATATGGAAAAATGTACGTTCATCATGTAGCTGGATATTTCAAAACTATTCTAATAAAAAGGAAAACAATGTAGTTATGGTTCTTGTAAAGAGTGCAAAGCAAAGGTAGAATTTGAGATTCATTGACCGACGGAAAAAATAGCACGTTGTATTTGCATTATAAGCGATTTTGATGAGAATTTCAAACATAATTACACAAAAAAAATTAAACTTTCCCCTGTAAAACGCTGTGTGCTAAGTACTGATTTAAAATTTGAACATGCTGTGACAGTGCGAAACAAATTAAGTAATTCTATTATGAACAACAAAGACAACTTTGAACCGGCTCATTTACCTACAGTCGATTGCTTAAGACAGATAAAGTATGAACAGCGGAAAAGCACATATTACGATCAGAATCCAATGCTAGCGTTGTGGATTATGACTCAAATACCTCCTTATGATACTAAAATAAGGTTCATCTCTCTGTTTCCTGTATGTATTTACTATTGGTCTATTGCACAAGAACAATACTACAGAGACTATAGAAAATCTGAGAGAACTGTATTAAGTATTGACGCAACAGGAAGCATCTTTAAGGCATGTGGCCCGATCAAAGGTATGGTACTGAGTAAACAGATACTTTTATATTCATGCGTACTATCATCAGTTTATAGTTAAAGTGTTCCAATAGCTCAATTGATATCAGACAGGCATATTTTGGGGACTATATATAAATGGCTTGACACATGGTGCAAAAGTCAAAACAATGCAACTCCAAATGAAGTCGTCGTGGATGACTGTGCAGCCTTGATTGGGGCTGTAGTAAAAGCTTTTACCAAAATTTAAATTTATTTTAAATGTCTTCAAGAAATCAAGCAATGTAAAGATTATGATACGTTAAAGTTATTCTAATTGATCTAATCACAATGTGTCTTAACAAATACGATGGACAAAATAATGAAGGAATGTTAAGGGTGCTATCGGTAAAAAGTGCCGAAATTGAGTATTTTGAAGGCAAATTACTCGTAAATGGAAATAATCTATTAAAGATCAACTTTGGTTCCGCATAGCACAAATATTTTTATAGGATTTGTATAGATTATAAATTGAAAATTATTATTATTTACGAAGAAAAAGGTATATTTGGAGCTCATGTTTTCGAAAAGACTGATTTTCGAAATGAAATTACGAATACAAGCAGTGGATTGTGGATACCTAAAAAATACCTACTATTAGGAAATATACTGCTATAGGTTTCGTATAGAATAGAAAAGTAAATTGATTTCATTAAACTCGGCAAAAAAAATATTTTTGTAACTTAAATTTTGCCAAAATAAAACATAATTTTTCTCATGATAATAAATGTGGAAAAACTTTAGAAATTTACTCATTTATTAACACGATATTCGATTATCAAAATCACAAAAAAAAAATAAACATTATTATGTTAGATTTTATTTAATTAAATTTTAAAGTTACTATTGAATTACGCCATGTAAGTCTTTTTATGCTCACAAATATTTTTATTGCTTAAGTCAATAAAAAATATTTGTGCTATGCGGAACCAATGTTGATCTTCAATCGATTATTTCCATTTACGAGTAATTTACCTTAAAAAAACTCAATTTCGGCATTTTTTACCGATAGCGCCCTTAACAAGATGTGAACAAGCTAAAACCGGGTTAAGGCAATTAATTTCAGATTCAGAGGTGTTTTTGAAAGAAGTCCTTTCAAAAACACCTCTGAATCTGAAATTGAAAGAGAAAACGCAACTAAAATTTTGCAGCCATCATCACACAAGTCTCTGTTTTCAGACATGGAATCAAAAACATTGATTAGAAGCAGTTTACTGGAAAAAACACTAAAAGGTACTATGATGCTATTGATAATACATATACAGTTGACATATACATATTGACATATACAACATACAATTGACATAGTATTAATAAAATCATATCCATCACGTACTTTTGTAAAGTTATGTAATACACAACATGCTTTGACTATTTCATGCTGTTAATCAATGAAGTCCTCATAGGCCTATGAAATACTTCAAATTTATTAGACATAATACCAAAAGCAGATTCTATGTAGCGTCTTGCCCTACTAAGATGGTAGTTGAATATTTTTTTCTTGTGAGTCATATTACTACGAGCGTATGGTCTTAAAATATGACTTGATATTCCAAATGCTGCATCCCCTACAATCATGTAAGGAAACGGTGTCCGGCTGTTATCTACTTGTCTTGATTCTGGTAGGTTTATTTCGCCGCTTTGTAATTTGGCATACAAGTTACTGTCCCTAAATATTATTCAGTCAGAATCGGTTCCACAAGCACCTACATTAATATACGTAAAACAGTAATTAGCGTCACACATAGCCAACAGAACGATTGAATAATATTTTTTATAATTACTGAATAAACTTCCACTGAATGCAGGGCAAATAATACGGACGTGCTTGCCATCTATCGCTCCAACACAATTCGGAAAATTTGCCCGTGATTCGAAATTCTCAGCGATTCTCAGCCAATCTTCATGTGACGAAGGCAGTCTTAAAGTTTCGTCGTGCAGAACATCTTAAATTTTTGTACACACTTCTGTAACGATTTTGCCAATAGTTGATTCTCCAAGCCGATAGTGGTAATGTAGATCTATGTAGGTATTGCCGGTCGCAAGGAATCTGTAAAGTGCAATATGTATTAATTTTACTCTTTATTCTTATATTTTATGGTTCCAGAAAAAAATGTGCAGCAACGATGGAAGACTGTAAGAGACGCATATATGCGTTGCAAAAATGTCTTAAAAAATACTCCCTCAGGATCAGGAGGAAGTAAAAAAAAGGTTTACATTTATTTTGCAGATATGAAATTTCTTGATAAAACACCAAGCTGAAGTTGAGGACTCCATCGAAAGTAATCAGGCTACACAGAGCGTTATTAATCAGGATATCCTAAGCATATCTAATTAAGACGTGCCAAGTACGTCCAGTCAGGATTTAACAAGGAGCACAGGAATTGAAGTAAATACAGAGTTACAGGAAAGTGTTGCTCAAGAAAATTCTATAGACTCTAATTTTCGTAAAAGACATTCTAATAAAAATCAGCGAAAAAGAAAACAGATCGACACTGATGAATTCGATAAAGAGATGCTAATGTTGTTTAAAGATAATGCCAAACTTTTTGTAAATGATGACATGAAATTTTTCATGTCTCTCCTGCCAATAACAGAAAAGTTTACAACGCATCAAAAATTGATTTTCCGTACGAAAGTGCTCAAAAAAGCAATGGAAATTAGTAATATGCACAATCCATATGAACTAACTAGTAGACCGAATTCTTCAGATTCGTATTTTTCTCAACAGTCTGAATCGATTTTATACAGTCGAGATCCGATCAACGTACATGAATATGAAACTTTCTCTGATATATCAAATATCGTTTCACAAGATTATGTGGTGTATGAAGTACGTCCCACTACTTCTTATACATAAAACTCCGGATCCCAAATTCTTTCTCAAGGATACCAAACCACCCATGGTATTATACCTCGTTTACACTCAGCCCGAGTTGGCAGGGAAGTGAGCAGGGAAGTGAGCAGCGCGAGAGTGTAAACACGATACTTCCCATGCCATTGCCGCTGCCACTCGCGCTGCCCGGCGCTCCCTCGATTGTCGGTTTTTCGTGCGCGGGTCAAAGGACTGGCAGCGCGAATGGCAGCGTGTGTTTACATTCAGCCCTCTCGCTCACTTGTCGCCCGGCGCTCTGAGCGGAAGGACGTGTTGCTTTTTTCTGTCTAATTCTTTACGTCAGCATTTACTATGTCGCTAGAGTGGAGTAACGAAAAGGTTATTCAGTTTTTAGAGTTGTATGAAAGAGAACGACTAATATGGGATCCACGCGATATAAAACACAAAATGAAGCATAAAGTACACGATGCGTGGAATCGCATCAGTACTCAAATGAACGATATTCCAATAGAAGAGCTAAAATCAAAAAAAAAATCACTCATGGCTACATTTAGACCACTTTTAAAGAAAAAGAAAGCGTCTATACGTTACGTTCATTCAATTATTAAAACACTTTTTATAATTAATGAAACATTTTTTATTAAAATGAT
>LUGF01018801.1:18926-36183 GCA_001625245.1 Calycopis cecrops | reverse complement strand
CTGAGCCGTTATCTAGTAAATGTTTGAGCCCTAGAAGCCTGATGTAGGGCGCCGATATAACTGGACCTCAAGCTCTGCGAGAATTGCATTTGGTTGGATCGGATCGGCATTGGACTAAGTAGGTAGGTACTCATGGCATTCTCGCTTCAGGCCAGTATTAATTAGTAAATAACAAATAATATAAGTCCTGTCATTTGGTCGAAAAAATAGGGTTTAGAGTTGAGTTACGAGGTGGCAGCGGTGGTGGTAAGTTGAAATTCGAAAAGAGCATACCGAAATCCATTAAAATAATTAATTTTCTATACTCCCGCTAAAACTTTCCAGGTAAAACTAACAAATAAATGACTGGACTATCAGATTTTCTTTTAATCTCATGACGTACCAGTCATATACAAGAAAATAAAATAATACCAGGATAATATGTGTATAAAGGAGGTTAGCGCAAACTCCTGTAACATGGGCCGCGCAGACCGCACGGTGCACCGAGGGGTTGCTTATTAAATATTCTATTAATTATTTGCTAAGCATCTAGAGTGGCTCCTGCGTGGATATTAATTTGCTCCGCAAGAAATACTAGTGTGTGTAGTATCCCTGGTAATTTGTAACATACAGTAAAGATATAATGGAATAGCTGAATCAACTTTACTGGCTGATCAGCCATTTTACAAGTTCTGTAAGATGTCTTCGTACAGACAGTCTTATTAGTACCTAGGTAGTGACACACTGTATGCTTATATGCAGCCGGATTGGGCCGGCACGACCGGGGAGGTACCTCTCGCTTACATGAGACCGGCGTAAAGTAGCAGCTATGCTGTAGCGCTTCGTGCGGTAAGTAGCCGGTGGCCCATGGAGGTGGGAAGAGAATGGCGGACAACTGTATGGCCTCTATACGGATGTCTATGGGAGTTAGCAGTCAGGAAAATGGCTCCGATTGCTCGTTTGCCCCCCTTTACCATATTAGAAAAGAGATTTTAATAGCACATGTAACTTAATAAGTACGCAAGACTTAGCTAGAGTCACCGCGGTCGGCCACACACGTTCTTCTACAGCAGGAATAACATCGCCTCTACTTTTTTTTGGTGCAGGGGGACAAACGAGCAGCAGAGCCGCAACAAACGAAGCACCGATGCCCATAGACACCTGCATAGCGGCTATACAGATGCGCTGCCCTCCTCTCACCTCCACGGGTCATCGGCTACTTACACGCCGCACGAAACGCAACAGATCAGCTGTCATTTTACGCCGATCTCGTGTAAGCGACCTCCCCAGTCGTGCCGGCTCAATAGGCATGATGACTAATTTTCAAAAACTAATTTTTTATATTCCTTTATATCCAGTTTAACCATAAAATGTAATATTTCTGTAATAACCAGCGGTTTATTTAGAAAAAATGCGATTTTAATTTCTATGTAAAAATTTTTCGCCAAAACGGTTGGCTAGTGTCATGGCGTCAGCGTGACGTCACGTTCACTTAAACAAAAGAAGTTATTTTTGCTTGCTAGTAAGAGTCTAGGTACATAGCTACTACATCGAATTTAAATATGAATTCTAAAGTTTATAAGTGCTGTGGGGTCCCTCAGTGCGATAGTTCATCACTTAAGAATCCGAATAAATTGTTTGTTCACGTGCCAAACAACAAAAAGACGAGAAATAAGTGGTTTAGTCGTGCCCGGCGAAATCCAAAAGATGTTGATCTACACTCTCATGTTTACTTCTGTGAAGATCATTTTAATGTAAGTTTTTACTTCATTTCGTTTAAGTATATTTATGGTGTGTGGCTTTATTAGTTAACGTTTAACGTTTAATATCTACAAACCATTTTTGAAGTTGAGGTTATATTTGTATCTGAAATAAAAACTTTAACATATCAAATGTCTTATTGTGGTACACAGGTAGATAAAAAACAGTCTTGATTCACTGTGACCTGTCATTTATTGACATACAATAGTTTAAGGGTCATAACATCGATTAAAACCAGAAAATACATGCAAAATAAAATTTACAAATTTAATCTTTTATTATTCATTTTCTAGTTACCAAATGATATGGACAACTTTATGGAGTATCATATTATGGGTTCCGTGGCGCAGGTTCGCATGAAACCAGGATGTATACCTTCAAAATTTCAATGTCAACCAGATAGGAGAAAACGAATATCTGACATCCCAGAACGATATACTCAGAAAAAACAAAGAAGGGCATTAATTGAGGAATGCATAAAAGAAAGCAGTATTACTACCAACCCTTTGGAGGTCAGAGAAACATCATCTGGAAGTGCAGCAGGTATTAACTCAGTTCATTATTAAACTTCTAGAGAAGTAGAGAACATTAAGTACCGATTAATAACAATATACTCCCCCATGGGTTGGTGGAGTGGAGTGTATTGTTATTAATCAGTACTCTAGAGCAGTGTGGTGGAGTATGCTCTAATCCTTCCCTCATCAGGGAGGAGGCCTATACTCAACCAGTCAGTGCTAACTAGTGGCTGTTAATACTAACAACATAATATTATGTGATGAACATGAGTTATGGTTTTTGAGTCATGGACATATTTTGTAGTAGTTACTAGCTGACCATGATAACTTAACAATAATGTTGATGTCCTTCCATATTGCTAAAGTAATAAAACAGTACTTGCTTAATTTTGTTTTACCATGTTACTTACCTAAGCATTGGTTGGAAATTACTTGTTGTATAACAAGTGTAATCTTAACATTATTTTTTTTATTTATTAATAAATCTTTTTTCCCCTATTTTTGTTATTATTTAATCAATACTGTTGCTTTTCAGTTCTACATGTAGATATAGAAAAAAATACTGAAGAAAAACATAAAAAATCAGACAAATCAATCCAGGTTTACATGACACATAAGTTCAGAAGTAAAGCTATTCAAACAGAAATTAAAGTTACAAATCAGATATTATCTCCAATGAAACCTGATCTCCAATCTGTTTCTACATCACCATTTAAGATTTCAAAAATCACTACCCAAGTTAAGCCAACAACATCAACCAGTAAATTATTTGCAACAGAAGACGAATCCGATAGTGATATTTCTTATACACAGTCTATAATGAAAAGAGAATTATCACCTGCAACATCGATTACAGATTCAGATTGCAGCGAGTTGATACAAGATGATAAAAAGCAAGAGGCATCTCAAATTTTGCATTGTACCATAAATAAAATTTGCAGAAATCCACGTTCTTACATTGGTGTCCCTAAAGACTGTTATTTTTTAATAGATATACTTGAAAAAAATACAAATATACCTGCTACTCATATACTAATGTGTTTAAAAAAAATAAGATTAAATAACCCATTCAGAGAACTTGGTGATGATTTTTCTGTAACTCCAAGTTATGCTAGCAAGATTTTTTTTAAACATATACCTTTGTTAGCTAGCGCAATGCGTCCTTTTATTGTAAATCTAGATAAAGATAGTATTAAAAAACACTTACCCATGGCTTTTAGACATAAATATCATCATGTAAGTTGCATTATTGACTGCTTAGAAATTGAGATACAAAAGCCTTCCAAAGCATTGAATCAAAGTCTCTCTTGGTCAGAATATAAAAAAGCAAACACTATTAAGTATCTCGTATCATGTACACCAAATGGTTTAGTGAATTACATCTCACCAGGATATGGAGGCAGAATTACTGATACATGTTTGATAGAATCATGTGATTTTATTAAGTGTTTACAACCCGGTATGCACGTAATGGCAGATAGAGGTTTTAAGCATGTAGAATCATATTTACTAAAACATGGAGTGAAACTAGTGCGACCTCCAAGTGTTACAACTGGGGTTAAACTTTCAAAAAATGAGGCAAGAGAAACTAAACAGATTGCTAGTCTGAGAATTCATGTAGAGAGAGTGATTCGTCGTTTGAGAGAATTTAGTTTGTTGAAACCCCATTCTTGTGTGAACCTTAATCTAGTTAAAGTACTTGATGATATTATAATTATTGCTTGTGGTTTAATAAACTTGCAGGATTCTTTGATTAAATAAAAATTATTAGTTTTATTCTTATGTCTGTTTTATTTACATAACACTTTGGCATAACATAGGGTAAACATTGTCTTTCCATAAAGATACTAAAACTTCCATGAACTCTAAAACATATTTGTCATCAAAAGTAACACTTATCACTTCTACTTTTTTATTAATGCTGTAGTTCCAATCAGCAACACAGAAGTAGCTTTTGTGAAGGCCTGCCAAACTCATTTGAAGTTGCATCTGCCCATAGTATTTTGGAGCTGGTTTCCCGTTCAAAATATATGTTTTATAAGTCTTAGCGCTCGTTGGACATTTGATTTCAATAATACTATCTCCACAGATTCCGTCAGGTGATCCTGCTATTACTGGATACTGTTTGGATAGAAATAAGCCACATTGTTTTATTTTCTTTCCGAGTTTGGTACTTACAGTTTTCCTTACTTCCTCCTCCAATAATCGGCCACGTTTCATGGCTGGTGTATCAGGGATTTTACCTCCCATTATCAAAGATATTAATGTTCCATCACTTTTCTTGCACCTACTGAATTCATATGCTCGAGAAGCCGTCACCCTCCCATATCTGAGTTCGTGCCACAGGCTACTTTGATGCTGGTTAATTGTTTCTTTTTCAACTTTCATCACATCTTCATCAGTTAAAATAATTTTCTTTAAGAAATCGTCGCATGAGTTTCCCTTGTATTTCAAGATCAATTTGTGCACGGACAATATATCTATTGTATCACTCACATAATCGTTTTGAAATTTGATTAACTCACAGTTAGAAAGTATTCGTTTCTTGCCTTCCTGTAGAAATCTTTCAAATGATTCAGTATTTGATGTCAAACAAGGCTTGCCATTAGATAAATCTTTAGCTGTTGTATATTTTAAGCTAGTTCCAACACGAGATAACTTAGATTTTTTCCAGTAGCACTCAATAGATGTAGCAGAAGGCTCCTCACTCCTACGATGGACCCACATGAGAAATGCAATGGCATGTTTGCAGCCTCCTTGTGATGCAACACAGTCTTGGCATTGTACTGATATGACCGCTTCATTCACTTCATCGACTACTAAGGTCACTCTATACAATTTTGCATGGACCTTGTGTTCTGGGCAGATTTTAGATGTCACAGTGCAGAGATTTCCATCCCGTTTTAACTGTACATAACTTACAGCGTCATCACCATAAGATGGTCTGGAAGATCTAAAACAAAGAAATGGTTATGTAAGCATAAAATCGAATAACTATGACAAGTCGCGAGGGAACCGCTAGTACATAATTACAAATAATAGCTTGATAACATAACCTCTAAACATCAAGTGGTTCTATTGAAAAAACATTGAGATTTTTAGATTGTTGTTTTATCGAATGTTAATTAGTATTATACTTACATTGCAGTTTTAACATTTCGGAATTCTGCCGAACAGAAATCTTTGTTGGATGCTAAGAACTCTCCCAACATTAGTAAATCGACTCTAGGTAAATTAGAGCTATTTGCTTTGGTGAATCCTTGTTCCATAATTTTATTTGTTCACACAAAAAAAAACTAATCAATTATCAACAATAATCAACATAAATAATCAGGTATAAACAGTTTAAAAGCGCAGTGGTTGACGAAATTTCCAAAAATTCACAAGATTTTTAAGTGACAGCGTAGGCTGCGTTCCAAAAACTACTGCCAGTACTGTGCAGTACTTTTACAGTTGTCAAATTAGCACTGCGGCAGCAACTTATAAAATAATGACGTCATAACTTGATTTCTTCTTCTTTTTGGATTTGTATTATAGACGTATATTGTGACTTTCTGCCAGTGTCAACCTATTTAAATATTAAACTGTTTTCAGATCATGTTGATTCAGATTTATTTATTGACAGTATTAAAGAAGCTTGTTGATGGGACTACCTAATTACCAAGTAGAAAGTGGCTGATTTGACCATAGCTGGTTTTGGTTTGCTGGTTTTATATGGATTATTAAAAATTATATTATCATTACATCAACAATATTAACGTATAACGATGGTATAGCTCAATCCAACCAGTATGTAATAAACAAAATCAAATTCTAAAAATAATGTAGTGACAATTTTATTAAAAAAACGACTTAATCTAATCTAACAAAAATAACAAGACACTGAACTAATGATAAAAATTTTATACACTTCAAATTCCTGTGCTACGTATTCTTGTGTAGTGTTTTTTCGCTTCTGTCGGCAGCACAGAACACTTTTACCCTAAAGGATCGGCAGTCCCTATGACTATTGACTACCTGTTTTATTTTCAATGATTATAATCATACCTACAGATAATTATATTACTTACATGTGTCTTACTTCAAAATTAAGGAAAATTCATAGTTTATCTTCATTTCATTCCTTGTGGAATGTGACCGTCGCCGCAATGCACGAGGCTATCAAATTTGTTTATGTGTGTATGTTGTATTAAAGTGAAAATATAATAATGTAAAATATGAATAGGTGAAAATAAATTACTTAATAAACGGTAAAAAAATACCTAATTGAATAGATAATAATCGACGGCAAATTTTAGTAATATAATAAAATAAATAAATGTATAGAAAATTGCAGAGGGTCTGTCAAGTTGACTTCGCTCATAATCTATGACAGGACTATACTTCAAAAATTAATGACGTCATAAATGACGTAATATAGCGCAGCCATATTTGTACTGTGAGCACTGTCGGTTAGGGGCAGAGGCACTCGCAGTAGTTTTGACCAGAGAGAATGTAGTCACTACGTTTACGTTCTCTCTGGTTTTGACAGTACTTTGTTTTACAGTTTTACGCATAGGTAATATTAATTGTTATTGTATTTGCATATTATTATTAATTTATTATGCAATATTTTTAACTTCAATTAATATAATTTTACAAAAATGGAACAATCGAAATATTAAGTATTTTAGATAGCGTGTATTAATATTATTATTATTATTGTGTATTACTTTTTTTTCTTTATTTAACTTAAAAGTATAATTTTATGTAACAAATCAATAATAGGTACAGTAATATTCATATCTACTTTCTTTTTTAGATGAAGAAACTATTAGAAGGTCTCTAAAGAGAAAAAAAGTATAAACTACCATTATCAAGAATTAATTGAAGCTAGAAAAAAGAGAGAGGAAGTGCGCGAGCAACAACATCGTGAAAAAATTGCAGCAGCAAATAAATTAACAGATGTTCTTGCACAATTATTAACTACTTTAAACAATAAAAATAATGACTGATTCAAGGCCAATTTTAGCTTAAGTTAATTTATAAGTTGATCATCAGATATATAATTAACACAATGGATATCTGATTAATGATTTTATTTTTCAAATGTGATACTGATTATATTTACATATCGAACTGGTTATAATGTTTACAAGTCAAATAAAAAAATTAAGAGTATAATCATAAGTGATAATAATAATTATTGTTAATATTTTAGTACATAGGTCTTCACTACTGATTTTTATAAAAAGAAACTAAAAGATTCTTTTTATAAAAAAATATAAGAGTAAAATTATTTTACTCTTATAATTTTATAAGTTTTTAATTTATAGCCTAAATTATTAATATCAGTGCCTTTGGGATCATTTATGTATTTTTGTTTACGTTAATATTTTCAACATTATTTAATTTATAATATGGTTACACATGACCATAATTTGTGGATTAGGTAAATTATAATTTGATTGCTTGATTTTATAGACAATATTTTTATTAAAGTATAAAAAAAAATTACTGATACCCTTTGGACTATATATGTAAGAAATTTGCTATCATTTTTATTTTATAAAAACATTTTCAGGTTCTATTGTTTCGTTTTAATTTGTTAGAAATTTAATTCTTCTTGTTGCGAATTCTTAGTTGTTTGGTGACCTAATTATGAACTTTATGAATTGTTATAGGTAATTGGTAATTCAATATTTATCGAATTTTATATCGTATAAATATTTAAAATGATAGAAGTAATGAGTACTAAGTACAAGCCCGCACAGTATGTAGATCGAATTTACCTCTTACACTGTATCTTACTTACCGATGTTTACTTATGTAATTTAACATTAATTATAGTACAAAGCAAAGGTTTGGAATAATAAAAAACAAATTCAATAAATGATTTATAAAAAAATTGCAAACAACCACTATTACGATAGGGTTGTACTGCCCAGACCTGAAGAACCAGTTAGAATTCGTGTTTAAAACTAAAATTTATATTCAATTATTTTTTTTGCACCTATAAGTTGTTATTATTAATTATATTTTTTATCTGTTCCCTTTTTGCCATCCCAGCTAATTTCATAGCATTCATTACATTATTTGTTATACTTTATTCTTATATACTAATGCTGAATGCACACTACATTACTACGTTAATTACACACAAACCATCACACAATGCATACATTGCGTATTCACGGCAATAGTGCCGTTACAATCGCAAGTTTATGGTGTTTAGGACGTGGGTGCAACAAAAAAATTGTGGAACTATTTCAATACATTTGCGTCATGAGAATGTAAAAACATATTCTAATACTTATTTCACAAAAAACGTCATAAAAATGGCGTATTTTTATGAAGTTTTTTGCCGCCGGCAATGAGCCGAATGAGCTTTCTCCAAGTTAGGATTGTGAAAAAGTTACTTAAGTTTAGCATGATCTACTGTACTGTCTGTACTTATAAATCCTTCAGAGGGTGAAGAAGAGACAGCTGCCGGATCATGATCCTCTGCTGGAACCTTAGATATTTCATAATTTATCTTAGACAGAAGCTCATCATTCATGTCAACGTCGAGACCGCTGTAGTAATTATAAATGGTAGATTCGTCGTGAGACTTCTTTCAATCAAAATCAAATTGTTTGTCTGTCTTGTCAAAGCAAAAAAGTTTGAAAGCCTCTGAAGTATACTAATTTATGCAATTTCCTGAAACGAACACTTCTCTAACTGTGAAACGTCTAAAATGCCATTTTTATCGAGTATTAAGTTTACATTTAGGCACAATTCTGGCGCCATACGTGACACAAAAGATAGATTCACCAGACTGCACCAGAGCTGTGTCATTCATATAGAATGGGTTAATGAACATAACTTATATTTGTCTTGGTTGATTTTACTACTATAAAACTATAAAGTATATTTTGAGATAATATACGAAGTTAGTAATTTACTTTCAAACTATTAACAGAAAATGTAGTTATCAACTAATATTTGTAAGTTGTATTAATTGTAATTCTGTCATTCCCCATATTTTCAATTTTTACGATTTTTCACCTATTGTTGTGACAATTGACATATTTAAGTGTCAGAATTTTTACTGGCAGTCAAAAACGGAACAGTTGCGCAGTATACTGTCACTACGTCATGACTGGCAGTACTGCAGTAGAAAACGGAACGCGCCCGTAATGTTTATGTGATCGTGACGTAATGGACTGTAATTGGCGTTCCATTCAGCATGGCGGAATGCTGTATTTTGTAGTTACATTTTATGAAATAATTAAATAATCTCGTGTTAGAAGTTAAAATAAATATATTTTTCAGAATATATTTCTTCTATTTTAGTAAATAAATACATTATTTTAGGGATTTTTGCTTACAGTCATCATGCCTATTCGGCTGCATGGAAGCATGCAGTGTGGCACTACCTCTTCCTTCAGAGCTTAAGAGTATAGCTATAGAACTGGATTTAAGAGATTTATTTATTGGCGTCTTAATGCAAGAAAAAGAACTTGTCATATTTCTCCTAGAAGATAAAATGAACTTAGCAAGTTCTGTGTATACTATCCTCAAAATTCTTCAATTAGATTGTTGACCTTCTTTCTCGAAATTATATAGCACTCGTAACACACCCTTTGTTGCCAATTTAATCGACCACTTCGGAAGATCAGCCTGGGGTGATCTCAGGGGCGCGAAAATGTCGAGGGTAGGTCCGTGTGTTAGAAAACCAAAATGTTTTTATAAAACAAATCATTTTCAGTGTAAATAGATTATCGAAAACAAATAGATGCATCCTCTATAAGAAAGTGCTCGAAATTCAATTTTGTGCGAGTCCAAAAACTAAGCACGTTGGGCAAGTTTTAAGCTCTATAATAGTTTAGGTTTATTAATAGTTTAGAAAAAAAATAACTTTGACATACAGACGGACGGACGGACAGTCAAACTGACAGACTGACTGACTGTCTGACTGACATGACCAATCTATAAGGGTACCGTTTACTGCCATTTGGCTACGGAACCCTAAAAAGTCAAACCTGACTAACTTATATTTTATCAACGCACAGACAAGTCACTGTACCTAGAAATTTGGTACAGCGGTTGCTTTCATGAGGTAAGTAAGCTTTAAGTAAGAATTTAAAAAAAACGCCCCTAATATGTAGATAACATATTATGTATGCGACATATAAAGACAATATGTTTGTTTTTTTGTTTTGTATTCTGGAATGATTGGAGATAGGGCATTGATTACTTTTTCAACTTCGTTCAGAATTCTCTGAAAAAAAAAACAAAAACGCATCAACGCGCGCCGGTATCAGGTTGTTCAAATAAAAACATTTTCCTTTGCTTCGGTTTGACAACTTCAGCTTTATACGTATGTTCTTTAATATCGCTATAATATAATTTATATCTAAGTATATTTGTCCTTTTGTGTTAGCTATAAATGAAAAACAAAAATAAAATCAATAAAAACTGGGAGTTCCAACTTCCAAATGAATTTCACAAACTTAAAAGGCAAAGCCTTTTGTGTACAATGATTTAAGCTCTCCTTTAATATGTTTTTAAATAGTGTAGAGAGGCAAACGAGCAGTAGACAGACATCCACATGGATGTTATACACGTTCGTTGCCCTCCTTCGTCCTTCCCCCTCCATGGGCCACCAGCTTACCCACCGCACGAAACGCGATAGCACAGCTGTCACTTTATCCGGTATCGTTGTGACGGACAAATTCTGCTACATGCCTAAAGTGTCGCACTATCTCTCACTATATTTATAAGAAACCCGCTTCTCTCCCTCAAGTTGCACCACCGTACTTACGAGTCCCATACGTCACAAGCCCGGTATTTTATAGTAACTCATTATACTAACTCATAAGTGCGCCTCTGAGGACGAGAGTTCGCTATTTTCGCGTTCCATTTCCGTTGTGTGCAACAGCTATACAATATTAAATTAGAACCTTTACTCTTTAACTCGACATATTTTTTGCATTTTACTCTTAGTTATTTCTGTAATTCTCGTGCGTAATTAGAACAATGTTGATTTTAAAACTTTAATTTAAATTTACATACGATCGGTTTTTGTAATTTAAGTTTTTAACCGTTCTGTGTTAAAATGTGTGTGTAGATGGAAAAAGCACAAAGTAGATATATAGATATCGTGCTATAAACATACATGCAGCACTTTAGCTGTATATGGCGTGTTCTGGTGCTGATTTTAGGCATTAAATACTTACAAAACAACGACAATGATATATTAACATTTAATATTAAAATTATATTTTCGTACTTTTCTGGGAACGGCAGTGCCCCCGCCAAGTCGAGCAAAAAAGCGGCACGGTACGGCCGTCCTTTTCTCGAAGCAATTCAGGCCAATTCTGATCCCCTATAACTTTGTTGTGTATAACACAGGAAGCGTGAAATTTGCAGCAGCTGTTTATATAAACAGGGTATATTTCAAATTTCATTAAATTTGAACCAGTAGATTAAGAATTATAACTTGTCAAAGTTTCTCGATTTTGTCACTCACTGATGACTGACTGACCGATCATCGTAAATTTAAGGCACTTTTAGCAGACATAGACGCTTCAAAATTAGAATACAATTAGTGTTTAGTATCTAAACCAGGAAAAAATAAAAATATTTATTAATAAGAGGTAGTGCCACACTGCATGCTTGCATGCAGTCGAATTGGGCCGGCACGACCGGGGAGGTACCTCTCGCTTACACGAGACTGGCGTAAAGTGACAGCTGTGCTGTCGCGTTTCGTGCGGTGTGTAAGTAGCCGGTGGCCCATGGAGGTGGGAGGAGAGGGGAGGGCGACGCATCTGTATGGCCTCTGTGCGGATGTTTGTGGGCGTCGGTAGTCGTGAAAATGGCTCCGGCTGCTCGTTTGCCCTCGTATATCATAAAAAAAAAAAAAAAAAATTTTGGTCCGCATGAATAACGTTGTAAATATGGGATTACAAACTTACATTTGCAGTTCGATTGCAATAGAACAATAGGTGTAGAGTGTGTGTGTAGGTACCTAGGTATATGAGACAATGGAAGGGGGGAAGGGTATGAGGTGGAATAGGGTGTTTTCAGCCCATGAAACTGGAACATGGGAACAACATACCCATTAAAATTTTATGAGATGTGATGATGAACAATAAAATGACATTCTATGACTTTAACAATTTCTACTTATGTATTGAAATGTAAGTTGTTCAGTTTCCTGAGCTGAACACATCTACGAGTCCCTTGTATTATGTTCAATGATAACTTGTAAAATGGTCGACGGAATGTACCAAAACAGAATAAAGATTAGAAAGTGGTAGTGCCACACTGCATGTTTGCATGAAGCCGAATTTTACTTATTCAAGTTTTAGTTCAACAGCAATTTCTATCAAGTGGCAAAACAATTGGATGTAATTATTGAAGTTGGCAGAAAATGCGCAAACTACTGACCTTGATGTTGGGCTAGTACAGAGTATTTTAGCCCAACCAAAAACAGAAATGGCAAAAAAATTTTGTAATCTAGCTAAGTTAATCAATTGATGACACTTTTTTATAATTATTATTTAGGATAATTGCTGATTAAGGTTATTTATTGTTTAATCGTAATAATAAGGTACGATGGGGTTGACGTATCCATATGGATAAAAACCCCTTTTAAAATAATGAAGATTAAAAAAAAAAGAAACATAACTGGCTATGAGAGGGAGAGAGAAAGAAAATGTGCGCTCACTGCTTTTTCTTGCTCCTACTTATATTAGAAACGTAACTATCTCTCTTTATGTCTTCACTCTCAACTTCCGTTCGCCTCTCCCGCTCACACTTTTCGTAACGTTCTCGTCACGCATTCAGCAGCATACTTCCCAAGTCAAGAAGAAGTTTTACTTCAAAACTGAAAAGACATCTACAAACATTTTCGTGAATGAAACTAAAAAAATCACTAAAAAAACGGTATTGAAAATAAAAATCAATTGCATAAGTGCAACACTGGCGACCAACTCGAATTCATTTAACATTATATCAATCATTGAAATGAAGCAAAGTAATTACTGTCATACAAGGAATAATTAAGTCGAACAACTATTAACTCGATATCGAATATTCTGACCAACAGGCGTACAACGTGTAATTTATCTCAATACATAAAAGCAGTAATTTCTCTATTGAAGCTGAAAGTAATTAAAGAGCAGTCGATGCAGCGACGGGCGGGAAATTGAGTTGTCACGGCGCATCTCGCAGCGGCGTGAATATGGAGCTGTATGGAGGGGGAGAAAGAGGGGCGGAGTAAAAATAATATTGACGTTCGAAGATGAAAAAAACTATTACATATCTATGGTAATGTTGAATCCAGATCTTTAAAACGACTAGACTTGCCTCGCGATTTTACACATATAAAAACCTAACTAACCATTGACCTTTTTTTATGCCTTTTAAGACTTAAAATCTTATTAGACCTTTTTAGAGTATCTTAATTAGGACGGCCTAACGAGGTGATTTAAATATTAATACTAGTGATGGACGGCACCGAAGCCCTATAAGCTCCAGATAAGAGGCATGCGATAATGGTCGCCTATATATTTGAAAAATTGATAAGAAAGTTTCCTTGCCTCATGAAATATCTTAATTCTTCGCTTATTGAAAAAAGTTTTATAAACCCGTCTTTTAGTCAAGCTTGAAAAATAATGTTGTAAATTATTGACGAATATCCAAACATGCGCTATTCCAAAAATATTTGAAAGACTTTTTCACAATTCCTTAGACGATGATAGTCTAAAGCATGTTATTATTGAAGAGCATACAGGTTTTGTTAAAGTTCCACTTTATCAAAACTTATTCAGTATATAAATAATATTTTAAAGTTTAAAAAGAAATGAAAATATAGAAACTGTATAAATCAATTTCCAAAAAGCTTTTGACAAAGTGTATTACCTTCTTATTTTAAAAAAGTTGTCTTCGACGGTATTAAGGGAAATTTTCTACATATCTTGGGTAATATGTATAGGAGAGCCACTTTATACTTTGTACCCACTTTAGTTACAACTTCCTTGCTTTGAATGCATGCATATCAACCCTGACACCTGGTATTCCACATGGTTCAATAATGGGCTCTTTGCTTATTAATATTTTTTATTCACTAAAATGACTTTAAATTCTAGCTAAGATTCAACTATTTATTACAAGTTAGTACAAGAACATAAGCTCTTGTTTATCCTCTGACTAAATCGAACCTTAATTATTTTCTTAAATGACGCTTGTAAGAGACAATCTCTTAAAACTTCATTATTTTTCAATTTCCCCAATACACCAAAATTATTTGTGTCTCGTGTTCGATATTATAAAGTACTTAACTAACACCCACATAAAGTAAGGCGACTCGTGTAAAACAAACATTAAACACGTATTCTTCAAGCCCCAAGTCGCCGGACGTTTCACCCGGCCTCCGCGTTGGCCGGATAAATGGAGCGGGGCCTGCGCCAATTCCATTGTCGCGACAGATTTACTGCGCGTAGATGCAGATGCGGGAGATTTAAATAAATAAAATGTAGGAGCAGTGAAATACAACCACACACCCGTGCTCCTTATCGTCGCCGCGTCGCGTCGGAGTGGCCGTGGCCGTTAGGACCGGCTTGAGATTTCGCTATACGTCACTTGGATGTACAATTTATTAGAACTGGACTGGTGCTTGGTAGCGAACATCCTTTCTCCGGCTTTGAAGTCATGATTCAAAATCTGACAAAATTTTATTATTTGGTAAAGATTCTAACTTAATAGATCAATTAATGACATTACCTTTACATCATTTTTATGCTCAAATGCCACAAAATTGTAGTCGTAAGTGGCTTTGTTGAATTAAAGGAAATTCTAAATCCATTCATGATCTAAAAACTTTAGTGTGATATAGAATAGTTTTAACGCGAACAAACGCGAAAGTTTTCAAGTATGTTTACTACTGTTTCATGCAAAAATGACGGAATGAATTTAGATACAGATTACAATATGGAGACTCATAAAAAAAAGAATCAGTTTTCTTGGTTTTTTTGCGGTTTACTTGAATGAAACCGTGGGGCACAGCTGTTAATCTATTTACGTTTAATGGATTCTTTAACGATTTGGGCCGGGGAGCATATTTTGTTGCGATACAAATTGCGTTTTAGTTTTACTACTCGGTTTCGGTTTCGAAGCAATTTGGAACTTCCTTAAACAATATATTTTAGTCGAACCACATTACATTTAATATATTATCAGGGTATAATAAAGTCTGTAGGTCTGTAGTTTATATATTACCCTATAATGTGGGTAAATTTAAATATTAACTGTGGCAATAACATTACCATATTTAAGGCAATGGATCGATTTGGCTGCAAATCCGAAGTTGTTCCTGTAGCCAAAGAAACCCCCAACCGAACTGATCTGTTAAACCTCGCTCGCGGTGACCTCTGGGGGCGCCTCTAGCGAGCATGTCGCACATTACCAATTAGAGAATATATTTGATATTATTTTTGGAGTGTACTCTATGAGAAATGATTTAACGGGAGGCATCAAATATTATGAAAAAGGAAATCGTGCAATACAGGAACCGGTCAGTCGTTTACGACTTTTGCGCACCTTCACTTCAAAAGCATATTATCGGAGCTGTCAGCACCGACAATACACATAATGTATGTCTTGCTTATGTTGGCAAACGAGCAGTCGAAGCCATTTTCATGACTACCGACGCACATAGACATCCCCATAGAGGTTATGCAGATAACTTGTCGTTTGTCTTCATGCGATGTGGGTCTATAGATCTTTAGATCATCAGCATATAAAATATAGTATCAGCATATATGAATAATCACTTTCAGTTAAAGGTATAATATTGGCATCATTCCAGACAGCAGAAAGTCATTATACATGAATAATGAATATAAGTGAATAATGAAATATGTGAATAATTAAATCACAGGTAATGAAATATGTAAATGAATATAATTGAAGGTCCAATATCTGCAGATCGACAGCCCGAGACACAAACTTGTGTCGTGAGCACCAAGTGACGCCGCGGTAACACTACCGGCCAACTTAACATTTACACGCGCGTCCTATTTACATCCTAATGCCTGCTACACACTCTCGGCTTAATTTGAACCTCAGCTGGGGGAAGCCTCGTTAAGTTGTGATTGGAGTTTGATTGTTCTACAAGTTAACGTAATGTAGATTGTCTAATTCATAAAGTTATTAAATTTGGTTAGAAATGTATTCATAATTCACTTTTAGGTTTTTGAATTCCTTTACATAGTAAGATCATACGAGTATTATGAATTAACCGCCTTATTCATAAAAGCAAGTTAAACAACATTCTAAATAATCCTTAACTAATCAACTATTTAAGCCATAAATAGTATTTAAAAATTGTTATTTATAAACGATATTTAAAATATGCATTGACAACATTAGTTAACTTTTCACTTGCAACTTTTTAGTTCTACCATATGAGATGATTCTCCTTATATCTTCACTCCATACTTCTAATAAAGAGTAGGCGTAATACGTCATCCGTGTGTCACAAATTCTTAATATGAAATTTATTGACAATTTGTCAATATCAGCTGTTCATTCGTAGACAGAGGAAACTGTTCATTATGGTTCATTGCCTCCGCCATTTTGTTATTTAAGATTTTAAACGGGGAATTTTTAATTGCACCTCTATTTAAAATTTAAGCAAACAACAATTATCCACTAATAATGTACCAGCATATCAAATAAATGACTGTTTATCAAATTAAATAATTGTATAACTAAATGTGTAGTATAATAAAATGTCTAAAACATATCAGAGTTAGCGACTTTATTTATCTAATTTTACTACGAAAATTTTGTTAAAACCACAAATATAAGCATTCTAAAACAAAATTACTGGCCGTATAAAAAAAATACTGACTTGCACACTAAAGTATCCAATACTATCACAGAATTTCCAAGCCCCAATCCAAGTCCAATTTTATACTCGGATCGACCACTTGTAATAGTTAATCATTGTGGGTCATAAGACAAAATTTACC
>LUGF01018734.1:187692-197792 GCA_001625245.1 Calycopis cecrops | reverse complement strand
CTTACCAATCCAGTCAAAACGTTACGCTAGATTTCACAAAACGATTCCTTGGTGATTAATTTACGAAACTATAAAGGTATCACTACCTAAAATCACCAAATAACGTAATAATAATCATTTAATTGATTATTTGCTTAGGTGCCCGTTTTTTTTGCAAAGGAGTGTATATAATACCTATAGTGGAGTGCCTGGAGCATATAAAACCGTGAAACCTCGGAATTGAGTTATAGTGAATGGATTAATATGATCGATGTGGGATATTGTTTTTTAAACTATAATCCTTGTGCCCGTTTTTTTTGCAAAGGAGTGTATTTACCAATCTTTTGTTTCGCCTTAAAATGAAATGATAAATAGAATAGGGGTAGAACAAAAACGAAATATTAGGAACAAATAAAGGTTCGCACCTTTATTTGTTCCTAATACTTCGTTTTTGTTTTGTTTTTTTTTTATCAATTTTAGGGCATGTCAAGTACAGACATATCATAATCGACCATTTTTTAATTCTTTTTTTTTTTTTAGATAGAATCTACGCTGAGGACTGAAGGTCGGTGCAGCTTCATCGATATGAGAGGTGAACTCACCTGGAGCGTCGACCCTCTGTACTTGTGGTCGATAGGGGGACAGATCCCCCCTTCTTTCCCAGACTAATGGGAGAAGGCAAACCGGACTTATTGCGATTAATAGGCTATGCTATTATTATCGTGGCCGAGGACAGCGGGTGTCCTCAGCTCCCCACCTTTAACGGAGGGAGTTTTTAATTCTCTTAATAAATTTACAACATAAAACAAGATTCGTAAGCAGTTGTAGTTTTTGAGTACAAGTAATATAATGTTTGAAAATGGTTTTGTCGCTTCGCATAGACTTTATCATTTTGTATTAATTTATGGAGGAGGTGTCTTGCCAAGTTTTACGAACTACAGAAACTACAATTAATGTAAAGTTTTGTGCATTCCGGAAAGCGTCGTAAGATTTTGTGAGGCGAAACTTGATTTTGTAAATTACTGTGTCTAGATGAAACAGAACGTTAAATTTTAAAATGTTTTCAGCAAATTCTGAATCTGATTCATTGAGCTACAAATAGCGCGAGCATTTCTTTATGTTGTGTAAATTATGAAAAGAAATGAGATTTGTTGATATTTATTTTATTGTATTTTGATTATGATTTTATTTTATTATGATTTACTGTCAAAAATAATAAATTGGTTAACATAAATATTACATTAAAAAAAAATACTTCAGAGAGATATTATTTGGATAGGTACAGGAAACTGGTAGGAGTATGATTTTATAAGAGCTAGTGCCACACTGCTTGCTTGCATGCGGCTGAATTGGGCCGGCACGACCGAGTACCTTTCGCTTACACGAGACCGGCGTAAAGTGACAGCTGAGCTGTCGCGTTTCGTGCGGTGTGTTAGTAGCCGGTGGCAGAAGGAGGTGGGAGGATAAAGGAGGGCATTTAATTTTTAAATATGGCCTTGTAATTTAAAATTTATCCTTTTTGGATTAAATTTTGATAGAACATTTCATGAAATCCACCCCTCATCGTCCTGAATATTTGAGCATTCATCAAATACTTCACAGAGCTCGCCTAATGATATCATTTATAAAAATACCGCTTAACTCTAAATGAGCCTTTAGCTTAAGCTGAGCATTACTCCTTGTAGCTCCTGGAAGTGAAAATAAAATTAAATAGTCATCTCTCTGATCTTAATGTCTTAAAAACAATTAGATATTATCACCTGCCACATCATCGGACCGCTATTCGCCCAGGACCCGCCAATAGCGGGTAGATGAGACTTTTATTTTTTGTTGTGTGGTTTTGATAAGTATACTTTTGTATGTATTTAACTATTGAAATTAAGTTTTCAAAAATCAGGAGCACCTACCCTTTTCTTTTTTTCTAATATGCAGTGCAATGCTGATACTTCTCGCTCACAAAAAACTGTGTGTGACAACAGTGCCTACGCTTCTCGCGCTGTGTGTAAATAGCAGGTGGCCCGTTGAAGGAGGAGGAAGAATGGTTCATGGAGGTGGAGACAAATGAGGGAAGGCAGGTAATGTGTTGTGCGGCTGTCTATGGCCGTCAGTAGTAATGAAATTGTCACCGACTGCTCGTTTGCCCTCTTATATTATTAAAAAAATAACAATGTTTGTTACATTGTTATTTTTTTTATTTTCTTTCTTTAATAAAGTAAGTTTTACTAAATTACTATTGTACGTGCGGTAGCCTATGTGCGGGTGTGTATGAGCGTCAGTAGTCTTGAAAATGGCTCCTCGTTTGACCCCATATACAATTACAAAAAAATTGTGTGTAAGCCCATTGGGGGGAGAAGAGGACAACGCTTCTGCAGATATGCAGATGTCTATGGGCGTTGGAAGTCATGAATTGAATGGTGAATTAGCCCCGACTGCTCGATCGCTCTCTTATACCTACTATAATAAAAAGTCGTTAGAGGCACTCGAAAACACTACAATATTTTGCTGCTTTTATTATTAAGCTGCGCCCCTCGGTTTCGCCCCCGTTAATTTCGATCCCGTGGAATATAGGAAATCGTCCTGTGGCATCCCATAGCAACATTTTTACGGGATAAAAACCATCCTGTGTTAATTCAAGTTACTTTCTATGTGTGTGCCAAATTTCATAAAAATCGGTTCAGCAGTTTTTGCGTGAAGGAGTAACAAACAAACAAACATACAAACTTTCACATTGATAATATTAGTAGGAAAAACACAATAATTGGGAATTAGTAATCACGCTACTAACAAGATAATCGAATAAAATTGTTCCAGTCTGAACTTTTTTCTTATAGCATAAGGAAGCAAACGAGCCATCGGACCCATTTTCATGACTACCGACGCCCATAGATATCCACATAGGCTATATAGATGCGTTGCCCCCTTCCTCCTCCTCCTTCCTCCATAGGCCACCGGCTACTCACACAGCGCGCGAAACAAGGCCGCACAGTACGCCGGTTTCATGTAAGCGAGAGGTGTCTCCCCGGTCGTACCAGCCCAATTCGGCTACATGTATGCATGCAGTGTGGCAATACTCCCACTAAAACTATACTCATAGACATTTTTATGACTTGCTTGTTGTGTAGTGCATTGCGCAATTGATTATGGAAACATCGAGACATTGCACGGAGGTGAGTTTCTCATCTCCGCTATTGGCCCAGCGTGAAAAAGCTCCTCCTCCTCCTATTTTTACTTCTAAAAAGTGCAATTGCCTTTTCCCTAGGTGCGGCGTATTTACTACTGATCTATACCACCACAACAATGCTTGAAGCACGGCAGGGATCTAAGTGATTAACCCACATTACAACCAAACCGTTTGATTATACCGGCTCTTTATATCCGACGAAACATCTGATCTGAATAATATACAGGGTTAGTTTTTCAGGTCAGTGAAAGAAACACATTTAGTTTAAACGACCGCAATATAATCGAAAAAACAAACTGAACTGGTATATAAAAAAATAATCTTGGATTTAAACTCTCATTTTTCACGCTGTCAAATACTTGTGAATATAAAAACGAGAAAAAAAATGCAAATATCATTTAAAAATATTGCAGAGCTGATGCATACATTGCTGGATATATTTTCATCTACTAAAGAACATTACGAATGAAAAACTTTATAGTAACCCGACTTTTTTATGGTATAGGGGGGCAAACTAGCAGTCGGAACCATTTTCATGACTACCGACGCCCATAGACATCCGTATAGAAACTACACAGATGCGCTGTCTCCTTTCTCCTTCCACATCTATAGACCACCGGCTAACTTACACACCGCACGAAACGCGACAACACAGCTGTCACTTCACGCCGGTCTAGTGTAAGCGAGAGGTACCTCGCCGGACGTGCCGGCGCATTTCGGCTGCATGCAAGCATGCAGTGTGGCATTACCTCTTACTAATGGAATAATTAAAAAATTAAAGCTAAAACAAAGTAGAGCGGTGGAAACTCGATGATTTTAATATAATAACAATCTATAAGCGCCGAGAGGAGAAAATTTTAGTGTCACCAGGACAAAATTAATATTTGATATTCAAATTTATTCCAAGTCTTGTAATTTTAGCTACGTGCAAATTTCTAACGTTCTCCGCCACGTACGCCTTTACTTAATACCAATATTGACATTGAGTAGTGAGGAAACATACCTACATGTAATGTACCTGTACACCTACACACGTGCTATCAAATTATCATATTATTATCACTTGCCATAATATTTGCAGCTACAAGGTGACAATTAAAGTAGGTACCTATATTTATAGATAAGTACTTATCATAACTTTTTTTTATAGTGGGTACCTAATACTCATGAATACCCAGCCACCCGGGATGGCAGCTGGTTTATGCTGGACTCTTACCGGCTAAATCCCCACTGTGCTTTCTCCTTGCACCGTACGATAGGAACACGGGCACGTTTTTGCACTCATCCGCGAACCCGCTAGTGCTTGGCCGCTCACGCAGCCCCTTCACGTGGAGCATGGAGCTCCCTCCAACAGCACGGCGTTCCAGAAAACACATAGGCGCGCTTTACTTCCAAGGCAACCCCGAGACCACCACCCAGGGACCAACCATTAAGCGGCCGCAGAGGACAGGGAGGGCCGCAACAATACACCGCATCTCATCTTGCTCTGCGGCCCCACCGCCAACGCATCGAACAGTGCGTCTCCGTTTGGTCGCAGGAGATAGGGTGTACGGCAACGACACACCGATACACCTCTTCTCCCGCGACTTGGTTCACCGTGGTGGCTCAAGCCACGGTTACTAACGCCCCTCACCACGACAAGATGGAGATCCGTCGAGGGGGTACTTACCATACCTGCCTTCGGTTGCCTCGTATTCAATTCGTAAACATGTGCTCGTCCCAGGTCCATCCCAAGAGTGTTCAAATGTAACTAAAAAGTCGAAGCTTTTGGTGACCACTTACGCTCATAAAAATATATTTTTTTATATTTATATATCACGTTTGGTTATATTTTAACTGCATGATTGATGTCAATTTTATGTACCGGCCTCACACTGTTTAAAAGCCATCGGGCAGTTATATATGGCCCTGTGAACTCAGTTTGTATTTCCATTTTTTATGAACAGCAGGAAGCTTACCTGATTGAGTGATCGTAGGTATTTGGATACGCCCGGGAATATATTTTGGGAATCCGAAATCCACATTGAAAACTTTTCTTACGCTTTCATGTTATAAGTGTAATATTATAACTTGTAATATATTTTATAAAATATTACTAAATGTTGCTTTGATCAACTTTGAGAAACAATAACCTTGCGTTGGCTAAGAAGTATTACGTCTACACCTAACATAATATTGATATAAATTCTAATACTTTCATGATCTGATTTTGTCATTTGCATACTCTACTATTGTA
This sequence comes from Calycopis cecrops, assembly GCA_001625245.1. NCBI lineage: Eukaryota > Metazoa > Arthropoda > Insecta > Lepidoptera > Lycaenidae > Calycopis > Calycopis cecrops. The sequence continues at coordinate 192,396 of LUGF01018734.1, read as the reverse complement.
TTGTATATGTGTTATTTACAGGAGCTTTTGCAACAAAAAATCTTAACATTTTAGCTGTATATTCACTGCTCCAATCTAAACGGCCTGACGGATGCTAACGCCACCTTAATGTCGTTACATTTATCTTCATAATATATTGAATGACAGTTGAAAATCTGACATTGAAATGTATTTTAAGAATTGTGTTTCTTTGTTTTTATATTTAGATGTCCATAGTATAGGCGGGCAAACTAGCAGCCGTACCATTTACATGACTAACCACGCCTATAGACATCAGCATACCGTTGATACAGATGCGTTGCCCTCTTTCCTCCTCCCCCCTCCATGAGCCACCGGCTACTCACATACCACACGTAACGAGACAGCACAGCTGCACAGTCTGTATCGTGTAAGCGAGAGGTACCTCCATGGTCGTGCCTGCCCAATTCGGATGCATGTATTTATGCAGCGTGGCACTACGTCTTACTAACATTATTAGTTTTATAAAAGCAGTTGGGGCTCTATCTATGCTAGAGAACCAAGTTGCCATGCTGCCAGCGTAATTTCATACTCACTGTAGAACCTAAATCACTAAAAATTTACAACTATCATTCAGGAAAAGTACTCAACAATCCTAAATATTTACTGTCACTATTATTTGAACCTCTATTATTATTAGCACAGGAGCTATATTTGGATAAGCTCAAATGGGACCCTCCTACAAGAAACCATCAATCTTAGTTTCGAAAATGCCATTAAGAATGGTGTTTCTCTTTTGGTCATTCGATACTTGCTTCTAACAAGATAACAAGAAGTTTGTTATCTCATAACTATTAATTATCCGTTAAAGTAAAAATTTGAGAGTTATTTTTTATAAAACTATTTTATTATTTTTATACCACAATACCAGGATAAATTGGCCATGAGGACAACACACGGGCGTAGAATTACATTATAAACCTGGCATTGCGTTTTGCCTTCTTTTAGAGGGTCATATTGTGTAGTGTTCGTACTATTCTGACAACATCCAACAAATATTTCTTCACATGGAATAATATCCTAATTATCTTGGAAACAAATTCTAGCACGCTCTTCCTCGTTTTTCATTTTCTAGCCTAGTGTGTGAAGGACTTCACAACACGCACTCGTACACACACGCACACGCTTTCGCACACGCTTTCGCGCACGCAAACGCAGACGCAAATGCACACGCAAATGTACACTCACACGCACATGCACACGCATTGCACACGCACACACGCACTGAGCTGATAAAAATATTATATTGTAATTTTGTCGCACAAACAGCCTTTGTTATTCGAAATTGTTTGTGGTAACAAACCATCAGATGGCCGTAAAATAATAATGCAGTTTATAGCACGGGCAGGCATTTCATGTTTATATTTGATAATTAATTGTATCCAGAGGAAAATACTGCAAAAGAAAAACAGTGCGTTAAATTTAAAATTAAACTTTGACTGAGTTCAATTTTATAATAATAGTGCAGTTTTATAATAAAAGCTAGCAGTCGTAGCTTTTTGATTACTAGATTTTTTGTCTGTTAAATCCTGCGGGGACTTTACCAAATATTATATAGGGAGAGCTATAGTCTATTGTCCTAACAACCCTAGAGCCCTAAGTGCCCTGTGTTTCTAGTGCAGCCCCATCCGGTGATGCGATCCGGTGATGATGCGCGATTATATTCTTTAAGCGTGAACGTAGTCATTTCCCTTCTCCCATCCAATAAGCCCCCGTAACTTTCTAATGTTGGATGTTTTTAACTTTCACCCACCTACCCTCAGGTATGCCACATTGTCAAAACGACAGCAACCTCTTATACTTGTTGCCTTTTTTTCTTCTTTTTTATTAACGCAGGGAAAATGATTTATGCCCCGTCCAACTTAATCTTGGTGCCTTATACAATCTACAGTAAATAAACTGATGACGTTCCGATTCTTATGCATGAATGAATGTGAGCATTATAAGCTGTCTGTAGATCTGTTTAAGTACAGAAATATTACTAACAATTAGTAGCATTCGGATACTACTGTATTTGCATTGATAGTAAAATTAAATACGGGTTTATAATTACGAGCTCATAGTATGAGGTAGTGCCATGTTGCATTGCAATCGAATTGCCATAAGAAGCTTTACGGCAGCTGTATTGTAACTCTCGCTCTATACGAGGTTGATACAAGCGAGAGGCATTAAATTAAACCGCATATTAAATGTATCATTTCCAGGCACACAAATCAGATCAAACTGAGCTATAGTTTAGCTACAGGATTTTTTTAAAGTTTTTTCTCACTTCATACTCGCTGTATCTCAGCTATATACTATGACCGGCCAGGGTCATTCACCCCGTGCTCGCTATAACCGCCCGGTAAAAAGAGTGTAAACAATTTTTCGCTATTTAACTTGTTTGAAAAGAGTATTTTCGTATACTTGTCGTAAACTTTTTTTAAATAGTTCGGATTAACTGTAGACACTTATAGTATATGTGGTTTCATTTCATGCCTCTCGCTCTTACCAACCCTGTATATTGGGAAATATACACAGCTACAAAGCACACGATCCCGATTTGTGCTATTTGTGAGTGTTCCGGTGGCCCTTTGAGAGGAGGAAGAAATAAGGGCAACATTTCTTTTGTTTGCAAAAGAACTCGGTAGTCATCTAAAGAATCCGACTGCATGATTGCCCTTTACTACATACAATAAATAAAATTATGTCGTAGTTACGTCGAATTACTACATCTTGACCATGGTTGATTCTCACATTTATAAGCTGAAGTTTAGAGAACAAAATGACAGACATTAGCAGAACCTATAAAATAATATTACACTCCTATAAGCAAAAAAATCCTTTAACACAATATAATTAATATTTAACGAAGAGAAAACGAAACAAATAAAATAAACCCAATATTTGCAAGTCCTTTATTAGAGAGAAATGTTTGTACATTGTAAATAACAATTTGATACAGAATATGATATGTTTCATTCATTTTAACGAGATATTATGTTTTGGTGATGCATATATAACAAGCAAGCGGAGTCATTTGGTGGCTACTAAAATAAAACCAGCTATTCACAAACCAATCGAAACGCGAAAGCATATTACTTATTTAAGGCTGTGTCATATGTGCGAGACGTTCCTAATCGGTTTTGCTCAATACTGCAGCCAGACACTACATTTTACTGTTCTAAGAATTTCTAACAATAAACTTCTAGGAATATAGAATAATACCTTAGTTTTACCTAATTAGGCAGCGCTTGTCTGTAAGTAAGAGAAATGGAGGTTTATTAGCGTTCACCAATAATACAAAATACATCCTTGGCTTAAGCATAAACTTACCTATATTTAAGCGAAGTAAAATAAAGCCTTTATTTTTAGTTGAACATAATATCTGTGTAAAATACATTTTATTTGTCAGAAAATTTTTTCAAAGACAGACATTTTTCTTGTTGACCAGTTGTTGTCAACGCTTGTTCTACCGAGTTGGTAGAACAAGCGTTGACTTACCACTATTGATCTGTGGTGGACATGATAAATGGAGTGTTTACCGGTTCCCTCACCATGCTCATAGTGTGGTGTAGAAATAAAGTTACAAGCAAAGGAAACTAGAACTGAAAAGTTTCGTGGAAAATACATTTCTCATTCTAGATAGATTAAAAAAGGAAATGGTTCATAATTCACAGAAATGTCGTGAAAATGAACTGACAGACAGACAGGCAGATAGACGAATAAGAACTTACTCCTATAAGCATCCCGTTAGGTCTTATAAAATACGTACGGACCCACAAAAGCCCATATTATTTAATTTTACATATTAAGATTCTTTACAATAAAGTTGTCACAGAATAACTATTTCACATTTGTTCATGATAGTACACCCGATAATGAATATTGTCTGTTGACACAGCGCCCACGGTCGTGTAATAAGTGACGTGATTTCACGAGCAGATTGCTCGTCAATATTTAGATTACGTTCGTCTGCAAAATATTGGAAAGTAATTTTACTTTCGTGTGTCATCTTATACGTAGCCAATTACATTTGACACGTTTGGTTAAGCTCCATGTAAAGGATCGAATTGCTCATTAAAATTTACGTGCAAAATTTTATTAATTATTACCAGTACTATAAAAAGGGGAATTTTTAATTGCACCTCTATTTAAAATTTAAGCAAACAACAATTATGCACTAATAATGTACCAGCATATCAAAATAAATGACTGTTTATCAAATTAAATAATTGTATAACTAAATGTGTAGTATAATAAATTGTCTAAAATATATCAGAGTTAGCGACTTTATTTATCTAATTTTACTACGAAAATCTTGTTAAAACCACAGATATAAGCATTCTAAAACAAAATTACTTGCCGTATAACAAAATAATTGATTTGCACACTAAATTATCCAATACTATCACCGAATTTGCAATCCCCAATCCAAGTCTAATTTTATACTCGGATCGACCACTTGTAATAGTTAATCATAGTGGGTCATACGAACCAAATTAACCCGATAGGTTCGAAGTTGTTAGGTTGTTAGGTTTTTTTTTTTCACTCGGAACACGTGGTCCAATTTCATAATCGGATCGACAACTTGACCCCCCAGGGGTCAAAATATAAAATCGTCTAAAAACCCTTTATTTTTGTCGGACATGAACTGGGGATCATTTTTGGGGTCGACCCTCACTGGACCCCCCCTGACCCCCAAGG
>LUGF01018734.1:144787-159856 GCA_001625245.1 Calycopis cecrops | reverse complement strand
TAAGAGCTCTACGGCGTAGGCGGTTTCGTAGCAGTTAGTCAATTTTTGAGAGACAAAGTAAAAAAGAACTGAACTATTTTGTGTTTGGTTTTACAATATAAATATATAATCAAATAATGATTATTTATAATAATAGTGGTATACTTCCATTATATTACTTTCAAGCTAAAATACACGTTATATTGTGTTCAGCAGTTATCACGATGCTCTCTTTCACAGTTGACTAAAATAAATTAAAAAAAATATATATATAAATTAACACTCATTAAAATTAATTTGATTCATACTCTATTACGAAGCATCAAATTGCGCCACAATATTTACTATATTATATATTTTAAAGCTCCTAAAATAGCAAGTGCCAACATTAAATACTAATACTTCAGATGAGTTGTAAAATGGCGCCATTATTAGAGAAATTATTAGGTGTTATATTTACAGCGGAAGAAGCGTAGAAACTAACGAGAAACTGGAGAGGCCGACGGTATAAGTGCTAACTACCTAATAATTAGCGAAGGAAACGCTGAGACCAAAGCGCTGTTGACACTGAGTGCCTCTTGCCAATTTGCATGTAAACTACTTAAATTTCGTGTTATTTTCCTTCTACATTATATAGCACAGATTAGAAAATATATTTAACTAAAGCTAATGAAATCGACGATATAGGTAAAAAGTGCGAAGACAAAAAGGTTTGGTTTACCAAACTTAAATATATGTTCTCACAAATGCTTATATGAAGATATAAAATCAACCTTCCCTGTCTGCTAAAATCACAACCACGATACAAACTCATTCGCTTGCAGGAACAGGGAGCAGGGATGGGAGCTACACCGCAGCTATCAAAAGCAAATAGTAAGTGAAGGGAATAAAGCGAATGAAGTTTTAAGGAAGTTGCTTAAAAACACGGTTAAATCATGGTGACCAGAATTATATTTTGATCTGCAAGGATGCAGTGTGGCACTACATCTTATTGAAAAATAAAAAAATATACTTCATAATTTACAAAAAGCACTTTCGTTGTAAACGTGATTTTTTGAAAGTCACAAACAACGCAAGTTCTCCGCTTGTTTGTCAACTTTTATAAGACATCACGCTGTAGGCTACCTGAACTTGGTATATGCACATTCACAAGACATATTACATACAAAATACATTCATAACATATTCATAATACAGTCATAACACCTAATAGTTATCCACAACTATAACGCTCGTATCTTCCGTTGGTACGAAACCCTGTGTGTATCATCGGTATGTAGTCTAATTAAAACATCACGACGTATCGATCCCTTTATTCGTTATTTTAGGAATGTAGAAAATAATTTAATAGTATAAACGAATGTCCAAATGAATCATAAAAAATACTTTTCATTCCGCAAAAATCCGTTGGAAAACGTTTTACGTGAATAGTGTTTTACGTCAGAAATCTGGATTTAAAATACATATACCGGGTGTTCCAGACCACCCGTCCAGGCTGATTATTTCGAAAAGTTTAAAAAAAAAACCAAAACAAAAAATACGTGTCAAATATTTTTTGAAACTATCAAATCATACCAAAAACACCCCTCACCCCCAACCTCCTGTTAGGGGTAGGGGGTGCAAATTAAAAAATTCAAATGGAAACCCGTATTTTTTTTTTGCAGATTCGGATTTTTTATCGGAGATTATTTTTGTTTTTGTTTTGCTTTTGAACTAATTCTGTTTTGTTTTTGTTTTTATTCATGGTTCTAGTTTTGTTTTTGTTTTTATTTTTGTTTTTGACTTTGATTTTTGTCAAAATCAAAGAAAATCGTTTTTTGTCGATTGCAGCGCCATCTATGGCGAATCAAAAAAAATGTTCCAGACAAAATGTTTGTCTTTTTTCATGACGAATCCGAATCTGCAAAAAAAAATACGGGTTTCCATTTGAATTTTTAAAGTAGCACCCCTACCCCTAACAGGGGGTTGGGAGTGAGGGGTGTTTTTGGTATGATTTGATAGTTTCAAAAAATATTTGACAAGTATTTTTTTGTTTTGATTTTTTTTTGAAACTTTTCGAAATAATCAGCCTGGACGGGTGGTCTGGAACACCCGGTATGTTACTAGGGCAGTTTGTATGAAGAGGAAGGATTATAGAATTACATATAATATGCATATTATATTGTAACCAAGACAATACGATACAAATGTTTGGCGAAATATTTGAATTTGTAACATGCAAATATAGCACAAACACCTGCATACCCTGTTCTGACCCGGGTTACCGTCTCTTTGGTTAAGTTTGTGCTTAACTTTAACGAACAACAAATATCCACAGACGCCACTCGAACATTTATATTCTAAACACAAATGATTAATTCCCTACTATATCAGATCAATACAGTACAGTATAGTACTTACTGGTGATGATCGGCATTACCATGATCATGACTTAAATTGATATTACACTGTCAAATAATTTAGGCAAGTATCAATAAAAGAGGATCGTATGAAGCTCTGAGTTTGATAGCGAGTATTTCCATTAACAGTGACGTGGGTTCAGAATCATTGGTGAATTGATTAGAGACGGGCGTATTTTATTTACATATATGTATCAAATGTATCGTCTGCGCTTTTGTGGATATAAATACCAATAACTTCGGGGTCAGCTTTAAAGAAGTTATTTTTATGCATTTTTTTTACACAGTCTATTAAAGAAGAACTAAAATGGAGTATAATTTCATTGCTCTGCTCTGCAAAATTAAAAAAGGAAAATATAGGTATAGTCCCATAAGAAATATGAGCATGTCATTATATTTTTTTATAGTAAAAAGAGCAAAACAGATTGATTGTCGGCATAGAGGTTATCACTACTATCTACTATCTACTTCTATTATCAATACCTATTCTAAATAAAGAAATTTCTAAATTCATTAGGCACAAGAATAAATTTTAAAGTTCTTGGATTAAATTTTTTAATAAAACGGAGCTAACAATACTCACCTAAAACTACGCTTAATTTGTTTTTTGAACGAGGTCGTACAATATGGAAATAAGTCACAAATACTCCTGAAAGAGTTTATGAGAGAGCATATACTATAGACAAGCGAATTCCGCTTATTCTTATATTGCATAAGCATAAACAAAACGGCTTTCGATTCTGTATGATGTCGACTACCAGCAGTACGTTGAAGGTTATGCGATCGAGTGTATCATATGCGTCAATGAGACCTTATATGATTTTGTCAAAGAAAATCATATCCAATGTTTTTCATCTGTTCTTCAATAATAAGAGGTTGAATACTTGCAGATGAGAGACATACGAGTCCAAGTCTCAAGTTATTATTATAGGTTAGATGGCAAAGAAAACGCTTTTACCACGCTTATACCCTTTCGAATCGGTCAATATGAACTTTATACGTGGGACACCAAACTTAAATTGCTGTATTCTAGTTTACTTCGCATTAATGCCACGTTAATGACATTTGACAATTGAGTTTGGTTTAGCAGTAGCCGGAGACGGGCGGCATATTTGAGCGATGCGGTGAAGAGGTCAACTCAAATTAGACAGTTTAATGTATTTTAGTAGTCACCAAACGATTTGATTGTTTATTATTTATACATAACAAAAACATAATTAAAATGTTGAGAATATCTACATCATAATCTTTTGTATCAAATTGTTACCACAATCTACAAACGTTTTGCTCTAATAAAGCTGGCTCATTCAAATATTGGGCATGTTTTATTCACTTGCTTTGTTTTCTCTTCGTTAAATATTTTTTCTTTTATATTAAAGGATATTTTATGCGTATAGTGTAGGAACTAATATAGTCTTTTATTTCGTTAACTAAATCTCTGCTGAATTGCATATGAATTAATGTCAACCAAGCGTACGATATAATCAATAGATATGAAGTGATACATTTGTATTTAGTGCAAGGGATAAATAGTCGGATGGAGTCTTTTGCTGTCTATCGAGTACCGACCTACAAATATTTATACAATAATTAAAAATAAAATAATATTATTAAGTAATTTCCATTTATTTTATCGTCAAAGATTAAATTTGTATACATTTACATAAAATCATCAAAATCCCAAAAGACCTCATTAATATTTTACTTAGATATTGGTGAATAATCTTGCAAACTTTTTGTATAAATTAGGTTGTATTTTACTTCTACGACGTCTTCATTCGCATCTTTTATTCTATAATATCATATTTACTAAAGATGTATGTGTATGTATGTCAACAAAAGCCGAAACGACTTTTTGGTTTATCTTATAAATATTTTGAAAATAGCCACACTATGTGCAAAAACGATAGATAGACCATTTTATGCATTACAATTTGGAGAAAGCCATAATGTTTGTTTATATTCCCAAGTAAACCTATAGATTTGGAAACAGCTTTAGGGTATTTTTATATCAATTTAGAAGAAACCTCCTCCGTTGTCAACGGTGCCCGATAGGATGTCCACTCAACCGTGACTTACACGGAACAAAGATCCCGGTTGGCATTCTGCCATTCCGACAATCGATAGGCCCATGAATATGGCAACTACTGTGAGAAATGAAAGGAAACGATTTATATAAATTACATTGTCTTCATTTCCGAACATTTAAATTTGGTACGACCACCAGGAAATTTTCAAAAGACTTTAATTTATACATCTTAAAACGTTTTATGAGCGTTTTTTGTTGAAAAAATCTAAAGAGACTTCATTTCCTCTTTGCTGAAGGCCTTCTAAGGAATAAAGTTTCAAACAATTTATACTATTTTGGAAGAAAAACATTGAACTTGCGCGATGCAAAAGCGATGCCTTTGCAGTATCGCTTTAGACTTTTTTTTTCTTTTTAGCCTAGGGAGGAAACAAGCAGTCGATAGTCTGCTTAACAGGGATGATATATATTACTTATCCGTAAAGAGGTAATGAAGACGCTTTACTGCTCTTCAAATTGGTATCGTTATTTTTTATTTACATCGTAAAAAGAAACAAAACAAACAGTTACAAAAGAATACACAGATACGGTGTAACAAAAACCCGCTAGGGTTTATCCGTACACCGGTGTACATCGCCAACGCTCGGAAATCATAAGCAAATAATGTTGCAGCCTGTGTTGTTGTGTTGTTGTTAGAACATCCAAACTGTCGCACTCAGCCTTAAGCGCGTCAGTATAAAGTATCGCTTGACGTGAGAGAAGGTACAACGTGCGCTATTCAAAACTCCTAGCGTATACTTTACCCGGCAGATATTTTTTTATTTGTCATCAGCAGTAGCAATTTCAGCTGCTAGTTACTAATTTGAAAGTCTAATTTTTGAAACAAAATGTTGTATGTCGTAGTAAATCTAATATCAATAATATTATTTTTTCTTAGCAATAATAATTGATGTGACTACGCCATAGTGTATTATAGCCTAATTGGGCCAGCAGGAAAACTATGCGTCTACGGACATAAATAGTCGTCTAAAAGCTCCTTTTTTATGGAATAGGGGGGGGGGGCAAACGTGCAATCGGAGCATGACTACTGACGCCCATAGACATCCGCATAGCGGCTATACAGATGCGCTGCCCACCTTTTTCCTCCCTCCTTTATGTGCCATAGACTACTTGTACACCGCACAAAACGCGACAACGCAGCTGTCACTTTCCTGCTTATTTCCCCCTATATTAGACAAAACTGCAGTGAGCTCAGGCGATAAAAACTCAACCTTCAATTATTAACGCTCTGTTTTCGTAGCACAGCGACATTCATCCTCTGTATTCAATTAACATATGAAAACTTAACGGCCTGCTCGTGATATAAATTGCTTAAATATTTTACGGCCAGCTTTTGGTTTGTGACCACAAACAAATTCGAGTACCAAAGGCTGTTTGCATGAAACGTATATTATACATTTCTTTTTGTCAGCTCACAGAATATGTGAATACTATAATTTATACATGGAGTCTTTTACACAGTAGCCCAGAAAAAAGGAAAAGATTACTCTACCAATATTATTTGAATATTGAATCTAGAGAAATATCGATGGTATTTTGTGAGAAAAAATAATTGAGATTCTCTCTTTCTGTATTCATCTCGCTGCAACACATACTACTACAAAGTATGACTAATCATCTTAGAAAACATTCATGAATTAAATAAAAAAGTAAAAAAAAATTTTAAGTTAAACGGTTTTATATTGCAGATAAATGTACTAAAAGCTAAAAAATAATTTCATGGATACAGTCATGGATACCAATATGTATACATTGTTATGTTTTCAAAATAAAGTAACTCGTAACCTACTCACTTTCTGGAAATATCTATAGTCACATAAATTCCTAAAAATGCAATATAAATTTATGTAAACACCTATGACAAAAGATGTCATTTTTGAAATATACAAATTTTAAACATGCATTGAATCAAACTAAAATAAAATCGTGGGGCACGTCCACTTTAAATGAATTTTGGATGACCTTGGGATTAACTCTATCATATTCATTGAATAATGAAATGATAACTTTAAAATAATCTTTGATACTTTTAAGGGTAGTGAAGATTGTACAAGACAAAACCCGTCAAATGGCTCATCCAAATGAGTTCATGTTTTGGTTTCAGTTTGTGATTGATATACTTTCGTTCGTCACCCCCATTCATGGACGACACTTGCTACTTAGCACTAGGTGGGTGAAGTCACATGCCATGTCTTTCGATTGTAGATATTGGACGTGCCCCACGATTTTATTTTAGTTTGATTCAATGCATGTTTAAAATTTGTATATTTCAAAAATGACATCTTTTGTCATAGGTGTTTACATAAATTTATATTGCATTTTTAGGAATTTATGTGACTATAGATATTTCCAGAAAGTGAGTAGGTTACGAGTTACTTTATTTTGAAAACATAACAATGTATACATATTGGTATCCATGACTGTATCCATGAAATTATTTTTTAGCTTTTAGTACATTTATCTGCAATATAAAACCGTTTAACTTAAAATTTTTTTTTACTTTTTTATTTTTAAGTTTTTAGTTTTTATTTCTTATTCTGTTCAATTCGTTGAGTGCCTCATTATTGCAAGGTTTCTTGCCTGTTAGTTTATTGCAGTCAAACTCTTTAATACATAATCCCTCTAAAGATCTCACTCTACTAAGAGCAACGTAGGCTTGGCCTTCCTCAAATAGTTTAGCGCCTAAGTATACGACGGTGTGATCCACAGTGCTGCCCTGCATTTTATGCACCGTGGAAGCCCATGACAATATTAAGGGCAACATTCGTCTTTCAGCCGTCCCGTAATTAAATTTGGCTGAAAACTGTATGGCTTTCTGGTGTATAAGATGTACGCCGTCTCTTGCAAAGTCGATTCGAACCCAAGCGAAGGTACGTCTGTTGCGTACATCTGAGTTCGACGAAATAGGGGCCAAGCGATTTCGTTGATATATCCTATAGCGCCATTAACTAATCCGTTTGAAACGTCAACATTGGACCGATATACGGAGAGTAGTCGCTCTTTCAATATATTATAGTTCTTCGTTTACGGTAGCTTGTATAAAATGTCTGTGAGATGTTGTACATCCGCAGATTGTAGTTGTTGTAGGACGTATCGAAATTTCTGGTCGTCTGTTGTGTGCTGTGGATCCACAACGGCTTCAAATTGAATGAACCATGCTCGCGTATATTCTCTCCAAGACGATGTCGGCTTTTTTTGCTTCAGTTTATTAATCTTCCATGTCGAGGTTCACCAATTGTAGTAGCAGGATAAATTAGACAAATTGCTTGCTTTATACGCCGTGAAATTATAATGGTTCTCGAGCCATAGCATATGAATTTGGAATAACTTATAGCACCAATAAAAACTGGTAAATCATTTGTGACGTGAAATATAAAAGAGTTTCAATTTTAATAATCCATTTTTTATTCCTTCGAGTTGGTAATAGTACTTTTTCTTTAAACTTGTATGAATGATTCTCCGCGGCATCAGCTGTTACAAATAATAATAATCTCTATATAATTTTGGTTGTTGTTTATATAGGCCAAAAAGTGACAGGAAAACTTTATCGTTTTGAAATTTCAAATTTTTCGACCTTTTTGGATAGCGCAAGTAAAATGTCATAGAGAATTAACTTTATTTAACTATTAATAGTACATTTATATTATTTACATTGTATATCCCAACAATACTTACCAAGCCCTTTATTTTGATACCCATATTGATGAGATTGAAAACTACATTATTCGCCATTTTGTAGCAGAGTCCATCTTTGATTTTGATTTTGTATAGTGCACTGAATTCTACTTGACAATCCCTTTCATTTGATACCCATATTGATGGGATTAAAAAAAACTAAGTTGTCCGCCATTTTGTAGCGACGGCCATATTGGATTCACAATAATATTGAATATGGGTAATTGTATCGTTACCAGCATTAAAGGCGTATACCAAATTTCAGATCAATCGGTTAACGGGACGAAACTAAGATGTCCGCCATTTTGTAGCAGTGTCCATCTTTGATTTTGATTTTGTATAGTGCACTGAATTCTACTTGACAAGTCCTTTTATTTGATACCCATATTTGTGGGATTGAAAAAGTAAGTTGTCCGCTATTTTGTAGCGGCGGCCATATTGGATTCACAATAATATTGAATATGGGTAATTGTATTGTCAACAAAATCAAAGGTGTATACCAAATTTCAGATAAATCGGTTAACGGGACAAAACTAAGTTGTCCGCCATTTTGTAGCAGTGGCCATCTTTGATTTTGATTTTGTATAGTGCACTGAATTCTACATGACAAGCTCTTTCATTTGATACCCATATTGATGGGATTGAAAAAAAACTAAGTTGTCCGCCATTTTGTAGCGGCGGCCATATTGGATTTACAATAATATTGAATATGGATAATTGTATTGTCATCAGAATCAAAGGCGTATACCAAATTTCAGATCAATCGGTTAACGGGAAGAGGGTTAAATTTCAATTACTAAATTCTACCCATAAAATCAGGGTGAGCTAAATAAAACCGTTTAAAAAACCGTTTAAAAAACCGTTTAATAAAAACATGACATTCATTTTATTCAAAATTGAAAGTTGACTGTTTTCGAAACAAATGTACATCATGGAGGCCAAGACTTCATACAAATACAAAACGTCTCCTTTTGTGTGTTTGTGGTCAAATTCCGGTGTGTCACGGTGTTTGTGGTCAAATTCCTCCAAAACGGAAACTTTTGAATGTATGTGCTAATAGATATGATAATAAGGCGTAAATTAATAATTTGTTTACATATAATAAAAGCATTATTAATTATTGCCGTAACACTAAACATGGCAGTGTTAGTCAATCATATGTCTACAGTAACAAGCAGGCAATGACGTTTTACTTCTCCATAGAACATAATTCAACACTTACTTTACACAAACATTACAAGTAACTCAACCTAGAACATGTTCCAGTCGTAGCTGAAACAAATGAACCCGACATGTCTGTCGCTCGTATACGAACCATAGAGAGGCATGTTAACATGTCATCTACGACATGTACTCGGTGTGTGTTTCAACTAACATTCGGATAGACAGACAGACATTTCTCATTCTCATCTCACGTTTCATGATGTAAGTTCGCAGTTGTTTTCTCTTTCAAATCTTGCATCCAGTATTATAATTGTGTACTATTAATTATTTATTCGTGTTGTAGAATTATTTAATTAAACAAAGGTTTTCAAAAAAAGATTATATTTACGACGGTTTGTAGTTTAAATATTTTTTTGCCCAATGGCCCACATGGCGCTTAGAATATTTTGAAATGATTAATACTTGTAGAGAACTTTGGCAAGGTGTACTGCCAAACTCGCTCGACTGAGCTAAACGATAATATTCCAGACACGACATCTTGGGAATAAAAGTTTCAACTGAGGCTTCACATCTGACGTCTTTTTTATAGTAAATGTTATGTAAAGTGTATTTTGAGCGCGGAGCAGCAACTTGCCACGCAATATATTTTTATCGCATTGGCGGCGTACATACAACTAGTTTGCATGACTTGTGGGATATTTTCTGAGGACAACAGTGTGCTTTGCCATCTCATATCTATAAGCATTGGTTTCGGATTATATTAAATTTCTATCTCATTGGAATTCTGTTAGTAAATTTGAGCAGTATAATAGTTGTTGTAGTGCAAGTACCTTCTACTACAACTATTATACGATTATGGCAAGTAATAAACATAATGTCCTATTAGTCGAATTTCGGCTAAGGTCATATTTATATATGATAGCCAGCAACAGTGCACAAGTGTAAGCATACACAAATGCACTCTCTAGGCCCTTATTACCCTTTACTGATAGAACTAGATAAGAATCAAGCGCAAGACCTACGGCTTAACGCGCTCTTCGAGGCACCGTGATATAGTGGCGACACTATACTTACAAGCTTCGCACTGTTATTACTATTACCAATTCCTAAGAGCACAGCTCTTGTCGGTGGAGTCTTTTCCAAATGCCCTGTCCTCTGCTAATCTCTTTAGCTGCTCGTACGTCACGACGTTCACCTTCTCCTTTAGTTGGTCTACATATGCCCTTCTTGGCCTCCGTCTTCCTCTCCTCGCTTTTATTAAAAATTATTAAATTATTATGTACTGTTATTAGTGGAGTGCCTGGAGCATATAAAACCGTGAAACCTCGGAATAGAGTTATAGTGAATGGATTAATATGATCGATGTGGGATATTGTTTTTTAAACTATAAATTGCAATGTTTACCCATTATTTTTTTGTGCATTCCATTTTTTTTTTGTTTTTTTTTTAACAAATTATTATAAAAAAATATAATTTTTGACCATATATTTTCACTTAAAACAGTATTTTTTTTATTTATATGTTAAATCTTACCCGAGTAGACATATAGGAACATTTTTCAAAGATACCTGTGTATGAAAATAGCAGTAGGGATCTCGGACAGGCAGAAAAACGTGGAGGTGAGAGCGGAGAGGCAGCTTCTATAAACAATGCAATGGCTAGTTTAATAATTATAAGTAAATGAAATGTACTCTATTGTGTACATTTAAAAAAATAAGGTAATTAATTACGACTAATGAAAATCAAAAAAAAATATTAGTACAGAATCTGTTTATTTAAATATATTACATTGTTGTCTACATCTACTTCATCTATCTGTAGTCTGGTGAAGTATTGTAACAACTATTTCCGCTGCACTGTAAACATGCTACACTGTAGTATAAACCACTTTTTCGGCATCCACACGCAGCTCCACATCCCTTTTTGCAACTACAAAATAACATTTGCAATAAACTATCAGGAACAGGTAATTGATTCATTTTTATTGGGAAGTACATGTTATGGGAATACTTCCATCCCCAATTTTCAATAACTACTTCATTTCCTAGCCATATCTGAATTTGTAGGTACACTCGTTTAAGGTGCTCAAATGCTGCATCAGTTGTTGGAGGCAGTGATGACAAATTTATAGCCGTACAGAAAACTGATTATTATCGAGATATCCATAAAAGGATTTCTGATATAACCGACTTATTGACACTTGCAACAAAATATCATTCGAATTGTTATAATTTACTGAAATGAGCATGTATTTTGGGTTTTTAAGGCGCTCCGTCTAAAATTCATGATTTAAATACATTGAGGTTCAATTCTTTCTTAAAAGCAACAGCCAAAAATACCAGTGTTCCTTTGTTATCACTGCCTCCAACAACTGATGCAGCATTTGAGCACCTTAAACGAGTGTGTGGATGCCGAAAAAGTGGTTTATACTACAGTGTAGCATGTTTACAGTGCAGCGGAAATAGTTGTTACAATACTTCACCAGACTACAGATAGATGAAGTTGATGTAGACAACAATAAAATATATTTAAATAAACAGATTCTGTACAAATTTTTTTTTTTGCTTTTCGTTAGTCGTAAGTTAATTACCTTATTTTTTTAAATGTACACAATAGAGTACATTTCATTTACTTATAATTATTAAACTAGCCGAGAAATTGCATTGTATATAGCAGCTGCCGCTCCGCTCTCCCTCCACGTTTTTCTGCCTGTTCGAGATCCCTACTGCTATTTTCATACACAGGTATCTTTGAAAAATGTTCCTATATAATATGTCTACTCGGGTAAGATTTAACATATAAATAAATAAAAAATACTGTTTTAAGTGAAAATATATGGTCAAACATTAATTTTTTTTATAATAATTTGTTAAAAAAAAACAAAAAAAAAAAAAAAATGAAATGCACAAAAAAATAATGGCTAAACATTGCAATTTATAGTTTAAAAAACAATATCCCACATCGATTATATTAATTCATTCACTGTAACTCTAGTCCGAGGTAAAAATCCCCAGGAACTCCACTATATTACAAATTGAAAAATCCCAAAAATACTTTTTTTGTAAAAGTCTCCGCCGTAGTTGATATTGGGTGAATTTGGACAGGAATTACTTAAATAATAATAAAAAAATATTAGAAATAAAACCGGAAGGTAGCTAAAATCTATTAAAATATCATTTCCAGAATTTTCAGTCCTTTTTAATTACAGATAAAAATATTACTCGTTGTACTGTTTAATCATAATATAGTTAATATTTACAACTAAGGCTCAGGTTAGGTCAGTCAATATTTAAGGTTAAAACACTTTATATAATTTTATTGCTTTGTTGTTGCCAAAATTTAATATTCTGTAGTACTCATAACGACAGCAGCGAAGCACAGCATAAACGAAGTTTATGGATTTTCGTTTATGTTATAAAGTTTTAAAATATACAACACCGGTAATACATTATTTTCACTTTATGTATGTACTTGTTGCTTAAGCCGCGTAAAACTTTTCATTTTTCTGATTAAAAAGTACCTATTGTTTATGTATTCCAAATTGGAGTCTGTGTCAATTTCACCCAATGCTACTCTATTAAACAAAAAATGTTGTTCAGTAGTTATGCTTGAAAAAACTTTTTATTTAATATTCTATAAAATAAAAATGAGAGGTCTTATTTCCGTAGAATTCGTTACGTCTACGGAATTAAAACCTCTCATTTCATAATTAATACAAAAGAAGTAGTTATTGTCTAATATAAGTCGTTACGCATTTTAACACACAGAATGAAGACAAAAAGTTTGGGGTGAAAATTTTAAAATCTTTACATAACGTTATTAATCCTCTGGAAGGCAAATAAGCTCCTCCGACAGTGGCATAAAACGATGAATAAAACGATAGAAATTAAAAAAACATTTTCTTGTCCTTAATTCACTTAGATTGTTAACAAAAACATTATCATTCAAAAATGTTGCAACGACACTCCGAAAAGCATTAGTGTAAAGGATTTTAAATTAAATAAATTTTTAATGAGACCATATAAAAAACGATTTGGTTACCGAAAAAACATTTCTCATCCTACATAACTGCAGTTTCATTCAACGATTATTTTGCACAGTAAGTCACAACTCTTGCCTGCACTGTTCAAGGTAAAATGAATCCAATAAGCAAAATATTGAAATAAGTACTGTCTCGCAACAAAATCAAGCCAAGATCTCAAGATAAGGAATGAATCATATCAGCTCTTTATATTTCCAGTTCAATAAACAACATCTTTTTGAATTACTAGCTGCGACTCTTAGTTTCATTCGAGTAAGATAAAAATAATAAAATGTTGAAATTTACTTTACAAACTATTATTATATTATATACCGAATATAAATAGAAATTCTTAAATTAACCGCAATCTCGGGTGTATTTATCATTATGACCACAGTATTGTATAATATTATTTTTAGTACTAGTACTGTAGTACCACGAACGTAATCTAAATATTGATTAGCAATCTGTCCGTGAAATCACGTCACCGGAGTGTGTTCCACTAGCGTGGGCGCCACACACCGTAGCGAATGTCAGTTGTAGACAGGTTATGTTATTTTTTGTTCTATCAGTAACAAAGAAGCGCTGAAACTTGAACAACCAGTAAAGGTTGAATTAGAGTAAGATCAATAAGATTTTCAATAACAGGTAATGCCACACTGCATGCTTGCATGCTGCCGAACTGGGCCCGCACGACCGGAGAGGTACCTCTCGCTTACACGAGACCGGCGTAAAGTGACAAGCTGCACTGTCGCGTTTCAGGCGGTGTGTAAGTAGCCGGTGGCCCGTGGAGGTGGAAGGAGAAAGGAGGGCAGCGCCTGTATAGCCTCTATCTGGATGTCTATGGGCGTTGGCAGTTATTGCAAATGGCTTGTATGCTCGTTTGCCCCCCTATGCCATAAAAAAATCATAAACATCCTCATTTAACATGGTCATAATCTAATAATACTCTCTTTGTCTAAGTAGTGATTTATCATAAAGAAAAGATAAAAATATGTGATTAAATAGTATAATTTGTAAATTATACATCACATAATACATTATATATCACATAATAGTAGTTTATGCAACTGTCATATAAAGAAGGGTATTAAAACACGAGTGTGAATTTTTAAAACGAGCGAAGCGAGTTTCAAAATAGTACCTCACGAGTGTTTTAATACCCGTGTTATACGCAGTTGCATACACTACTTTATCTTCACTAATGCAATTAATCAATTAATCAAACATTGCGAAACATTATATTCACGCGTATTGCCATATTCGTTGTTGGACCGACGACTATTTGACCGACGAGGCGACGACTGCTTTACCGACGATTTAAAATGTAATGTTCTTTGAAGATAAATATTTTTATTAAATACTTTAATTTGATTGCAAAAATTGCGGCGTGTAAATATATACTTTTTATAATTCAATGTTAATAAAATACTAGCTTCAATGTTGAAATATAATGTAAAAATCACATGACTTTACTTTTAAATTTCTACTAAACAGTAGATTATTCGTTCTCTGTGACGTTCATTTTTGCTTTCATTTTTTTGTAGAGCTTTGTCTCTTTCTCGCAAATCCTTTGCAAGCTGGCATTGAACCAATGAGAGCGCAGCTGCAGCCACGCAGGGCCAATCAGGAGCGAACGCGCGCTGTTAGGATTTTGACATAAGGCTGTCTCACACTCACTCTCTCTCTCTCTCGCTCTCACACAGTGTTATAATGAGATTTTACGATATCGATTTGGATATTAT
>LUGF01018734.1:111242-143650 GCA_001625245.1 Calycopis cecrops | reverse complement strand
CGGTTTTCGAAAGATGTCCTACAGACATCAAATTAGTTTTAAATTACTGATTATTAACCCACATTTCAATTTAAGTAGTTGTTTTTTTTTTAATCCATGGGAGTAATTTTTTTTTAAGTGATTCAGCTTTTGATTTTTCACAATTGAGCTACGAAGATTTGACACTCTTTACTTTAGGCAGCTTCGTTTATGAACATTTACGATTATATGATTGTATATAATTGAATTCTACCGGCACCACGAATTGGTAAACAACAGAAGATCTTGGGCCGGACACCAAGAACAAATTGATGCACCAACAATTAGATGACACCTTAGATGACACCATTATACATATAGATACTGATCACGCAGAATAAAAACGATATGATTATATCTATGGATTATATGGCTCCTTCAAGAAGCTTACTCATACTTAAAAGGCCGGCAACGCGCCTGCAAAGCCTCGAGCTGCAGATGTCTCTGGGCGGCGGTAGTCATCTACCAACGCCTCGTTTGCCCCTTATCCTATAAAAAAAAAATATAAAAAAAATACATTTCTTTTATTTATAAACACATCCGATTGTTATTCGTAGTAAGATAGTATGAGTATTATTTTACCTCTCGGACGCTCAAGAGACTTGTACTGTTAAACATTAACTTCATAACTCCACTGTGTGAAGAAGAATTCATTAAAATAGTCGAAAAATGTCTTACCACTAGAGGCTATTACTTATATTTTATTTTTAACTAGCTGATCTTCCCACGGCTTCGCCCGTGAGGACTTTAGAACCAGACAGTATCATTATAAACCCATAACTCTTTATATAATTAGTGTAGATTTTTTGGGCAGATTCCCATGTCTCACATTGATGCGACACATATATTCGTAAACTAGGGACGTTTATCTAAACATCGACACCAATTTTGTTTCTGTAGGCCGTGGGTATGGTTTTCATAGTAAAGTGCCCAGTGACCTTTCTACTAAAAAGTAGATTATTCGTTGTCTGTGACGTTCATTTTTGCATTCATTTTTTTGTAGAGCTTTGTCTCTTTCTCGCAAATCCTTTGCAAGCTGGCATTGAACCAATGAGAGCGCAGCTGCAGCCACGCAGGGCCAATCAGGAGCGAACGCGCGCTGTTAGGATTTTGACATAAGGCTGTCTCACCACTCACTCTCTCTCTCTCGCTCTCACACAGTGTTATAATGAGATTTTACGATATCGATTTGGATATTATAACATCATGTCAAATTGCTTAAATTGAGTTTTTTGTTGTCTGAGCTATAACAGTAGTTATAATAAGTCAAGTATTGAAAATATAAGTAGAATGTTACAACATTAGTGTAGATAAAATTAATTATTAATGGTGAATCTAAATTATAATGAAAACCTTTCTTATAATTTAGATTCTTGAGATGCATTAACGCAAGGGCATATTGAACACAATCAGTCAGTATACAAACAATGAAATGTGTAATAAAATTAAAAAATACTAGTTCTTGTAGACGGCGTCTCCAGACGCTATTGATAAAGTTATAAAGAATCAGTGAATTCTTATTTAAATTACACCACGTTCATATTTCATTCACTGGCGGCACAACGGAATAGCTATTCTCCAATGTTCTATTGTTAGACCTGTGACATACAATAAGTTGGAAAATCTTAAGAGATTTTATACCGAGGCTCAAATGATTATGAATGACTGGAAAATCTCTTTTTAAATATTGACTATGAATATTATATACATTTGTTTTGGTTTCAGACACTTATAATTAATTTCTGCATTTACTTCATTTCAAGAAGGTTGCCTCTATTCTTTCTTTAATATAGCTTTACAAACGTGTATCCGTGAGAATGATAGAGAGAGTTTGAGATTTGTGAGTGTGGTTGTGTTCTGGCTTTATTGCAGTGTAAGAATATCAAAATCTGATTTGAAGTAATAGAATATGTTTATACCTAGGTTTAGTATGCTAATAGATAACGAGTTTATAGTAAGATAAGATGATTAATGACATAAGATAAATATAATTAATGATATTTTCTTTTTCATAAATTAATTAGAATAAATGAAAGTAATTTAATATACGTTTATAATACGTTTCATCACTATTCCGAACAATGATTCAGATAACGGATAATTAATCACACATGGGAATTGAAAACTGCGTTCGTAGAAAAATACTATAATAATTATTGTAATTTTTAAGTAACTAATTATTCTTTATATTTTATGAATATAAATTTTGTCAGATCGTAACGTAGCCAAATTGGCTGCAACAAACTGCCGTACACAATATTATAACGTTCACACACAAATTGCCACAGCCGCCACGGGGACGCATAAGTCCGTCATAAGACGGTCCCAAATATCGCCCTCGTAATTGGCTGGCCTTTGAAGTGTCAGATTGTGAACGCACGCTATCGATATACAATAAACTCTAGAAACAAAATGTGCCCAGGGATTTGACGCCGTACATGTTTAGAATTTGATGTCTAATAAAACCGTAAATTTGTTTATTTTATACAAGGGTGGCCTGTTTTTATCCATAGCGTTTTATCGGAATCGCAATTTAATATATATTTGGTTGTTTGAGTATTCCCACAAGTTTGACACTAAAACCGAAAATGATAACGGTTTATTTTAACATTTCTTTCTCGACTTAAGGGTGGTCTGAGTGACTTTACGCTGCCTTGTACAAGGAAGAACTATAAACGGAACTTCACAATTATATTAGTAACTTCTGAAGAAACATAATGTTAAATAGTAATTCTTTAATTAAATTTTATAAGTGGTCATCAAGTAATAACGTGTAAGTATGAAAATGTAAATAAAGAGAGTCAGGTTTTACAATAGCTGCGCCATGCGATTTCGATTTTCGCAAAATTATATACCGTGGAAAATAGAAAATCATCCCATGGCATCCCATAGGAACATTTTTTCTAGATGGTATAGATTACCAGAACCATTACCAAAATACCTCTTTACACATGGAATGGTAGATAAAAACTATCCTATGTGTTAATCCAAATTACTCTGTATGAGTGTGTCAAATTTTATGAAAATCGGTTCAGAAGTTTTTGTGTGAAGGAGTAACAAACAAACATACAAACTTTGGCATTTATAATATTAGTAGGATAAAAAAGAAAGAAAGAAAGAAAACATTTATATACTGTAGTTATTATTGTACTTTGTTTCAGCTGAGAGAATGAGTTGCAGTTACTGGATAACCATTGATTAATAAGAGGAAATGGAAAGCAACATATAAAATATGGCTGATTATCTATCAGCCTTAAGAAGAAACCTTAATAGCATAATACTTTATACTAGTTATATTACTTTTATGTTAATATTGACTCTCAGTAAAAAAACATTTATTTGACCACTATAATTATGCACAAACTGTTATATCCAAAGAGAGAAAAAAAATAAATATTAAGCAAACTCTATCGAATCTATTTTATATAACATCAATGGCCCCATATGGGATTAGCGCAGAAGGTCTTTCGGGCCTTAATATAAAAAGGCTGGTAATTGATTCACGTAAGCTCCTAACGACAATAGATTATAATTATATGACGCGAGAAGCAGTTGTTACATACTGGCGTCTACCGTCAGGAAGTATATAAGTCTACACTGATTTTATATAACCGTATTATGATAATGCTACGCCACCAACAGATAAATCAGCAGGAACTATAACAGCAATATATAAAATTAAATAGAATAACAGTGACGTCATCTGTCTAAAATTGGTCAAACTGACATAGAATTCTTAGTAGGTGCATTCAGAACAACTTTACTAAAGATCATCACATTCTCAAATGTATAGTTTACGATTCTAGAACACAGGCAAAAAATCATTTTTAAATATATAGATAATACATTCGTGTCTGCGAAACGATGGAAATACACATACAAAATTTCAACCCAATCGGTCAAGCCGTTTAGTAGTTGACATACCGACAGCAGCGTCACCTATCGGAGACAATTGTATTTTAATTATCAAGGAAATTATCGAAATAACCAAATAAAGTTTTAATTCAATCGATTTCCGTTTAGAAGTTTACCCGTTATCCTATGGGAATTTAGCATTTTCCCGCAGTAAAGTAGTCTATGTTAATATGTAATAATGTAGCATTGAAATGTTGAAAGAATTTTTGAAATCGGTCCGGTAGTGTTGGAGCCTATACGTTACATACTTACATACAAATTTTCCTCTTTATAATATTAGTATAGATTTATTAAAATCAAAGTGTACGTCAGCGATTTTAATATTTAAAAAAAATGCTGGGTTTATTCAAGTGCACTATATTATAACAAAAAACAATGTGAGATGTTTAAAATTAGTCCCATTTTCACGCGTTTAGTGCTATTTCAAAAATTCTCATTTAAGTATTTACAACGAACCAAATAAATGAACAAATATACCATAATAAGAATTTTATAAATAAGGGAAGCAATACGTAACTAAATACGTAAACCATGTACAGGTGGCATGAGGCTCGCTCTCACACATAGTGCAGATGGCCGTTGATCCAATAAGGCTCTAGAATAAAGACGGTTGTTGGGAAGACGACTCGAGGATTTCAATAATAAGCGCATTGAAGTGAAATATTAGCTGAGAATGGGTACGGGTGATAACATTTCCTACGCGAGTATTCCAAGGCGCTTGTGAATATTTTGAAAGTTCATGTACTTTTGTGAGATATTTTATTTTCCTAGTCATATTTGCATACTAAAACTTTAAAGTACGGCAGAAACTTGTGCACTTTTTTTATGAAACCCAACATTTTGGTACAGAGGTTCATTTCATGATTAATGTTAAACGATTCGTTAAGTTACTCTACTTTAATTAACAGGATTCAAAAAAATCCGAAAGCAGTCGTTAAGGAGTTACATAACAATAACTTAAATTATGATACAATCAACTACATACCTGCTTGTACTGTTCTTGATACCAAGGCTCACCGTTACAAAAGTAAATAAGAGTTTTTAAAGTAACCATAGTAAATACCGACATTAAGTAAAAATATTTCAGTAGAGTAATTAAATGGCACCATTATTTGAGGAGACATCAGAAGCTAGAATTATCTCCAACAGGCGCAGAAACTAAGGAAAAACTATGACAGCCGACTAGCCGCTAAGTACTTGTTAATTAATAATAATTATAATAATTATTTAATTGATAATAATTAATATAATTTATAATAATTAATCCTAGCAGAGGAATCGCTGAAACCCAAGCACTGTTAATACTAAGTACCTCTTGTGAACTTGCATGTAAACTACAATAATTTATGTATTAATTTTCCTCTACGAATAACACTAAATACTAACGCAACACCATTATAAAACAACACAAGACATCGCCAATAAACATCAGGAGCCGTGTTGTTTAACATTAACTTATGCTAGATATAATATCATAATCATCTCTTTCTTTCCGCCCAAAGCCGTCTGGCATACGCAAAATATGTCCATTTTGCCCCTCAGAAGACACGATAAAAGGTTATCTATGTGTAAAATAGAATTCTTGGATCAATCTCAACTGTTGTTACGGTACAATTTCTATTTCCTTTGAATAATAGTGGATATCGAAATGCGAAAACTTTAGCATAACGAATAGAATAGAACTTAGTTTTACATATTACTATGTAACAATCTACGATTAGCATACCTAAAAAAAATTACCTATCCAATTCATGTTTTTCCCTAACTATGGAATCGACTAATGATAATAGTCTTGATAAACTATGTAATAAACCAATGATATATTTGATAAAAAACGATTGAAGAATGCTGTCTTGTCTCGTGTTGTTATTTACCAACTGAGCGGATGACTTTAGACTTTGGTACCCATCAAAAGAGTCCAAGTGCACATTGCACATGTTATAAGACAAAAAAATAGTGTCATTGCTGATTAGCAAAGAAATAGCTGTACTGTAAATAAGAAAACACATCTTGACTCGCTTTTCCCCTCTATTGCTTATTCCACGCTTTCGCTTGCACGCTGAACGTGACAATAAGTTTAGGAGACGTTATAATATCCGAAGTTTAAGACTAATAGCAAACATATAAAATAATATTTAGTATAAATACTATATTGTACCTGATGGGTCTGGCCGTATGACTAATTCGATGTCGTTCTTTATTTGTTGACAAACAGTCCTATTTGTATTCAGCATCAATATTACTACAGCACCGACCCTCGAGACCTAAACCTTAATTACGTATTCGAGCGATGGACTGCATAATCAATTGGTTGTCCGTTTAATGTAAGATATAGTTTTGTTCTCGCTTCAAACTATTTTTACATATTCTATTCAGGAAATAGAGATCTGTGGGCGATCATTAGTTCAATTAAAACGCTCATTAAAAATAGCATTTTATGCGAGGTATGTAGTTTATTTTTTTATTGCTATGGAAGGTGAACAAGCGCTCTCTAAAACTCTAAATCGTCGGTAATATAATGACTTTATATATTTATGTACTACAACGGCCGTTTAACATAGACGAGCCATCTGCGCAGACATATTGACGACCAGGCTGGAGCAGTGGTACCGGGCTCGGTTAAGTGGAGAATGTTGCGCCAGGGGTCGCGGGTTCGAATCCCGCCTTGGTCATGGATGTTTATCTATGTATTATATGTATTTCTATAATAAAAATCTTAAATATATAAAATTTCTTAAATTTATAAAACATATCAAATATAGTCCGTTGTCTAGTGCCCGTAACACAAGCCCTTACGGTACTTAGCACGGGGCTAGGCTAACGTGGTGTGTAAAAGTACACAGATATTTATTATTTATTTATTATATTATAGTGTTAAATTGACAAGTTGTACAAAAAAAAACTTAGGGTACATCTCGTACAATTTTTTTATGCCCAAATTTTGCGAGACGACTCCTTTCAAAAATTATATTATTTTTGGGGACGTCGGCAACATCTATGTAATATTTTCTCGGACTTCACTTTAGTGACATCTACAATAGGAATTTGTCATCATTTACTTACAAATTAAATTCTGAAAGCTTCTCAGGAATATCGCAGCCATATTTAGAACAACAAATAAACGACGTCCTAAGTAAACGTCCTTCGCAACTTTAACGATCTGATCGAACTCTCTGTAATGGATTTCTCGTGTATATTTTAACTTTGTCACTTTTAAAGCTGTTTATCAACAGTTATCTGTGCATAAATTATTTTTTAATTGTGTTGGTTGGCTGGCATGGCAGATGGTACAATATATAGTTATAACATGACCGGACGTGCAGCCCATGGTAACTTTATAATATCTAGTCTGTGGACTGATCACACCACGTTAGCCTAGCCATGTGCTAAGTACCGTAAGGACTTGTTAGGTTTGGTTTAGCAGGGAAATACATTTACGCAGTCAGTCATCGTCCCTGGGTTCGTAATACCCACTAAATCACCGCTGCCTGCCAACGGCCACCTTTTCTAAAGTGCCCTGGATCTATTCGCAACAGGGCACCTCGGCGTCTGGCCAGTCCCTTATAGGACCGGACTCCTCCAAAAGAAGGACTGATCCGATTAACCTAGTACAGGCCGCTCTTGTCCGCACCGCCGCCCCTTCTGGGATATCACCGTTTCGCAGAAAGAGGCCATCACCTCCCAGGACCGGTCACGCTGTACGCCCATCGAGGGCCCACTTCTAGGCTGTGTTGGGCAGAGTCTTCAGCAGCGCCACGCTCGCGGCGACGCGCATGTTACGGACAGACAACGGAAATATTTTTAATATTTTTATAGCTTTATGCAGCATATATGAAGCATATATTTAGGAATTTTGTTACCATCGCTAGTTGTGGCATAAACGAGGCATAACACTTCCGTTACCATTGCGTACATCGGTTATCAAAACTCAGGAGTTATTAGCGAGATTTGAGTTAGATTAAATCATTTGTAATAAATTTTATGTACATAAAGAATAAATAAAATAAAATAAATTAAAAAAATAATTGAACTTGATCCAGTCAAATAAGTAGAACTACAAGGGGAACATATTGATCCAGGGTGACTATAGACTACTACTCACACGCTTTTAGGACGAAGAGAGTCGTGTAAAAGATAGTGATTTGATACATTGTAGCCAAGTTTTCCAAAACACCCGCTATACCTATATCAGCTATGCTATATGTCAAATTTCGTGCGATTGCTTAGTTTCCGGGTGGCCCAATGGAAGAGAAGGAGGAAGAAAGAAAACATATCTTCGAAAAATTTGTATAATCTGTTTGTCGAAGAGTATAGGGGATATTTAAATAGAGATAAGAAGGAGAACAAATTATATTTCAATTGTTATGGGTTTTTCTTTATACTTGTCCTCCTTGTCCTCCTATCGTGGATAGAGCCTTTTGCTCATGTTTCAATTTAAGTAATGCAGCGTTTGTTAATTACGTAGCATTAAGCTAAAAAGCGTATATATTTAGTTTCAAATCTTAATTTAAAGTTGTCGTGTGTATTTAAGTAAGTTTCTCTTTTTTCTTCCTCCTATACTATTTATGTATCTTACATTTATGTGCATCAAACTTGTCTAAGAGTCATAAAGAATATTCAAGAGCACTACTATAATGACTACTACACTTCAACACAGTGGGTAGCTGAACTCGCAACGTGAGTAATTGCGACACTCTAGTATAGAGGACATCTAAGTGTGATCCAAACACTTAGATGTCCTCTATACTAAATAAAAACATCTCCCTAAACGCAGAAAACAAACAAACGATAGTGTCCAAATGAAAATATGAAAATATTTCGTTACTCAACGGGATTACAAACAATGACAATAATATATTACTAATAGTTATTACAATAGACACGAAGTTTGTTTTAATCTTTGAGTGGTACTCACCACAACTAATACATACAATTTGTGGTGAGTTCATGGAAAAATGACACCTAAACATAAGGCCGTATAAACTCCCGGCATTGAAGCTTACTTTGTATTGACCCAACTGCTCGTTTTCCCGCATACGACTGGAAAGTGACAGCTTATCTGTCATTTCCGTGCGGTTTGTAAGTATTCTGATGAGCATTGAAGGAGAGGAAAGAAGTATGCGGATGTTTATGGAATCCTATTAATATTATAAATGCGAAAGTTTGTATGTTTGTTTGTTTGTTACTCTTTCACGCAAAAACTGCAGAATCGATTTTTATGAAATTTAGCACACACATAGGGAGTAACTTGGATCAACACATAGGATAGTTTTTATTCAGAAAAAATGTTCCTATGGGATGCCATGGGATGATTTTCGATTTGGTATTTATGATGGTATTTAATGCTCCACAAAAATATATAACAGAACTATTATATAGCATATAGCAGAACAGTTAATAGAGTAGTTGATATCTGGATCAAGGAAGATAATATGTCCAAAATGATATCTCTTGTTAAAATTATTTTATCCTGCCAGTGTGAAGATTTCGAGAGTCATGCGGGCTTGTTTTCTGACGGGAACCTTTTAGCCGAAAATAAGGTACTGAAGGCCTAGCAAGAGTTCTAAGTGTCAAACAGATGCAATTTATCAGTTGCATAATTAGGAGTAAGAGCTTGTACAATTGTTGCATTGCATTTGAATTGTGCTGGCATCACTAAATTGGTATGGCGTTTTATAAGGTGTTTATGTAGCTAGCGATCCATGTGAAAATAGGGTGAAGAAAATCAACGGATATAGTGACAGGTAGTGCCACGCTGCATGCATGCATACAGCTGAATTGGCCGGCACGATCGGGTAGGTAACTCTCGCTTTCGCGATATAGGCGTAAAGTGACAGCTGTGCTGTCGCGTTTCATCCGGTGTGTAAGTAGCCGGTGGCCCCAAGAGGGAGGAGGGAAAGGAGGGCAACTCTTCTGTATAACCCCTAGTCTAAGGGCGTCAGTAGTAATAAAAATGACTACGACTGCTCATTTGTCCCTTTGTATTATAAAATAAAAAAAAATCTGCACAACTAAATATTTGAAGATTAAATAATTTCACTACTTGGGTACTACTAAGATGACCAGATCAAAGTGTGATATAAAGATATCACATACGCTTCTAATAGCAGAAACAGCGTAATCAATTTTACTTAGATTACCGATTTTAATGACATTCAATCCGTGGAGGAAGAGGCGCGTGAATTCGTTGCGACATAGACGAGCTGTAGGTATATCTCTCTATCTAATATCTCTCTGTAAAAAATAACGATTCAACCCCGTGAACACTTAAAACAAAAGATGCAGTACAATAGCAAGATATAATCGCAATATGGATTTTCCTTCTAAAAGAACTCTTTTGTCTCCCAACACTTCAAAGAGTTTATTTCCGTTTAAGAACGTTTCACTTTCACATTTAAAATGATAAATATTCCTTATCATTTCAGCGTTTGTTTTGCCTTATTTAGTTTATACATACATTGAATAAATTGAAAGATATGATATTGATAAATAAATATATAAATAAGTGCTAACTTTAA
The DNA here is from genome assembly GCA_001625245.1 of Calycopis cecrops. NCBI lineage: Eukaryota > Metazoa > Arthropoda > Insecta > Lepidoptera > Lycaenidae > Calycopis > Calycopis cecrops. The sequence goes on along the minus strand of LUGF01018734.1, from coordinate 133,199 downwards.
TGAATAACTTAAACTAGCCGATCATTTCAAAAATAACATCATCAATAACCAGAAAACATACACTACTGGACGTAGGCAATATGTATTAGAAGAAATAGAAATATTGTGTTTATATCTCTCTATATAAATCTGTAAAGATATTAAAATACTTCAAGAGAATATTCTAAGTGTTATAACGAAATTAAATGCGCAGAATGTCATTAGTGAAGGCGCCTAGCTTCGGATCCTCGGAGGAACGATAAACTTACCACTTTTGCTCACATTTTAATTTTACTTAGCCTTAAAATCTCCCATCGTATGGATAAAATAGATTGACTGGCTTGATGGAGTTTTAATGTCATTAGCATCTCGCGGTACATAAAAAGAGGTAGGATCGCTTAGTTTGAATTCCTTTATAGTTATCATAATCAGCTTCGACCTTTATGAACGGCTGGCAAAAATTTATACTTATAATTGAACAAGACCTTTTTCTGGAATCGGCTTACAGACGAACTCACCACCACTTTGGAATTATTCTGGAAAACATGACAGAGTTCAACCAGCTTAAACCGGGTTGAAGTTATCAACTAACTGAAACGTAAGATGTGAAATATCTAATTAACTACGATATAATCAAATTGTGTAATAAATAGTATTGTGGAAAATATTTAATTATCTTAATATAAATTAAAATAGATTTATCTTCATGGTTTATTAACAACCGGGCTGACACAAATTTTGTATCATTATTTCGAGATCACTTCGAGAAGATTATAAGAATTCCGATGTCAAAATTACAATTACGACCTATTTAAATTATTTAAATATTAAATATTGCCGGATAACCTACCGCTGGCAATATTATTTACTCATAACCATAAGAATGAATTCTTTGAACATAAAACTAGCTATGCACCGCGATTTCACTCATGTAAATTATTCCATGAGAGATATTTTGCCAGTAAATAAATTAAACTCAAACATTTTTTTAACATTTAGTAAAAGGTTGTGCCATGCATGCTTGCATGTAGCTGAATTGGGCTGACACGATCGGGGAGGTACCTTTCGCTTACATAAGAGCTGCATAAATAACAGCTTTGCTGTCACGTTTCGTGCGGTGTGTAAGTAGCCGGTGGCCCATGGAGGAGGGAGGAGGGTAAAGCATATTTAGGCTCTTTGCGGATACCTATGGGCGTCGGTAGTAATGAAAATGGCTCCGACTGCTTGTTTGCCCCCTATACCATAAAAAAAGGAACTAACATCCAAAATATTAATAATGGGTTAGAAAATGACAACCATTATGTCTAGTATGTATATGAAAACACCTTTCACATCTCGAATTTAATTCATTCGAATTTGTAATATTTCTTTCACTGTCTCTAAAGTTAGTATTTATTATAGGCAAAATACTTGTCTGAGACAAATCCTACTAATATTATAAATGCGAAAGTTTTTATGTTTGTTTGTTACTCCATCACGTAAAAACTGCTGAAACGATTTTCATGAAATTTCGCACACACACAGAGAGTAACTTAGACTAACACATAGGATAGCTCCCAAAAAAAATGTCCCTATGCGATACCATGAGATGATTTTCTATTTTCCACGGGAACGACATTGACGCGGGTGAAACCGCGGGGCGCAGATAGTTTCTTATAAATCTACTCACAAATTTTGGAATAGGTATATTATTTTATGATAAAGTAAATCAGACACGAGTATGATAACAGACATTTTGTTACAAGATTTTTAAGTATAACAAAAAGTAATATGATATACATGCTACATATTTATTATTATTCCATTACTTTTCCTAAACTATTATTTTTTATTAGGCTATTAATGTAGGTACTATAATATGTCCTTGATCATGTACATAGATATCCCATATATTATGATATTTTTTTGTCAACAGCGAATGAATCTTCCTCGTAGTTTACATATGAGTTATTAGATGTATTGGAGCCGTTCTAAAATTAATAGAAATTGTATTGTATCACAAATTCTATCTCAGGACACATGTGACATTTCATTAGACCCTTTTCAGAACAGCATTCTATTTTACTTGGTAATGTAATTAAAAATGTGTCGGATCCTGTGTGATATCTCAAAGTTATGACCCTTTATTGCGTGTACTGCGCAGGATCTTGATTAAACTTATATTTAATTAGAATATTGTAGCGAATCACAACTAACACATTTATAAACATTCTTACAAACTTTTATTAAAATAACGCGAAGATAAATAATCCTTATTAAAATTATGAAGCACAAATACGATAATATCATTTACTCCAGGGTTACCCTGGCTGCCTCCAGTCTTAATAATCGAATCGGTTCCACGTTATAATGCTTATGAATTGTCATCCGATTTACAAATGTATGCAAAATTTTAGCTCAATCGGTAACCGGGAAGAGGCTTTCCATTAATATTTTATATTTGCACAGCACGGCTTCAAAATTTTACGTTATCGGTGCTTAGGTCGTTGCTTGCCTTATTTCAACTGTATTTTTTACTGTCTTCATTCAGCGTTGCAAGCAAAGATGATAAAAGATAAATGACTATCAATAACGATATAAAAATCAAGGGAGGACACGAGGTAAGTACATATAGCGATACAATATACGAGTGTTCATTTATAATATTAGTCACACATTCAATAACAAACGCACATTCATTATCACAACATCATGAACACATGCCCTAATTAGTGATCAAAGAGCTTGCTAACTACAAAGGTAATGAATTTTCTGGAACACGTAGACCGCGCGGCGGACAAACAAAATTTATGAACACGTTCACGTCGAACGTGTTGTGGTGGAATATTATTACTCACCTTACACGTTAACTTAACATTTCAAGAAAATACGTTGGCCAAGATATTTTTTAAGTTGAAAAAGAAATTGTTTTACTTCGTTGCATGCGGTTTGAGGATCTCGCTTATTTTTTTTATAGCAGAAGCCTACTTAAGCAGTAAGTACCTATCTATATTTTATAAATATAATGATGGTATCAGTAACGATGGTTTAATAAATGATCGAAATATCAAGTGAGCTAATCCAGTATTCTAGATATCAACGCAGAACTTACCGAGTATATTATAATATGCGTTTGTTACATAATAATCAGGTGATAGTTATAATGTACAACGGCAAGGGAGTTTCGTGGATACTTGAATGTGTTACTTGAACAGTTATAGTAAAATTAGAGAGCTCATTTTAGCTCATTTATCTAGGGAGGCTTTACATACTACAAAAACCATCTAGTTATGCGGCTGAAACCACGAGGTCATTTTCGTAAATAAAATCAAGTCTTTGTCCAAAATCCAATTCGGTGATTTCAAAGTATATCGTCTTTATAATTTTCGTTGCTTGTGTTCATACTCCTTCGAAACGACCTGACTGATATTCATGAAAATTTCTACGTATATACCACTGTGTATGGGAATATGTCGTAGAAAATTCCAATTTCATACCCTTATTTTCATGGAAAACCGCTGGGGGCAGCAATATATCTATGTGCCTATTCAAAATAAATCCTTTTATATTACATTGCTTTGTACATAAATTTTCATCAACTGAAGAACAAATGCAAAAGTTTACAGCGCGTCTCGAACAGAAAACAAAAGCTACATTTAAAAAAATGTTCATTATAATTTTAAAACAAAGTTAAAAAACGCAATGCTACAAAAAATTACAAACATTTAGATACGCTAGAAAAATGTAATTTTACTCTATTAAGCTAGATAATATTAAGGGCCCTAGTAATTTGCTTGTATTTGCCAGATTGACAAACGCGCGTGTTTGACCGTTATAGCTATGACCGATGTCTGGTTCCATTCGATAATTGGACGTTCGTTTAATTTTTTGAATTATAAATTTGTTTTTCTTCTGATGTATTATATTTTGATTAATCGCGCTTACTAATTAATGTTTGAAATTGACCGAATTGACCGAGTGGTTGAGGCTCGAAATTTAGGAGTACTAATTGATGAAAATTTAAAATTCGAGAAACATGTAATAAGAACAGTCAGCAATTGTTTTTACAGAAAAAAAGTTTTATGTAAAATAAGAAATTACCTTACTACTGATCTTCGCATAAAATTATGTGAAGCGCTAGTTTTATCGAATTTAAACTATGGAGATGCTGTGATCGGTCCTTACCTACTTTCTCGCTCATAGAAACTTATTCAAAAAGTTCAAAATGCATGCGCCCGTTATTGTTTCGACGTGCCCCCACGCGAACATGTGTCCCCCTTTCTCAATGGCGCCAAGATGTTTCGCATGGATCAAAGAAGACAACTTCAATTGGCTACCTTGCTTTTTGGCATCATAACGTATCACACACCACAATACCTATTTGACAAATTGGATTGGGTCTATGACCAGTATTTACCTCACACCACGAGAAGATCTTCTCAAACTCACAGAACTGCAGCTTTTCCGGGTAGCTTCCGTTACTTGGCTACGAAGTGCTGGAATAACATACCACCTCCTATGCGAGCCCTTAAAGCGGTAAGTAGTTTTAAAAAGCAGTATAAGTCGTGTTTGTTAGACACACAACTTAGTAGCAATAATTAATCAATATCAATCAAATCAATTGCTGCGTTCATACAAATATTTTTTTTAAGATACATATATATTGTATTTCTTCTTTTAATGTATATTTATATAATATATCTTCTATAAATGACATATTTATTTTCTGTTATTTATTAAATATATAATCATTATTTTATTACACACTTATTTAGTAAACTTATAGTTTATTATATGTAAGTAGTTAAACTCGTCACTGTCTTCCGTCTTCCGTCTCCATCTCCGGATGCCACTGAAAATCGGTGTCGGAGAACTCAAATTCTCCGATGTAGGTATGCCGAGTGGTATTCCTTTCACTGCCCCTGCACATTGCGCTGCTGTGCAGATAAACACCGTGTAAATAAGTTTATGTTTATACATAGGTTAGTTGATATTATTTTGATTTTGTTTTCTTCTTTTTTTAAATTATCTGTTTTTTTTGTTTGTGTATTGTGGTGCACTGAATAAACTATAATCTATAATAGTTGTTGTTGTAAATTTCGACAATAAACAGAAAAAAAAATCGAGATAAAAGCCGCTAAATTATTCTTATGTATTTCCCGATTTTCACAAATCGTAAAAATAAAATGAAAAATAGAATGATGGAAGATGTTAGAAAAATGTCGTTACTCTTTTCGTTATTTAACATTATTTTCTTTACACACCTTACACTTGAATCAAGCTAGATAGTCTATTCGGATTTTATTTTATCTATAGGTATTATTATTATTATGTTACTATGTATGCCACTATCAAATAACAGGTATAATTATAGCACAAGTAATGTTACATCATCAATATTTCTTTCTATCTATAATTATATTGTTTGGGTCTTAAAGTGTGTTTGTGCACTACAATGTTACCATATATCTCCAAAACCACTGGTGCGATTTAATTGCGATTTTCAGTGATGGGTTTTTATTTGATTGGTGCATGGTAGAAAACCATTGGTCTGCTTGGAATGCGGTTTTCAGTGATGGGTTTTGATTTAAGTGGTGTCTTAGGTAGGTATTACGGTAACAACTCACCAGGGGGCGCTGCAGTAAATATATTTTTAATTTGAACATGAATATAAATAACCGCTATTTTTGATAAAATTAAAAATCTCTAAATTCTTTAACGGCAGCCCCGAACGGATTTTCTTGCGTTTCTTATAAACTTCAAAGGGAGTAAAATATCTATGTATCTCGTCACATTTATACAATAAAATTATTTAAGTCCGGTGGTTTTTAATTTTTTTTTAATTACTAACATTTTTACTGTCGTGGGTTTTTATATCAACAAATTTGCTTTTGTAATATATCCAATAACAGTAGGGAAACTATCTGCCGCTTTAAGTTTAATGACGGGCCAGACTACAGATATCCAAGAGCTCACTCGTTTTTGCTATTCAGAGAGCGCTCCTGCCAAGCGTTACCACTGTGAAGGCTACTTGCTATCCGCGTCTAAAACAGAGCAATATGCACGGGATTTAAAAGCGCTCGCAATTTATTTCCCGCTGCAAGATATTATTCACGTTTAAAAACGTTTTAGATTTTAGACCGGAAGTAAAATTAGAATAAATTTATATGCAGTAAATTTTCTCGGGTATCATCATTTCAAATGTACTCTAGAGATTGAAATGACTTGTTATTAATTTTAATGCAATATTATTGTGTATTTTTTATAGTATAAGGAAGCAAACGAGAGTCGGAGGACGGAGCCTTTTGATAACTATACATGTTAGACAGATGCGTTATTTATTTTATTTATTTTATTTTATTTTATTTTATTTATTACAAAAAATAACTATGAAAAGTTATAAACACCAATTACACGTTTCCGCATATTGAAGCTAAAGTGCTTGTTGTAAAATTTATCATATAAAAATAAATCAAGAGATAAATGTGGAATAGTTAGGTTAAAAAGGTACCCCCTCGACGGATCTCCACCTTGTCGCGGTGAGGGGGCTTAGTAGCCGTGGTTTGAGCTTGCCTCCCACGGTGAACTAAGAGGGATCCCGGGTGCGCGTCGAGTGGGCTTTGCCCAGGCCCGCTCTGGATGCGTCCATTGGACGCTTGCGTCCATGGAGGTGGGGTCGCGGGAGGAGAGGTGTCTCGGTGTGTCGTTGCCGTGCACCCTATCTCCCGCGACCGAACGGGGGCGCACCGTCAGATGCGTTTGCGGTGGGGCCGCAGAGGAAGAGGAGATGCGGTGTGTCGTTGCCGTTCTCCCTGTCCTCTGCGGCCGTTTGATGGTTGGTCCGCCGCCCCGCGGATGTGACCAGCCAGTGCCGGAAGTCCTCCACCCGTCCCTCTGAATCAGCAGATGGCGGCGTGGATTCGGACGACCGGCGTGGTGTGATCCGTTGGGGCATTGGGACCAGGGGTTAGGATGGGAACCTGACCCCATTGCACGGTTCCATCGTGGAGTAAGGGACTGTTCAAAGGCAGCCGGACAGTCCCTAAGGAGGAAGAGTCTGGCCTTCTCACCGAGGCCAGCCTGTCGCTGGAGGCGCCCTGTTGCTTTTAGATCCGGGGCCCTCCAATCATAGCGGCTGAAGGCACCCGCAGGGGTTTAGTCGGTAGGGGCGTACCAAACGCCGAGCCCGACACTGGCCCGGTTTCAGAGCCACCCAGGCTCCCGGGTATCGTGCGTAAATGCATTCCCCTGCGAAAAAAAAAAAGGTTAAAAAGGTAAACAATTTAAAGACAAGTAACAAAAGACAAAAGAATAACAATTAGTATCATAATATTAATATCAGGAGTCCGCAACAAACCAATGTCAAGAAATAGTGTTTTTAAATGCATTCGGGGAGGAATGGAAAAATCCAACTCAAGACTATCCTCCTCCTTTCTTACTCCCTTTGAATTGGCTACCGGCTACTCACTAACTGCAAAAAAGTGACAGCACAGCTGTCACTTTACATGACACGTGTGAGCGAGAGGCTCCTTTCCGGGTTTTCCAGCCTGATTCCACTGCAATACAGCATGGCACTACCTCTTCCTAAAACAGCTTTTTATTTTGCCACGTTGCTGCTGAACAATGAATACATCACACTTCATTGTCACACACATCTTTAAAATATAGCATAATATGACTGGTTCATTTTCACGATATTTTACTGATAAATATCATAGGTATAATATTTTCTGAGTGTTAATTTGACGCGTGAACATTCTTTCCCCTTTATCGTTGGCCTAAATTAGGTAGCGGGTGAGGAGATTTTTGTACAGAATTTCCAGATATCAAGCCGAGGATATTTTATACAATACTAGCTGCGCTCCACGGTTTCACCCGTATAAAATTGAATTCCGTGGAAAATAGAAAATAATCCATCCCATTGAGACATTTTTTCGGGAATCATCCTATGTATTATTCCAAGTTACTCACTGTGTGCCAAATTTCATGAAAATCGGTTCAGCAGGTTTTGCGTGAAGGAGTAACAAAGAAACAAACAAACATACAAACTTTCGCATCTATAATATTAGTAGGATAGTAGTATGTCTAGTCTCGTAAGGATATATTCATAATATATTGAATCAGTGCTATACAAACTAGTGAGTGCTATATGACTATAAAATGCACATATCAGTGAAACTGCCATCACTCATAGACAGTTTCAGTGCCACCACGTAACGTACGTGATGATATGATGAGTCATCGTCATCACGTACAAAAACTTAAAAATTTTAGACCCTTTTTAACACAAGATATCCGTAATATCTATCCTTTTTAGGTTATAAAACCAATAAAGCAATTATCTAGGTTTTTATCTGTTTTAGTACAAGAGGTCAATCGACGAAAACTGTACAGTTAATGTTTAGCAAGGTTCTCAAAATAAATGGGACCCCCAACCTTATAACTTTAAGAACTTAAAAAAAAACTTAAAAGCCCAATAACGCTTCTACAACCCAACCTTATAACTTTAAGAACTTAAAAAAAAACTTGAAAGCCCAATAACGCGTCTACAAGACCAGGTGTCTTCCTGATGTCTGTGGACTATCTTGTATACCATAGCGTTTCCCCCTATGGTATAAAAGAAAAAAAATCTTTCAGTTTTTCTTTTTTTATGAGAAAACATTCTAATCCCAAATGCATTCCGGTTTACCATGAATAATAATACTTCGTGAAATCCACTCCTCGTCCGCGCCATCCTGGGCGTTTGAGCATTCAATTACTTCTCCGAGCTCGCCTAATCATTCTGAAAACATCGCATAATCTTAAATGAGCCTTTAGCCTCAACCGAGCTTTGGGTTTGTATATTTTGGTAGTAGCCATGATCACTTCAAATGATTCATGATCATAAAAAGGATGATAAAGTCTTCAATGATCATAAAAATAATATATTGACTAATACTAATATATTAAAAGTTAAGCTAAACAGCAAATATTCATATAATATTTTTTGAGAAGATAATTCCGTTAAGATTTTAATTTTAAAAGATGGGGTATCTAAAACTATTTAATAAATTTAATGAAAATGTACAAATGTGATCGCACAAGCAAATCTGTGGGTACATGTAGAACATACATTACGACGTATATGAAGATATTAGAATCAAACTCAGACATAGAGTGCAATATTGATTGCAATAGTTCAAAAAGAAAGAAAGAAAGAAGTCTTTATTTGCTAGACTATAGTATCATTAGATGTTATAATACAATTAAGTACAAAATATATTCTGCTTTCTGCTTCTTCAATCAAAAAAAAGTCAATCAATGCTATATGTCAGTGAGGCAAAAAGTATTGCCAACACATTGGGCCTTACCTTTGTAGAGTGTAAAGTCTACTTGTGATTGGTTCAATGCTTGCAATAGTATAAGACATTACAATTTATCAGCATACGCTGACTCGGTTGGAAGAATACTAGAATCACAGACAGGGAGCTCTCTGCCTGTCTCTGCCCGCTCAGTTTTACGTTCATTTCATTCATTTACAAAAGCGGTAGGTAATCAAAAGCGCTTTTCATACCCACTGAAACAGAAACAGGTAGTTTCAGTTAGCGCATCAAAACAGATCAAAGAAACATCCAATTCAGTTTAATTAATGAAGACGTTACTTCCGGCTCGGTACTCATAGATTGACTCCATCGACTTCGAGATTAATGTTTATGTCTTCACAGACCGCTGTGTCATTGTACCCATGTTGGGTGGAAATACGAAGACGATTTAATTTTGTAATCGAGAGTCGAGTAGAGGAAACTGAAGATTCGAGCAAACAAATACTGAAAATGTTCAAACAAATGAATACTCAAAATATTGTTTTGCGGGTTTACTTTATAATACAAGATAATAATATAAGGCATAGTATAAGCTATGAAAATAAGATATATTTAAACCATCGTTCTTATACCTTGTATATCTAGTAAGTAAAGTTTCTAAGAATTTGTTCGTGAGCAAAACATCATCTCAAAAACATCATTTCTCCACAAAGCCACATACGATATGTGTTCGCTAAAATAGCTCGGTGCTCCATTACTTGCATACCTCCATCACCTAGCGGAGGTATGCCGGAATGTTCCACCGTATTTCATCCTCTATTACGGACCTATCATTCTGCACTCTTCTCCCTTTGACAATGTTCCAATTCGTTGCAGGATTAAGATCAGGTAAAATAGTACACGTGCCTGCTACGCATAACGGTGTACATTTTTAAAGTTAACACTTTAATAAGCAAGGTTCGCATCCGATTTAACGCATCCCTACATTAATACTTAGTTTTAATTTCAGAGGGGACAAGCCGTCTAGTGTCAGTGCAAGATGAACGGCTGACAATAATAATTATCATAAAGATATAAATTTACTTCTGATATCTATGATGATTATGATAACTATAGACCGATATTAATGATATTTATGTAGCCGGAGGTTTCTACAGCTAATTACTTGACTGAGAGAGTAATGTTTTTCAAGTATATAAGTACATAAATTATATATCAATATATTATATAATTAATCGATATATCCCAAAGAATTAGCAAGCTGAAGTGGCTGTGGTCTAGTCGCTTCTGCCACAGAATTGGTCTATAGGCTATAGACCAAAAGGGTTCTAGGCTGTAGTGTAACGTATGAGTGGAGAGGAATGACGAAATTTGCATAGTGGCTGGCATTATCTGGAGACTGAAAAGTGAAGACGGAGCGCCGTGGCATGAAAAATACTTGGGGAGGCCCTTTGTTAATTTTCCCGGTACCGACCACGTGTTCGCTGCGTGTTTTTGAAGCGTCAATGAACGTCCGCGGGAACCGAAAGGTAAACTGGTTGATGATGATGAGGATAATTTATACTCAGACAACTATTTACCAATGGCTTTAAAAGTGAGAAAGTTTAATTATTATACTCAAGAAAACCATTACAGAGAGTTCGCTGAGATCGATGAAGTGGGTTAGGACGTTTATTTTGGACGTCTTTTATTAGTCTTATAAATAAGGCTACAAAATTCCTAAGAGGCCTTCAGAATTTTAATTCGTAACATAAACGGAGAACCAATTGATTATGTAGTCCATCGCTGGAATACGTAGTTAAGGTTCAGCTCTCAAGGGTCATTGCTATTGTAATATTGATGCTGAATACAAATAGAACTGTTTCTCCAAGTTTACTGTGCAATTCAAATAAAGGATTAAATCGAATTGGTCACGCGATCGGACCCTTACCTTAACAAAACGTGTTAAGAAAATTAATATTAAAGATTATTTATTAGTATTAACGATAATGTATTAGTATTAAAGATTATTTATTAGTATTAAAGGTTATTTGAAATGTTTGCTAAATGTCTTTAACTTCTGCCATGATGACGTCTTTTAAGTCGAAGAACGCCGGCTTCACACACAAAAGCACGACTAGTTTGAGGATGCAAAGGAACACTTGGACTTATTTGATATCTATCGACGTCTAAATTCAGTCATTGCATTAGGAAAATGTAATACAACTATCAGCTAAATAACAATTGATCACAAGGCAGAGTGTAGACGGAGACAGGTGCACTCACCATATATCGTACACGAGTAAGACGAAAAACCAAGTTCTATTCTAATGACAATAAAAAAGCATTCAAATTTGGATACCCGCTACTATAGTAAACATTAACCCTTCTTAACTATTTACATATTTCACTGGATGTTCGGACAAACCTCATATCAACATGACAAGTTCTACCCCGTGACTGCTGTCGTGGAGCTTTTGTGTTCTCCCGCCTCTGATCCGGAACGGTTTGGATCATGCGCCTCGTAAATCCGAGGTATTTCAATCTCGTTTTAATACGGGTATGATAAATAGGTTGGCTAAATAGTTTCTTCGTATATGCTATACATGTACAAATGTGTCTTTGGTTTTTATTTGTATCCGAGTAGTTTTTTTTTTATCAAAAAATAAGGGTGGTGAGTAGGTAACTCACAATTAGTTTAATGTTATGAATTTTTTAACATTGCTTAATAATTCCACACCTTGTTTACATCAGCACTTACCACTTACGACGTAGGCAAAGTGATCCAGACACCTATATATTTTTTTTTTTTTATTGTATAAGAGGGCAAACGAGCAGTCGGAGCCATTTTCATGACTACCGACGCCCACAAACATCTGCATAGAGGCAATACAGATGCGCTACCCTCCTTTCTCCTCCCACCTCCATGGACCACCGGCTACTTACACACCGCACGAAATGCGACAGCACAGCTGTCACTTTACGCCGGTCTCGTGTAAGCGAGAGGTACCTCCCCGGTCGTGCCGGCCCAATTCGACTGCATATAAGCATGCAGTGTGGCACTACCTCTTATTAAGCCTATAATATTCAAACCTTAATGGTATTTTTAAATTGTCAATACTTTCATATTTATATTTATTTCATTTACCTCACAGTTTTTCTACTACGCTATCTTCTTTACATAAATAATTAGATACATTTAACAGAATGGGAATCAATATGTTTAAGGTATATATCAAATTTGTTATAAAAGCCGTTTATAAACTAATATTATTAAAGTGGAGCTACACTTCAGGGTGTAACGTGGTGTAACGCCGTAACTGCGCCTCGCGTCATCCAATTATAAGTTATTGCCGCTAGGAGCTTACGTCAAAGAGTATAATAATATAATACGGGGCTTGCGTGAATCAATTACCAGCCTTTTTATATTAAGGCCCAAAATATCTTCCGCGCTAATGCCATATTTGTTCATTGATGTTGTATAAAATAGATTCGTTAAAGATCTGTTAATGTCCCAATATTTCGTATGTATAATAAAATATAATAAAAAATAACAGTTAAAAATAACGTTATTATTTATAATATTATAAATAGTATAAAACTAATAAAAAATCAATTAAATATATATTGATTTTAAAACGATATGATTTTATACAATATCGTAACCCTTTTCATCTTTATCAATCTTTATCTATCCGCTACTGGACATAGACCTGTCTCACTGAAAGCCAATATTATCAAATAAAGCATAATATGGATAGTATCAGATATTAAGCCTTTAAAGTTTCATTTTCAAAACATATTATAAGGGGCAAACGAGGAGACTACTACTAAATTACTACTGCCGCCCATATAAATCCTCCAACCCTGGGGCATCATTTATCATTTAATTCATCAAGCGTAATTTTTCCCTTCCTTTGCATTCAACTCATTAATTAATGTGCTGAAATCCAGCCACTGCTACTTGTTTGCGGCTCAAACAAGCTACTTATGTAAAATACCTTAGCACGAAATTAAACGTTCTATTTGGAGGACCGCCAACTCTTCTTTTTTATATTATTTTCATACTCATACGTTATTATTTTCAAATTATCTGAAGTAAACTTGAATAAATTAAGTACAGACATAATATAAAAGACGTATTTTAATACAATATAAAACCGGTTAAAAATCAAACAAACAAACTAACCTAATATGTTAAATCGTAAAGTTTCGTCCAAGATTCTTCCTTGGCCAAAGCTTCGGCGATGCACGCTATCGTCGACAAAAAAACTTAAAATTAACTGCAATCATTTTCGATTTTAGTGACTAGCATAAACACAAATATACGAATCCATTACGTCACTAGGGATGAAAACAGATTAACCTTGTACAAAATTAACAAAAAAATACGATTACATCAAAGTCTGAACATGTACGGCGTTAAATCCCAAGGCGCGTGTTGTGTTTCTAGAGATTGTTGTGTATCGGTTATCACAATCTCACAATTCAAAGGCCAGCCAATTACGCCGGCGATATTCGGGACCGTCATAATGCGTCCCGTCAGTTCTTGTAGCAATTTGTGCGTGAACATTATTATGTTGTGCTCGGCGATTTGTTCTTGCCAATTTGGCTGTTACGATTACTTGTATTAGGTAAATATACAGAATAAGAAAACGATAATAGTGTATTATAATTTTGTTTTTTTTTTTATTGCAGATGTCAATGAACATGTGGGATTAATAAGCCAGCTTTTCTACGCATTTTGAATTATTTTTATTTCCCTTTTTATTCAATTATGAAAAATATAATATAATAGCTATGCAAACGAATCAATAAATTTCGATTTGTGTCGTATTGAATCAGTGAATACTTATTTCAATGACACCAGATTCCATTCACTTGCGGCTCAATTTTAGTTCTATTTACGAGTAGGTAAATAAAAGTGTATCTTGATATAAAACTAGTTGTAACATGAAGGGGTCATGTATTTGTTCCAAAAACATTTTTTTGTGTTTAGTTTTAGGCTTACTAGTAGTGCACAATGATATAACGAAACATAGTAAAAAAAATAAAAATAAAACATCTAACACATATTTTTTACTCGTATTACAACATATGCAGCACGTAGTTTTTTCAAGAAAAATCAAGATTTTCTCCAACTTTATTATAGTTATGGAAAAACATTAAATGTATTTTTAAAGAGATTGTTTTTATCGATAACATGAAGTACTCAAATCGATTCTAGTCTCCTTGGTTCACAAAATATAATTTTGTAAATCTTATTTTCGCTCTCCTGTAAAAGTAAGAAATTGCACAGAACTGTATATGTGGGAGAGATGGTAATGACGAAGAGAAAACAAAAACATTAAATAGAAAATTTGTAGTCACTTTAACCAAGTTTGATTGAAATGAAACAATATAGAAACCTAATTTATTCGGAATATTATCGTTTTGGTACGCTACAAGTTTTCAGTATGGCAAATAATCAGAAAAACATTACTAACTTATATTATAAATAAAGAAATAAATAAAACGTTTATTTTGCGAGATTCGTAGGTACAAAAATAAAGCAAATAACACATAATTTTCAAAACATCAAACATTGCAAAATTGGTCTCAAGCTCGGCATTTGCCGACTAAATGTCAGCGTGTCAGCGTCGATCTTTCGCTTGAGTCATGTGCTGACCACACGGAAACGCCAACAAAAAAAACATAAACTACAAACTAATTATATTAAATTTGTAATGATTTTTAAGAGATATATAAATGAACGATCCCGATATTTATCCCTTTGTGAGCATTGTATTATCTCATATCTTGCCAAAATTTTTTCTAGGTCACCGAATAGCAAACTAAAAAACTTTCGAAGATCTAGTAAAGTCTAATCTCCACGATTACACCGGAAGCAGAGATATGACCCTAAATTACCGTATAATATCCTCGTCGCCGGGTAATGCCGCCCACCGCAGTACCTAAATAGGCTGACCCTTCGACCGTTAGGGCGATAATCTCGTCTAAGTCCTCTTTGAGTTGCTGTAAAACAGCTGCTTAAAATTTAGACTGCTGATACTATTTTTAAATTTACTATGAGATTGTCTTTCATTGCAATAACTATGGATTCTATCGCGGTTTATTTATGTATGTTTATAATCGGATAGATCCAAAAGCTTGACAGCAACATAATATAGATCTTTGTTTTTGATATACGGAAGTCATGATCGATCTGCAATGACAAATCCCCTGCTGTCATTAGTAATCTATACTAATATTATAAAGAGGAAACCTTTGTGTTTTTGTATGTTTGTATTGAATAGGCTCAAAAACAACTGGGCCGATTGCAAAATTTCTTTTACCATTACTTAGAGGGCTATATTTTATGCCGGAAAAATGATTTTCTATTTTCCACGGGATCAAAATTTACGCGGGTGAAACCGCGGGGCACAGCTAGTTATTATAATAAAAGATTTATAGCTATTTAGTCATTCTGTTGAGAATATGGTGTTTACAGCTTTCATGTGTTATGTTTGGTTTTTGATTTTTTATATTACTAGCTGCGCCCCTCGGTTTCATCCGCGTAAATTTCGATATCGTGGAAAATCATCCCATGGCATCCCATAGGAACATTTTTTCGGCTTAAAAACTATATCCTATGTGTTAATCTTAGTTACCCTTTTTATATTATTAGCAGGATTTTTATCTGTATACATAGGTACATACATATATACGTATACATATGAATAAAAAAGGTATAAAATATCAAATTGTAAAACCTTACAAGAAACCAATTTAGTAGGTTAAATACGACAATAAATTACAGCATAATCTTTGGCAAAAAAGCAAAAAATCTAAAAAAAAAACCTTTGAGTAAATTCTCGGAT
Source organism: Calycopis cecrops (assembly GCA_001625245.1). NCBI lineage: Eukaryota > Metazoa > Arthropoda > Insecta > Lepidoptera > Lycaenidae > Calycopis > Calycopis cecrops. The sequence goes on along the minus strand of LUGF01018734.1, from coordinate 117,100 downwards.
TAGAGCGATAATAATTCTTTCTACAACCTTGCACAAAAAAGAGATAACCAATAAAAATCTCTCTGCCACTAATACGTTTTGTATTATACATAGTACTCGTTTCTATTTATAATACAAAACGTAATAGACTAACTATTCATCCGATATCCATCATAATATTTATATTTAAGGCAAGTTATTTAAGAATGTGTTACGTCCCTACGATGTATGAAGACTCGGTTGTCTTCCAGCGTTCCCACGAAAACTTCTAGATCACCGATGCCGCGTTCCGTGGAAGTCACGCGGCTCCCACACGTGTGCTGACACAGTAGCGTCATCCAGCTTTCCTCATAATTTACGTTCCAATACGATTCACTTTTTATTCAATCGCTGAATACATTGTCGTCTTAGTTGTTAGGAATTAAATGTAATAATTATTACTTTAATAAATTCGGCATAAGTAAATTTGTTTTTTTTTTGGAAGTCTGCTTGCCGCAAAACTTATTTAATGCAAAATAATTCCTTAGTAAAATCATTTTAATTTAACAAAAAAAATATAAATTTTGAAAGTAACAATAATCATTAATTGCAAACACTCTCTCTTTGCAGGTGTAAGATGGATGGCTCACGGAAAATGGTCGAAATTAATAACTTGGCAGGAAATATTTTTTTATGATATAGTGAGACAAACGAGCAGAAATGGGAGACCGAAGCATGGTCATAAATTCACGAAAATCAAAATGAGATATTTTTTTTTTATTAAACTTTTTTATTCACATTCTAATCGCTTTTTAAACATAAATAAGGAAGACAGAAAAGTAAGGCTAAGGATTATATTAGAGGTGTGCTGGACGGAGTCTACTCTATCTCTCTACCACTATCACCACCTCACCACTATCGTGACATCGAGTCATCGGTCTTCGTACACAAGTAATTACCAAAGCACCAAAGTACGGTGATAAATTACTTCAGACAGAAGGCGGGGGGTTGTGCTTAGGGCTCATCCACCGCTCCAGGACCGGGCGTAAGGCATCCGTTATGCCCGTGCCATACAGCTGCCTCACCAAGTCCTCCGCCACCTTCGCATTAATGCCCAACTCGACGTATCCGCAGGATACCGTCCAGCGTTCACACCGACAGGGACGAATGCCGGCTGACACCGAGATATACCTACCTGGACGTAAGGATTGATTGACCAAAATACACACCCTATCCTATTCTACGAATAATATTGGATAAATGGGAAATTTTATATGTATGTCACTGTAATTTTTTCTCGCAAAAAAACAAAAAAAGGACTACAGCTCCTATGACAAATATATAACGCAAGCAATAATAATTGGAATTGATTCACTGAATATGCGAATTTTTCGTAACGTATTTCATATTTGTACGCGGTAATGGTCGATTTAGCATACTCGTTAAAACTTCGTACGCTGCAGTCAACAATTTTAACAACGTGCATGTTCATATTAAATAGGCTTCAGAATTTAAATATTTACAAATCAAAATAATTTTATGCTGTTCAAATTACAGTTGGTGTTTCTCTGTTAGTCGAAAGTATAAGGTAGTACTACTGCATTCAAACCTTGCGATTAATGTCCTTCTTACATACTAGCAGGTAGTGCTAAACTGCCTCCTACTATGATGAAAACTACTCGATTGCCACCCTATACTATAAAAAAATCATGTCAGAGGATAATCTTATTTTTATTTCCTTTTCCCTCTTTCATTGCGTAGGTTTCAAACAAGCTTTTTTATGACAGGGCAGTTAAACTAGCGATGGAACCTTTAGGCATACGCATAAAAAACGATACGTAAATGTGCAGTCAGTCATAAATATCAATTGCTAATTCCACAACTAGTAACTAGTAGTAGAGCGAGTGCCACCGTAATTGGCATAAATACTGTAATTGATCAGAAGTGAAAGCTTGAACCTAATCGTTATTATTATCTTTATTGCTTTATATTTATTACAATGATCAAACATTGATCGGAATCCTGTAAAATATATCAACATTCTTTATGCTCATTCGGCGGCTTAAGCTATCTATATACAGGGTTAAATGTAATTAACGCAAGACTTCTTGCAGGCAGCATGTCTACGTCAATACCAACAATAAAATTTTAGGCTAGGATCATGATGTTACACCCGATATTGTAATATTCTCAATTGAGACATCGCCCCGATTTGTAACACGGAGTGTGTTACAAGAGGACGTGATTGCATCTGCTCATCAATATTAAGATTGCTTTCGATCGAAAAATATTGGAAATGAAGGGATAAGAAGTTCCTTCCAAATAACTACCGCCTAAAAGAAACTCGAGATTATACACCTCACACAATGTTGTTGAGCAATTTCATTTACAGTGGGTATCGCTTTTGTGAAAAGAAAATAAGTAATTCCGAGATAAATATATTTTACACGACTCTTTGTACTTTACATAAAACATTTAAGTGTCTGATATTTTAAATGCTCAGAACCAATATATACAAACTATCAACAGTCGATCAGAAAAAAGGAAACCAAAAGGAAACAAAAATGATACCTCAGGTTTTAAAAAAACTTTTTAATAAACATTTTTAAATAATAAACACATCAGCAAAATCATTGTGTAATAATTTAAGTATAAAATTGTTGTTGCTTTTTTGAATTGAAACTTTTTCGATAGATTGAATCGATCTCTATAGAGATCGATTCGATGTAATCCGAAACCAGTTCTTGTCAGAAAATATCAACTCATGTAAACTGATTGAAGCACTAATAACTCCGACTGCACTCGATTCGTGAAACTTTACCAAAGTGTCTGAAATTTGTCTAGTTCATTTCAGTTAGTGCAATATCATTCGTACAATACGACAATTAACCGCTCTTGTCATGAGGCAGACTCGAGCTAATTCTGTAACAGCCAGCTCGTGAATTATGGTGGTTGGTTACTAAAACTAGGCAATGGAAGCGTACGGAATAATTCCGTTCATGTTTAAGTAGTAAGTAAGTAGTTTAGTAAAATATGAAGAATAATTGAGCAGTCATTATTCATAGTTTCTATTTCTTTCGACTAGTAAACATTGTCTATATATTATTAATACATGGAGCAAAAACTTTAGGAACATTTTTATAAAAATTGCGCGGACGGAGGAGTATGAAATTTGGCACACTTATAGTTTAGGTATATGTAAGAGAAGTGCAGAACGCTAATATATTTTAATAATAATGTTTATAAAGTACATTAATTTAACAAATAAAACTTTTCACACAATGCACGGTGCATTTGATACATTGATATATAACACACACATAATTGTTGATGAAGTTTCTATGTGTCTTTTGCAAGTGTTGATGAAATTCTAGATAAATTATTTACCTTAGTTACATGTCATATTATGATATTTAGTTTTTCATTACAAAAAAGTTTCACTTAGATCGAATATCGATATTTGCGCGTCCACTAGTTTCTCTAAATATACCTTATATTATGATATATATTATAATTATAATTTTATGTATATATTTTATATTGAATTTTAAAACTAAACTAGAGCAATGAGCGATATACAACCATGAACTACCATCGGCATCGGTTGAAAACATGCTGTAAGTCCTGAGATTGGAATACAATAATAAATGAGAAATGTCGATCAGTCACACTCCAGCTGAATATAAGCTGACATGTCATATGATATGTTAACATGTGTCTCTGCAATTAGTACACCATTTGAAGTGTAAAGTAGTGGATATTGCATAATGTTCTGGAGAAAAAAAACGTCACCAGTAACCTGCATGCTACTGTGGTCGTGTGACTGACAAACACTCTACTGGTAATTATAATGTTGAAGTAATAATTCATAACCATTACATTTTTGTATCTTATGAACGTTAACATTTTTAAAATCTAAAAGAATATTTAGCGGAATACTGTTATAGAATCAGACAGTTATACGAAGCCAGTGCGACTATATAAAACAACGATTCAAAATTCTTACATTTTTAATAAACATAACTAGTCTCTCAATTTAACGAATGAAGTACCATCTTCAACTCATACCCTTTCCAGACCATATACTTAAGAGTTAGAAAATCTAAGGGTTGACCCACGGTACATCTCTTTTGTTGAGGCTGCTATGTAACATTTCTATCTACCATTTAATTTCAAGTCTATTTTGCAGTAGTAGAGCTAATCTAATAATCCTACTTACTACTATATTATTTACTTACTATATTATTTATCGGTAAAATATCTTGAATATAACCAGCTAGACAATCATTATCATCATCAATTTCTTGGTCGGTCCACTGCTGGACCTAGACCTCTTTTAATAAACGTAAAGACAGTTGATTTCCTACTCCTAGCACCCGCAGCGGACTGGAAACTGCACAGAGATCGTCTTCCCACCTAGTGAATGTAGTTCGTATTAAAATTAATATCTTCAACGATATTATTATTACAGTTTGAAACCAACATTCTACTAAATTACTTATAAACAATAATTACATCTCACTGCAATATCTAGAGTACATTTCAAGTGATGATACCCGAGAAAATCTACTGCATATAAATTTATTTTAATTTTACTCCCGGTCTAAAATCTAAAATGTTTTTTAAATGTGAACAATACCTTGCAGCGAGAAATAAATTGCAAGCGCTTTTAAGACTCCGTTGATTTTTCTCTGTTTTCGACGCGCATAGGTAGTAAGTCAAAAGGCTTCACAGTGGTAACTTCACGCTTGGCATGAGCGCGCTCTGAATAGCAAAAACGAGTGAGCACTTGAATGTCTGCAGTCTGGCCCGTCATTAAACTAAAAACGGTTGATTATTACGTATTCTTACTGTTTTTAGATATGTAACAACAAATTTGTTAATATGAAATTAATATGAGGTACAAATGAGGACTATAACTTGGGGAGAAACCTTATTAAACCTGTTATATTATAATGACGAAGATCAAGCATAATATGTATAGTACTAAAATTAGAAAAGAACGATTCTAGGTTCTAGTCTAATGCTTAGAAAGAATATGAAAAAAATTCTGTGCAGGACAAAACATAATGCAAAGTACGCTCTATATACCTTCATTTCATTTACATAATAGAAATAAACTAATTATTCATAGCTGTCATAGCAAGTGCCGGAACAAATTAATTTAACGATGTAGTTAATTGTTGCACTCTGGTTTCTAAACAAAGTCTTTCCGAATAGATGTGGTTCGTTCTGGAGACGAGAGTTTCAATCGTGTGATGTATTGTGACTTCAGGTGGTGGCCAAATCGATCTATTTATTTAAAATTTAAAAGACTTTTAATATTGATATGATAGTAAGTTAGACAGAATGTTCCTTAAATAGGGACTAAATAAATTAATCGAACTTGGTAGGTATTACGTGTATCTCACAACTTTTTACGATATAAAATCTGAGCTGTGAGACTTGGTTTTTTTACAGGATGTTTTTGATGGCATGTAATATACTATACAGAAATAGTGATTGGGTGTTTATAATAAGAACTGTACGTTGCGTTTCGTTTAGTTTTTCGTTTTTTTCAGTTACGAGTGTAGAGTGTGCATAAATATAAAGGAACAGAACTATAAAGTCGAAAACAAAGCTATCCAAAGAAAATGAAATGAACATACGAAGTCAAAGAAATTTCAATCTTCAAAGGCACTTTATAGATTCATTTTGTAATTTTCCAGCTCTTAGTGTTCTTAATTACATCTCAACGGCTAGAGCTAAAAGCTGCCAGAGATTAACAAGTTAAGTAGCGTACCTTTGAACGGCAAAGCTGCAGCTTAACCCGGCCACAACTAGTTTTACCACCTATTAATATCTCACTTTTGTTTTTTGTTAATACAATTTACACATAAATTCCTACTATTTTTTTTTTC
>LUGF01018734.1:77183-89278 GCA_001625245.1 Calycopis cecrops | reverse complement strand
AAGGAGGGTAATGTTTTTCAAGTGTATGTATGTATGTATGTATGTAGATTTCTATGTTCCCTGCTACAGCCTGAACGGCTGGAAGGATTTTAACGTATGTGGTGTCGTTAGATTCGCTTTGATAGCGCGAGTGACACTGGGTACATAAGAAAAATAAAAAAACAAAATGGAAGATTTCGGACCCCACATTGTGAGGTAAAAAATTTTTTTTTGTTTCCAATCCCTTCGAGTGGGGTATCAAAATGAAGGGTTTTAAATGGCAATTCCAAAAATATATATAACTTGCAGTTTCAATTTCAAATGAAAGATATAACGTTTAACGAAAATAAAAAAATACTTAGAAACAAAAAACTTGCTAACTTACAAATTGTTAAAGGTACCTACTTTGAGCATTCTAAACTGGGCCACTTATTTATAAAAAAACCGGCCAAGTGCGAGTCCGACTCGCACACAGAGGGTTCCGTATGAATGGGAAGAACAACCAAAACGTAATGCACGGTTTTCAAGACCTTTTTCTCTAAAACGCGTGAAGGGATTAAGCTGAAATTTTTGTCAAATACGAAGGTCAGTTACGTCTTGATGCCTTGATCTATCATCACACTTCTAGGTTAACGCAATAAAAAGTTATAGCCAATCATGCACAAATTTTGTATGAAATAGACGGTTGCGGCACACATTTATCAGGCGAATTTCAGTTATAAGTTGATAATGATTTTTCCAATGATCTACATATAATTTACTAGTTTTCAGATTTATTCCTATATATGTGCTATAAGTTCTTACTTCTTGCTAAATTTTACAACTCCAGGTCAACGGGAAGTACCCGATAATTTTAGGTTTTCGACAAAGTACGTTTTCATACAAAATTTGTGCATAATTGGCTATAGCTTTTTATTGCGTTAACTTAGAAGTGTGATTTTTTCAAGGCATCAAGACGTAACTGACCTTCGTATTTGACAGTATTTTCAGCTTAATCCCTTGACGCGTTTCAGAGAAAAAGGTCTTGACAGACGTACAGACAGACGGACAACAAAGCGATCCTATAAGGGTTCCGTTTTTTCTCTTTGAGATACGGAACCCTAAAAAAACTAAAAAGTCTGAAATAAAATAATAATTATTAGAAAACAAAAAACTCGTCTACAAAAAATAACCACTAACTAAAAAGGGAAAAACAAGTTCTATAATTTAGTGTGTTGAGTATACAGTACACCGTACCATTGAGTTATATTATGTACTACGTACAATAATAACTCAATGCACCGTACATTATATTTTATTCGATACTTACATAAGCAACAGACATATTTTAATGCATTAAAAATATAATTTATACGTTAAAAATTAACGCAAGCGGGACAAACAAATCTATAATTAGTACAATCTGTATCTAGCATTAGTCGAACATCAATTAAACCCTTTTGTGGAAATCTAATTAAACTACTGTCAATATTTGAGTAATTTGTTTGTCCCGCCTGCGTTAATTTTTAACGTATAAATTATATTTTTAATGCATTAAAATATGTCTGTTGCTTATGTAAGTATCGAATAAAATATAATGTACGGTGTACTGTATAGGGGAAGCCCGGGCAAGACGCATATGTTAAGGGAAAGTGTCAATAAAACAAAAACCTGATAATCAATAAAACTCTTTGCACTTTTTATTTGTACTTTGGTTAATCATCTTTGGAAAATAACAATAAAAATTAAAAAACTTAAACACTTCTATAAAAATTTCAGTCTTTAAAAAAAATCAGACAATTATTCGTTTTGCCCGACCCCCCTGGGCAAAACGAATACGCCTCAAGGGCAAAAAGGATATACTAAGAGACTAGACATTAGTCTTGGCATTCATCGCAAAAGTAACTGCCAGTTCCTACATAGGAAGTGCAGTCCTCATGAGCCCAACTTTTACACTGATTGCACTGAATCCAATCTTCAGTTGGGGGATCAGTATACCTATCAGCGCACACCAAACAATGGTAATCAGGTTTCGGGCTTTTGCTTGTCGGTCTGTCAAGGGCTCGTTTCTTCTTTGTCTTGCTGGGACCTGCTAACTCAGAAATTTTCGTCTTTTTGTCGTTCATCTTTTTATATTTTATAGCTTGAAAAACTAAAAAAACTAGCTAAAACAAAACAAAATATTTGAAATTAATGTAATTAAATATATAAGTATCGGCTAGATATAAATTACACGAAGATGCATCTAAAATTTACTAAAGTAAAAAGTAAAAAAAAAACGTCATCCTAAAACTAGATTTTTATTTAAGACGGCCTATAATATTACAATATCAAACGGGCAAAACGGATATCCTAACCGTTTTGCCCATATGCGTTTTGCCCAATGTACCCAATGATATTACAAAAGTATTGTAATATCATTGAATGTACCAATATTTATAACAAGTCATGTCTTGAAATATTGAAAATACGTAAATAAGAAATAATAATCACAAATTACACACCTTTAAACTCGCAATAGAATAAACAAATATCATTTATAGGTAAGTGACTGGTAATATAATAAGTAAGTGTACAAACCTTTGCAAAAATCGTAAGAAATCCACGAATTTTTTTTTTGTTTATCTCCACAAGACAACTCGTTTATTGTTTTAGTTGAACTGTCATGGCGTCGCCGGTCGCACGTGCTACGCCTAGACAGAGCGCAGTAACTCTATCTATTATAGATTTTTGGAAAAATCGATTATCCTTCTTATCTGCTCTATGCTTCTGCTTCTTGCCCGGGCTTCCCTACTCAACACACTAAATTATAGAACTTGTTTTTCCCTTTTTAGTTAGTGGTTATTTTTTGCAGTCGGGTTTTTTGTTTTCTAATAATTATTTTAAAATATTATTTTCTCAATAATTAATTCATGCCACATTTTTTATTGGTATGCGGGTCGCAAAACGTCGAATTTGTCACGTTCTCGCAGCGGTTGTGGTCCCTTGTGGCAACTACTTAAGTTTTATTTTTAAATATTAACTTTATTGAGCTATCGATTGTAAGTAATAGAATGTTACTGGCAATTTTAAACAATTGTCACAAAACTAAAATTATCTGTCTGTTATTCACAACTCTCTTACTTTTTTAATTAATTCAAAATGAGCAAAAATCCGAATACCTTAGCAGATTTTTATTATTTTACAAAGCAAATCCTAAAGCAAAGGCAAACTACACTCGTGCAGCATAATTATTTTAAGGTTATTTTTATACACGTTCGCTAATGATCAAAGATTTCTATGTTTTTTCGTTGTCTTGTTGAGTATAAATGTAGATAGAAATTGGAATTGTAAATATCATGTATTTTTGGTTATTTTGTTAAATAAATAAAAAAAAGAATCTGAAAATTGGCAACGATATTGAAGCTCTAACGAGCTTGTTTGTAAAGGAGAATTTTCAGTCTTAGAAATCTTTTTCCAAGGTACAAATTGACCTTTCGTTGAAATAGATTGGTATTAATATTGAGCATTCGTTTTACCCAAGAGAAATAGGCGAAGCCGTTTTATATATTTGAAGTTGCAAAAATAACCTGAGAAGGCATTTTTATTGCAAATATAGCAAAATATGTTTGTGGTCACCTGATCGTAATGGGCTATTTTCCAAGTTTTCAATAATCACTCCAGAATGTTTATCAGTGATCAATGAACTTATACATTTTTTTATTTTTTATTCTGACAAGTATTTACTTTCAAATTTTAAATTCAAAATTCAAAATTTTAAAGACCCGCGAAAACGCTTCTTTAAGCAAAATGGCGTCCTGTGACGTAGATATTCTGTATCCTAAATGTCAAGTAGTGAATGACTTATGTATGTGACTTATTTCATATGTAGTATTTGTTTATTTTGTAATCTCTTTGTAATAACAAACATTTGTACTAAGTATCAACATTTAACAGTGACCATAATATTAAAATTATGACCTACAACTTTTTGACAAATGACAATTGACAACTTAGTTACTACGCATATTACGGTACCATAGAGCTCACGCAATACTGACGTCATAATCAATTTCAAGTCGTTTCGTATCACGTGACTCATGAATAAAAATACGTATTTTTAAAAATTAATTTTAAAATGAAATATTGATTATTTACTAATTATTTCACTACATAATGACTTCATAAATCATATTAATTAAAGATTACATTCAATAAGCTTATATTTTTAATACAGGAAAATAGCCCATTGGCGCGGCTATGGCTGCAGGTGCCGAACAAGTACGTATGGCGACGGCGGCTGCCTCCACTATTTTGGGTGCCAAACGCCAGAACCGAACTTCTCAGGGAGGCGCCATTAACCCGCGCACTTCGCACTATCAATTTAATTGCTGAAAATCTGGACTTGTTTACATGTTCTATGAGTGAGTTCACTAGAGCGTCTATGTGTATGATGTCTAAAAAATTACTATAAGATAACTATTTATTAACATAGAAAAATAGTATACTGACATTTATACAGATTTTATTTATTATATAGATATGTAAGATTATTATTATTATTATTATTAGTAAGATTATTATTGTAAAAATATTTTTGGGATTTAAATTTAAAATATTTTGTACTTAGCTATCGCATTAGGCATAACCTGTAATGATAGTTTTTAAGTTGTGTAAAATAAATAAATAAATAAATCTATAATAGAATATCAGAAACGTGCAAACCTCACACTACACTATAATATAGCTATAACTTATGAGTGGGATTATGTAAGCGGGAGGTACCTTTACACGATCGTATCGGTCCGATTGTACAATGCAATGCAATATACATCTCATGAGATTTGAAGTTTTCCAGTCTCCTATCCCTATAGTAACACGAATGTACTATTTACTAAATTCTGAAAGACAATCTGTCCCATTGATTTTGTCGAATAGGTCACTCAGTGAAAAAATACGGAACTTCTTTATTAAACTTTACGAGATAAGAAACAGATTTATTCAAACAAAATTAATAAACATTTATTTCTTACACTCCTTTTTCTTTTACAAATATGAATTAACAACCAAAATATTTTAACAAAAGAAAAACGCTTTTATGTTGCATCTAGGAAACTAATTTTGATGATTAGATAAGGAGAAATAAACCTAGATAAAGGGATTCCCATTTCACACAAACTAAACAAATGGAAAATAGAAATAAAGAATTTCTCCAAAGCTGTAGCGACGGGACACAATATTTATGAATCCTCGTAGCAACAGCACTCTGGGAACTGAAAATATACACGAGACAGAGACCTTAAGGGAAAAGAGGGCAGCTATTTCTCCTAAGGCCGATTAAGTTATATTGCGAAGATTTTCTAGAAGATATAATGTATAAGAATTCTTCTATTTCTATTTTTTTAGCCTCATTATCATAAATAGTTAAAAATAAAAACAAAAATTAGACTTAAATTCGTTATACCTTATGAATGAAATGTATAATTAATAGTAATAATTTAAAAAGTATTTCACAGGTATTGGATCTGTCTTTAATAGAATACGATTTAATTGGTTAATGATTCATACAGTAGTATGAATAATACATGATAATACATTTTGTTGGCGCATTTAGTGCACTTTTACTCAAAATGTAAAAAGAAATTGTAGTGACATAAGTACAGTAGTTGGACATAGTACGGTATCCCAGTTTTTTGTGCCGTACGTTCTATATTAACGTGGAACATTCTTGTTTGTTCTTTAATCAATAATTAATTTTAGACAGACTTTTTATGGCTAATTTCTCAACTGAACTTCTAAGAGAAGTCAGACACAGGGCCGTTGTCTTAACTTATCGTAGGCACTTGGGTATAATACCGCTAACTCTCCACCTTTACACTGATATTAGGACTTGGAAAATCCCAATAAATCCTTCTTGGCGAATTTAAAAAAAAAATTGAACAGATTCGAATTCTAGACGCAAGTCTCTCTCGAATCTTATGCTACAATAGATCATCCGACCAAACCTTTAAATTCGTAACAAATATTACGAAAATCAAACGATTTAGTAAGATATTAAGAGAAGAGATTATTAATTTCTTGATCTTCCCGCCGCAAAACCGAGGCTGTGATGAGACATTAACGGTTACACTAATCCGGGAAGTGAGACAAAGGATTTTTCTCTTTAAATTAAAAGCTCTTTCATCATTGATTTATTATTTCTGTAATTTGTAGGTTGGGTCTGCTTATTCTCACCTTTAGTAATATAGTACTGCAGTACTGCACCGAGAGATGTCAATATTTTGTTTAACATAATATATGTAAAATGTTATACTAACAGCAATTTATCCCGATTCTTATAATACATAAAAAGAGGGAGACATTGTACCAGCCCAATGGGCTTCCAACGAAGCAAGGAACGAATTCTGTTTTAAATTAAAACACCTTCGTACGATTTTATAGCATTGTTAGGGAGGAAATAAAAGCCGTGAAAAGATAGAATAAAATATACATGGAGTTTACATCTGAGATCTCACTTGTGTGTTGTAAAAGTTTTTTAAATTACTACTTAAATCTGCGGAAAAATCTGTCAAAGTATTTCTATTGCAATGGAGTTTACTCTTGAAGGGACAGTTTTAAAAGCATGCCGTATATAAAAAAACGTGTCAAACGGAGACATCGCTTTCGTCTTTTACGGCGACTTTCACTTAAAAATGATCATCGTTCTTAAATAGGAAACTGACATATATAATTTTTGTCTTTTAAAAGGTCCCATTCTTCAAAGAAATAAAGCAATCGTTGAATTATAAGACATTGGAGCCGTACTATTTTGTTCAAGCGTTGATAATAATCGACCAAGATAAGCGGTATTTGTTTTCTTCCTTTCCCATTGAATTAGGCCGGAAAATCTAATTTTCCCGACTGTCGTCGGAGCTCAGACGTATAATGATATTAGCGAGATAGCATGATACTTTCAGCAATTGTTCAATATTGGCGTGTACGGTAATAAAGATATTTCTTTCCTGAATTTGTTTTGTTTTATTAGATTTGTTATTGTCGTAAAGATTGCAGTTATAATGCAAAATGGCATAACTTCTTAACTATAACTTTAACGTCAATATCTGTGTTTATGATATCAAATAGCTGATAAAACTTTTTTTATCAGCTAAAACTCAATGGATGAATTACTGAGAATAAACACTTTGAATACCCTAATAACGTTGGCTACTGATCATCATGAAACTTTCAATTAATATTGAGCTGTCAAATAATTTAGATGAGTTCCAATAAAAGAGGATCGTGTGAAGCTCAAAGTTTGAAAACGATTATTTCCATTGACAGTGACGCGGGTTATAAACCCTTTAGGAAATTATTAAGGGTCGCCATACTATGAAATGCCTCTGTATTAAAATAATAGTTATTAAAATCTGCCAAAGATTTATCCTAGAATTGTAATTACATTTTGACATGTGTTTAGGGTCAGCACAAAATGGGCAAACAGCCCAATCGGTTAAGCCTTTAGCAGTTTACCCGTTTTCCAATGAGAATAAAGCATTTTCCCGCGGTAAAAATTAGCCTATAGCTCTATGATAGATATAGCATAGCGTGAAAGATTTTTCAGATCAGTCCAGTAGTTTCGGAGTCTATTCATAGCACATAAACAAATGCAAACACTGAATGGACACTTTAATGCCGCATGACAGGTTGCACAAATTGAAAAGCAATCTAGCCGTATTTGGTTTATTAATAATAATATTGAGATAAATAACATGCGGTCATTGTTCATTATTGTTATTTTAAACAAATTATAAATTAATTTTAATTATGAAATTGAGTTTAAAATATTTATGATATATCAATACTATAAATCCGTATTAAAATCTACTAAAAGATTGCGCAATTGCTACCTATTTTTGTAGTAGTACCTAATAATATCAGTCAGACCGACTAACAGTTCTGAAGGTCTACATAGAGGTAATGCGTTGCCCTTCATTTGACTTCCTCTCCACTGGTCCAATAGAAACTGACACCGCACCAAACACAACAGTATGTGACAATAGGGCCACTATTGGCCATGGAGGTGGGAGGAGAAAGGAGGTTAGCGCATTTATGTGGATCTATGTGGATGTATATGGACTATCGGCGCCGGTAGTCATGAAAATGGCTCCGACTACTCGTTGCCCCCCCCCCCCTCCCCCTCCTATATCATAAAAAAAGTACAGTATAGTCAAATACTCGCGTAATGCGCAACAAAAATTCAAATTTCACTAAAGCCGTGGTCGACCTAGTAACCTGGCTAAATGTGAATGGAAAAAATGATGTTTTTTGTCGAGCGTTACATAGGTACGGTGCATATCCTTTTCACAATTTCGTGTTGAATTTCGAATAAAACATTTTAGTATCCTTTTTATTTTGTGCTCTGAAATAGTTATACATGCAAATTTTATTGCATTCGCTCTGGTGATGTTTCCGGGACGGACATCGTAATTAGACAGTTCTACGACTGCAAAATAAATTTAAAATTAAATGGTAGATAGAAATGTTACATAGCAGCTTCACCAAAAAAGAAGAACCGTGGGTCAATCCTTCCATTTTCTAACTCTTGGTCTTTAAAGGGTATGAGTGGAAGATGGTACTTCATTCGTTAAATAGAAAGGCTAGTTATGTTTATTAAAAAAATCAAAAATAACTTTCAACGATTAAAATTGCAATAGTGTTATGTAAAAAACAGTTGTGTGTGAACTTCATTACGCGTCTCAAAATTCGAGCAAACACTTATCAGTTATCACACACAAAAGTTAAAAATGCACAAGAAAAGTAACTTCATAGGTAAGTGCAGTAAGAAACAAGTTGTTGTTAATAGTTATTTTATTAATACTTATTTTGTTAATAATCCGTAAAACTGTGAGTGATCTACATGCTTCATATTTTATCATCTGTTTTGCATCGTAATTCTTCATCGTAGTATTTATTCACCACCGAAAACAGAAAATGTGTGATATAGACAAATGAAAAATGCATGATCTAAAGCCTGCAACGTCGAAAATAAATATGAAACTCCGACTGTGGGCTTTACACTGAATATCTCTCTCATAGAGTGCTGGGCCGCGCTGTGCGTGGAAAATACTGCAACCATTGTCATGGTGAGTGTTGTATATTATTGGAGACATTTTACGGCAGATGTCGTTTGATAATGACACACCGAGTGATCTCAAACTTGGATAATACAATGTATATTTCGCAACGAAGCATTCTTCTTTTCTATTTTTAACTTAATATGTGGCTTAGTATTTTATACATTCACGTGTTAGACAAAACCATGAACAACTAAGTTACTTTTAAGTCTCATTTAAGTTTTCGATTATAAATCAGACATTATTGATCGACTTAACCGTGACTTAAAAACTTGAGTTGTCTTACGCGCAAAAGGTAAGTTACGGGGTTTGATTTACATGTTAAATTGTACCTCTTGCTCTTACGATATCGCCGCAAAGTGACCGTTATTTAATTTAGTTTCTAAGTTTGTGGTGTACGCCACATTGAAGGTAAAACATTTGCATAACAATTATACAAATGTTAAGGTGCCCATAATCCGCATAGAGGAATAAATGTAGATGAGTTACCCACTTTCTTTCAATAAGCTGCCTGGAAACAATCAAATATTTTGCTGCTCATTTGTCTACGTATACCATAAAATAACTGGAGAATTAGCAGAGATCGCACCCCTGATACTGAATTTCGTGTGGCTTGCAAGTCATTTCGCCGTTGCCACCAACACAATTGAAACAACACGTGCCGGACAACTATGCCGATATTTATGGGCCTAGAATTTTTCCTCCTACTCCGAGACGACTCCGACTGCTTGTTTCCCTCCCTTTACCGCGAAAAAAACACTTTTAGTAATACACTATAAGGTGTAGCAATAACGAATAGGATAGATAAGATTTGGATCGCATAACATACCTAATAGATAACAACTATTTCTCAATACTACCACAAAGTTCTATTGTGAAATTTATTATACAATTCAGATCCTTCTAGGATCTCCAGAGACATACATGCGTAATGTGGAAACATTCTCCTCAGGAACCTTTTAGCGGAATATAAATTACCGGTATACTTGTACCTCGCACGTGTTCTGAGTATTAAAAAACACCAATATCTAGTGAAAATTTTATCAGTTGCGAAGTGAAAAATAAACTTTATTGTTTTTGATTATAGATAAATGTCAGAATTTTGAATCGTTGTGTCATATAGCCGCATTGGCTTCTGTTTAATTCTATAACAGTATTTAGCTAAATATTATCTTAAAATTTAAAAATGTTTAACGTTCATAAGATACTAAAAATATAATGGTTATGAATTACTACTTCAATATTATGACAGTGTTTACTAGTCGAAATAAAAAGAAACTATGAATAATGACTTCTTAATCATTCTTCATATTTTACTATTCAAACATGAACGGAATTATTCCGTACGCTTCCATTGCCTAGTTTTAGCAACCAACCACCATAATTCACGAGCTGGCTGTTACAGAATTAGCTCGAGTCTGCCTCGTGACAAGAGCGGTTAATTGTCGTATTGTACGAATGATATTGCACTAACTGAAATGAACTGGACAAATTTCAGACACTTTGTTAAAGTACATATATACACGCACGCGCGCGCACACACGCACATACTCACACACACTAACATACATACTCACGCACACTATAAACACACACATACAGAGAGACACACTACACATACTGTTTCATTAATTTATATTAATTAAGTGTTAAGTTTAACAATTTATTTACTTGTTTATTTATTTCCTTTTTTAAAAAAATCTCAATAATTTATACGGCACAGTGTAGTAATTATTTATTGACTGGAAGAGGAAGGCGCCTGTGTCTGTAACACAGTTGATACTAGCACAGACACAGACGTTCACTCGATCTCATTTTATGTACCTACCTAATACCGCTCGATCTTAAACTGTTCTATGATTGGCGAATCTGAGATGGAGAATATGTAAAACTTTATATTTTGAAAATAAACTTATTACTTATTATTACTTATTATTAAAGTTCCACGAATCGAGTGCAGTCGGAGTTATTAGTGTTTCAATCAGTTTACATGAGTTGTTGGATATTTTCTGACAAGAACTGGTTTCGGATTACATCTAATCGCTCTCGATAGAGATCGATTCAAACTATCGAAAAAGTGTCAATCCAAAAAAGCAACAAAAATTTTATATTTAAAGTATTACACAATGATTTTGCTGATGTGTTTATTATTTAAATATATTTAAACATGTTTATTAGAAAGTTTTTTAAAACCTGAGGTATAATTTTTGTTTCCTTTTGGTTTTTTTTGATCGACTGTTGATAGTTTGTATATATTGGTTCTGAGAATTTAAAATATCAGACACTTAAATGTTTTATGTAAAGTAAAAAGAGTCGTGTAAAATATATTTATCCCGGAATGACTTATTTTCTTTTCACAAAAGCGATACCCACTCTAAATGAAAATTGCTCAACAACATTGTGTGAGGTGTATAATCTCGAGTTTCTTTTAGGCGATAGTTATTTGGAAGGAACTTCTTATCCCTTTATTTCCAATATTTTGGGATCGAAAGCAATCTAAATATTGATGAGCAGATGCAATCACGTCCTCTTGTAATACACTCCGTGTTACAAGAGCGGGGGCGCTGTCTCAATTGAGAATACTACAATATCGGGTGTAACATCATGACCCTAGCCTCAAATAGTTATTCTTAGGCCATCCTAATAAATCTTGTAAGAGGTAGTATCACGTTGCATGAATGCGTGCAGCCGAATTGGACCGCCACACGAGACGAGACCGTGGAGGTACCTCACGCGTACACGAGACCGGCGTATTGACAGTTGTGCAGTCGCGATTCGTGCTGTGTGTTAAAGTAGCTGGTGCCCCATGTAGGAGGAAGGAGGATAGAAAGCAACATATCTGTATAGTTTCCGTGTGGATGTCTATGTGTTTGCCTTCTGATTAGGCTGGCTGTGGCGTGGGTTAGTTAAAACCATAACTGGGCTGAGTTATTAGATTTCTTACGATATAACAATACATTGCGACTGTTCATGTTGATGGTTCGAGCCAGAAGGATGAATAAAACTCCGGGAAGCGGAAATGTCACTTGTCACACAAACGTCACA
>LUGF01018734.1:53075-67341 GCA_001625245.1 Calycopis cecrops | reverse complement strand
CAGGGGTTTAGTCGGTAGGGGCAACCCATTTGCCGAGCCTGACACTGTATCCGGTTGAGCCACTCGGGCTCCGTAGTGTGCGTAAAGGCATTCCCCTGCGTTACCAAAAAAAAAGGTCTACGTCCAGTAGTGGTTAGATAAAGATTGATTAAGATGAATGAGGGTTACGATATTGTAAAAAATCATATTGTTTTAAAATCAATATACAAAATTGATTTTTCATTAGTTTTATACTTAGGTATTTATAATATCATAAATAATAACGTTATTTTTTTATAATATTATATTAAACATAGGAAATATTGGGACATTAACAGATCTTTAACGAATCTATTTTATACAACATCAATGAACAAATATGGCATTAGCGCGAAAGATATTTTGGGCCTTATTATAAAAAGGCTGGTAATTGATTCACGCAAGCCCCGTATTATACTCTTTGACGTAAGCTCCTAGCGGCAATAACTTATAATTGGATGACGTGAGTCGCAGTGACGGTGTTACACCACGTTATATCCTGAAGTGTAGCTCCACTTTAATAATATTAGGCTATGAACGGCTTTTATAATAATTTTGATATACACCTAAACATATTGATTCCCATTCTGTAAAATATATCTAATTATTTATGTAAAGAAGATAGCGTAGTAGAAAAAACTGTGAAGTAAATTAAATAAATATAAATATGATAGTATTGACAATTTAAAAATACCATAAAGGTTTTAATATTATAGGTTTAGTAAGACGTAGTGCCACACTGCATGCTTGCATGCAGTCGAATTGGGCCGGCACGACCGGGGAGGTACCTCTCGCTTACACGGGACCGGCACAGACAGCTGTGCTGCCGCGTTTCGTGCGGTGTGTAAGTAGGCGGTGGTCCATGGAGGTGGGAGGAGAAAGGAGGGCAGCGCATCTGTATAGCCTCTATGCGGATGTTTGTGGGCGTCGGTAGTCATGAAAATGGCTCCAACAGCTCGTTTGCCCTCTTGTACCATAAAAAAATATATAGGTGTTTGGATCACTTTGCCTACGCCGTAAGTAATAAGTGATGATGAAACAAGGTGTGGAATTATTAAGCAATGTTAAAAAATCCATAACATTAATAAATAATAAATAAATAAATATCTGTGGACTTTACACACCACGTTAGCCTAGCCCCGTGCTAAGTACCGCAAGGACTTGTGTTACGGGTACTAGACAACGGAATATATTTAGGTAATATGTTTTTATAAATTTAAGAAATGTTATATATTTAAGATTTTTATTATAGAAATACATATAATACATATTATATAAACATCCATGACCAAGGCAGGATTAGAACCCGCGACCCCTGGCGCAACATGCTCCACTTATCCGAGACCTGTACCACTGCGCCAGCCTGGTCGTCTTACATTAAACTAATTGTAAGTAGTAGTACCATTATTTTTTGATAAAAAAAAAACTACTCAGATACCATAGACTTAATAAAAAGTATTATTAAGTCTATGTCAGATACAAATAAAAACCAAAGAAACATTAGCACATGTATAGCATATGCGAAGAAACTATTTCGCCAACCTATTTATCATACCCGTATTAAAACGATATTGAAATACCTCGGATTTACGAGGCGCATGATCCAAACCGTTCCGGTTAAGAGGCGGGAGAACACAAAAGCTCCACGAAAGCAGTCACGGGGAAGAGCTTGTCAAGTTGATATGAGGTTTGTCCGAACATCCAGTGAAATATGTAAATAGTTTAGAAGGGTTAGGGTTTACTATAGTAGCGGGTATCCAAATGTGAATGCTTTTTTATTGTGAATAGAATAGAACTTGGTTTCTCGTCTTACTCGTGTACCTACGATATATGGTTAGTGCACCTGTCTACGTCTACAATCTGCCTTGTGATGAAATATTATTTTACTGATAGTTGTATTACATTTTTCCAATGCAATGACTGAATTTAGACGTCGATAGTTATCAAAAAAGTCCAAATGTTCCATTGCATTCTCAAACTAGTCGTGCTTTTGTGTGTGAAGCCGGCGTTCTTCGACTTAAAAAACATCATCATGGCAAAAGTTAAAGACATTTAGCAAACATTTCAAATAACCTTTAATACCAATAAAAATCTTTAATACTAATTAATAATTTTTAATACTAATAAATAATCTTTAATACTAATAATACATAATCGTTAATACTAATAAATAATCTTTAATATTAATTTTCTTAACTCGTTTTGTTAAGGTAAGGGTCCGTTCGCGTGACCAATTCGATTTAGTCCTTTATTTGAATTGCACAGTAAACTTGGAGAAACAGTTCTATTTGTATTCAGTATCAATATTACAATAGCAATGACCCTTGAGAGCTGAACCTTAACTACGTATTCGAGCGGTGGACTACATAATCAATTGGTTGTCCGTTTATGTTACGAATTATATTCTGATGGCCTCTTAGGAATTTTGTAACCTTATTTATAGACTAATAAAAGACGTCCAAAATAAACGTCCTAACTCCTACGCAACTTCATCGATCTCATCAACTCGCTGTAGTGGTTTTCTTGACTATAATAATTTTAAAGCCATTGTTAAACAATTGTCTGAGTATAAATTATCCTCTTTATCATCAGTCTGTTTTAAACAAAGGGACTCCCCAAGCATTTTTCATTCCACGGCGCTCCGTCGTCAGCTTTCAGTTTCCAGACAGTGCCAGCCACTGAGCAAATGTCGTCACTCCACTTACACTAGCCAAGACGTGGTCTCAACCCAGAACCCTTATGCTCTATAGGTTTTCAGTTCTGTGGCAGAAGTGTCTAGAGCACAGTCACTTCAGCTTGCTATTTTTTTAGGCTATGTCGACTACTTTGTTCTCGGTCCGATTACACCATTACAGGTGCGATCCTACATACATTTTTTTTAATGGCATTTGGGGGCAACGTGCAGTCTGAGCCTCTTTTATGACCACTTAGGCTATACAGATGCGCTGCCCTCCTTTCTCCTCCCACTTCCATGGGCCATGTTGTTGGTATGTATGTTTTTTTTCTATTTAGTATAGGGGGGCAAATAAGCATATTTTTATGATTACCGATGGCAGTAGACACCCGCATAAAGGTTTTAAGACATTCCTCCCTCTTTGTGGGCTACATGTAACCTCATCTCAAACCATGACATGACACCTCATGTAACGCGACACCACAGCTGTCACTTTACGCAGGTATCTTGTAAGCGGAAGTGCCGGCTCTTAATTAATTTAATTATTTTTTTTGCTTTTCAAATACATTCATATTTATATATATGCAAAACATTACTCTCTCAGTCAAGTAATTTGCTGTACAAACTTTCGGTTACATAAATGGCATTAATATCGGTCTATAGTTATCATAATTATTATTGTCAGCCGTTCATCTTACACTGACACTAGACGGCTTGTCTCCTTTGAAATTAAAACTGAGTATTAATGTAGGGATGCGTTAAATCGGATGCGAACCTTGCTTATTAAAGAACTTTAAAAATGTTCACCGTTATGCGTAGCAGGCACGTGTTCCATTTTACCTGATCTTAATCCTGCAACGAATTGGAACATTGTCAAAGGGAGAAGAGTGCAGAGTGATAGGTCCGTAATAGAGGATGAAATACGGTGGAACATTCCGGCATATCTCCGCTAGGTGATGGAGGTATGCAAGTAATGGAGCACCAAACTATTTTAGCGAACACATATCGTATGTTATGTGGCTTTGTGGAGAAATGATGTTTTTGAGATGATGTTTGCTCACGAACAAATTCTTAGAAACTTTACTTACTAGATATACAAGGTATAAGAACGATGGTTTAAATATATCTTATTTTCATAGCTTATATTATGCCTTATATTATTATCTTGTATTATAAAATGAACCCGCAAAACAATATTTTGAGTATTCATTTGTTTGAGCATTTTCAGTACCTATTTGTTTGCTTGAATCTTCAGTTTCCTCTACTCGACTCTCGATTACAAAATTAAATCGTTTTCGTATTTCCACCCAACAAGGGTACAATGACACAGCGGTCTGTGAAGACATAAACATTAATCTCGAAGTCGATGGACTCAATCTATGAGTACCGAGCCGGAAGTAACGTCTTCATTAATTAAACTGAATTGGATGTTTCTTTGATCTGTTTTAATGCGCTAACTGAAACTACTTCTTTCTGTTTCAGTGGGTTTGAAAAGCGCTTTTGATTACCTACCGCTGTTGTAAATGAATGAAATGAACGTAAAACTGAGCGGGCAGAGACAGCCAGAGAGCTCCCTGTCTGTGATTCTAGTATTCTTCCAACCGAGTCAGCGTATGCGGCTAAATTGTAATGTCTTATACTATTGCAAGCATTGAACCAATCACAAGTAGACTTTACACTCTACAAAGGTAAGGCCCAATGTGTTGGTAATACTTTTTGCCTCTCTGACATATAGCATTGATTGACTTTTTTTTGATTGATTTGCACGCAGAAAGCAGAATATATTGTATTATAACATCTATTGATACTATAGTCTAGCAAATAAAGACTTCTTGCTTTCTTTCTTCTTGAACTATTGCAATCAATATTGCACTCTATGTCTGAGTTTGATTCTAATATCTTCATATACGTCGTAATGTATGTTCTACATGTACCCTACACATTTGCTTGTGCGATCACATTTGTACATTTTCATTAAATTTACTAAATAGTTTTAGATACCCCATCTTTTAAAATTAAATCTTAACGGAATTATCTTCTCAAAAATATTATATGAATATTTGCTGTTTAGCTTAACCTTTATTATATTAGTATTACTTACTTACTTACTTACTTTCGCCGGCGCAGTGACCCGAAGTGGATCTTGGTCTCCGACACTAGACTGCACCATTTGTCGAAGAGGGAAACGCCCAATTGGTAGGCCTAGATATCGCTGGATAGACGAGTGTCAGAAAGACCTAAGCGACATGCAGGTGACTGATTGGCAGTCTATCGCGCAGGAGAGGTACAAATATTAGTATTAGTCAATATATTATTTTTATGATCATTGAAGATTTTATCATCCTTTTTATGATCATGAATCATTTGAAGTGATCATGGCTACTACCAAAATATACAAATCCAAAGCTCGGTTGGGGCTAAAGGCTCATTTAGGATTATGCGATGTTTTCAAAATCATTAGGCGAGCTCGGAGAAGTAATTGAATGCTCAAATGTCCAGGATAGCGCGGACGAGGAGTGAATTTCACGAAGTATTATTATTCATGGTAAACCGGAATGCATTTGGGATTAGAATGTTTTCTCATAAAAGAAAAACGGAAAGATTTTTTTTTCTTTTATACCATAGGGGGAAACGCTATGGTATACAAGATAGTCCACAGACATCAGAAAGACACCTGGTCTTGTAGACGCGTTATTGGTCTTTTTTTAGTTTTTTTTTAAGTTCTTTAAGTCATAAGGTTAGGGGTCCCATTTATTTTGAAAACTTTGCTAAACTTTAACTGTACATTGTTCGTCGATTGACCTCTTGTACTAAAACTGATAAAAACCTAGATAATTGCTTTATTGGTTTTATAACCTAAAAAGGATAGATATTACAGATCTCTTGTGTTAAAAAGGTCTCACATTTTAAGGTTTTTGTACGTGATGACGATGACTCATCATATCCGGCGTGAAGTGACAGCTGTGCTGTCGCGTTTCGTGCGGTGTGTAAGTAGCCGTTGGCCCATGGAGGTGGGAGGAGAAAGGGGGGCAGCGCATCTGTATAGTCTCTATGCAGATGTCTATGGGCGTCGGTAGTCATGAAAATGGCTACAAACTGCTCGTTTGCTCCCCTATACCATAAAAAAAAATCATCACACGTACGTTACGTGGTGACACTGAAACTGTCTATGAGTGATGGCAGTTTCATTGATACGTGCCTTTTATAGTCATATAGCGCTCACTAGTTTGTACAGCACTTTATATTATGATATCCTTACGAGACTAATACATCCTACTATTCTACTAATATTATGAATACGAAAGTTTGTATGTTTGTTTGTTTCTTTGTTACTCCTTCACGTCAAAACTACTGAACCGATTTTCATGAAATTTGGCCCACATAGAGAGTAACTTGGATTAACACATAGGATAATTCCCGAAAAAATGTTTCAATGGGATGGATTAGTTTCTATTTTCCACGGGATTGAATTTTATGCGGGTGAAACCGTGGAGCGCAGCTAGTATTTTATTAAATATCCTCGGCTTGATATCTGGAAATTTTGTGCAAAAAATCTCCTCACCCGCTGTCTAATTTAGGCCAACGATAAAGGGGAAAGAATGTTCACGCGTCAAATTAACACTCAGAAAATATTATACCTATAATGTTTATCAGTAAAATAAAGTGAAAATGAACCAGCGAAATTATATTATGCTATATATTAAAGATTAAAGTGATGTACTTATTGTTCTGCAGTAATGTGGCGAAAAAAAACATTTTAGGAAGAGGTAGTGCCATGCTGTATTGCAGCGGAATTAGGCTGGAAAACCCGGGTAGGTGCCTCTCACTCACATGATATCGTAAAGTGGCAGCCATTCTGTCACTTTTTGCGGTTAGTAAGTATCCGGTGACCCATTTAACGGAGAAAGAAAAGAGGACAAAGCATCTGCCTAACAATCATGCGAACAACGTATGCCTCTTTATACTATAAAATAATGCACAATATTATTGCATTATTATTAATAACAAGTCACTGTCACACAATCTGTAGAGTACATTTGAAATGATGATACCCGAGAAAATTCACTGCATATATTTTTATTTTTATTTTACTTCCGGTCTAAAATCTAAAACGTTTTTAAACGTGAATAATATCTTGCAGCGGGAAATAAATTGCGAGCGCTTTTAAATCCCGTGTATATTGCTTTGTTTTAGACGCGGATAGCAAGTTAGTCAAAAAACCTTCACAGTGGTAACGCTTGGCATGAGCGCTCTCTGAATAGCAAAAACGAATGAGCACTTGGATGTCTGCAGTCTGGCCCGTCAAAGCGGCAGATAGTTATTCTACTAGGTAGATAGGTAAAAATTAAGGTACGTACTCGTGTCTGATTTACTTTATCATAAAATAATATACCTATTCCAAAATTTGTGGGTAGATTTATAAGAAACTAGCTGCGCTCCGCGGTTTCACCCGCGTTAATTTCGATCCCGTGGAAAATATAAAACCATCCCCATGGTATCCCATAGGAACATTTTTTTGGAGCTATCCTATGTGTTAGTCCAAGTTACTCTCTATGTGTGTGCCAGATTTCGTAAAAATCGGTTCAGCAGTTTTTGCGTGAAGGAGTAACAAACAAATTTACAAACTTTCGCATTTATAATATTAGTAGGATGGTTTGTCTCAGACAAGTATTTTGCCTTTAATTAATACTCACTTTAGAGACAGTGAAAGAAGAAATATTAGTCCCACGGGATCTGAAAGATGTTTTCATATGGATACTAGACATATTAATGGTTTTTATTCCCTACCCCATTAAGGAATACTTTGGATGTTTTTTTTTATAGGATAAGGGGCAAACGAGCAGTTGGTAGATGACTACCGCCGCTCATAGACATCTGCAAAACTCGAGGCTTTGCAGGCGCGTTGCCGGCCTTTTAAATATAAGTAGGCTCTTTTCTTAGTTTTGTTATACGAATTTTTGTGTTTAATATTTTTACTCTCAAAATATCTCTCATGGAATATGATTTACATGAGCGAAATCGCGGTGCACAGCTAGTTTTATTTTCAAATAATTAATTTTTATAGGTAAAAAGTATATATATATATATAAAAAATATTGCCAGCGGTAGGTTATCCGACAATAAGTCATCGTACAATACTTTGACACGTAAGTACATTACTTTGACATCGGAATTCTGATAATCTTCTCGAAGTGATCTCGAAATAATGATACAAATCTTGTGTCTGCCCTGTTGTTAATAAACCATGAAGATAATTCTATTTTAATTTCTATTAAGATAATTAAATATTTTCCACAATTCCATTTATTACACAATTTGATTATATCGTAGTTAATTAGATATTTCACGTTAGTTCGTTGATAATTTCAACCCGGTTTAAGGTTAAACTCTGTCATGTTCTCGAGAATAATTCCAAAGTGGTGGTGAGTTCGTCTGTAAGCCGATTCCATAAAAAGGTTTTATACAATTACAAGTATCAATTTTTGCCAGCCGTTCATAAAGGTTGATGCTGATTATGATAACTATATAGGAATTCAAACTAAGCGATACTGAGAACGCCTAATACTACCCCTTTTTAAGTACCACGAGATGCTAATGACCTTAAATCTCTATAAAGTTAGTTAATCTATTTTATCCATACGATGGAAGATTTTAAGGCTAAGTAAAATTAAAATGTGAGCAAAAGTGGAGAGTTTATCATTCCTCCGAAGATCCGAAGCTAGGCGCTGTCACTAATGACATTCTGCGCATATAACTTCGTTATTAACACTTACATTATTCCCCTGAAGTATTTTAATATAAAAATATTACAGACTTAGGTACCTATATAGATATCACGTAAACACAAAATTTCTATTTCTTCTAATACATTGCTTAAGTCCAGTAGTGTATGTTTTCTGGTTATTGATAATGTTATTTTTGAAGTGATCGGCTAGTTTATTTTATTCTTAGTTAGTTAACACTTATTTATATATTTATCTATATATATATCTTTCAATTTATTCAATGTATGTATTAAATAAATACTTATATGTAAACAAAAGCTAAAATGGTAAGCTGAAAAGATATATTTATCATTTTAAATGTGAAAGTGAAACGTTCACTCTTTGAACTGTTGGGAGACAAAAGAGTTCTTTTAGAAGGAAAATCCATACAGCGATTATATCTTGCTATTGTACTGCATCTTTTGTTTTAAGTGTTCCCAGTGTTGAATCGTTATTTTTTTCAGAGAGATATTAGATAGAGAGATATCTACAGCTCATCTATTTAAGGCAGATCACGGCACGCGGTTGGCGGTGAGGCGCATCTGAGGCGGATCTCAAGTTACATTGGGCTCTATAAATTTATTAAAATTCTTGATCCGCGCGGTTACGCAGTTGCCTGTGTGTGAGGCACCGCGAGGCCCGCCACCGTCCACGCGGAGAGGCGGTCGCGGCGAGAGCGCCGCTCGACCGCTCGGTCTGGCGGTGTACGTGTGTTAGGTATCAACGGATTTCATAGAGCCCAATGTAACTTGAGATCCGCCTCACCGCCAACCGCGTGCCGTGTGTGATCCGCCTAACAACGAATACACGCGCGTCTTCCTCCACTGATTGAATATCACTAAAATCGGTAATCAAAGTAAAATTGAGCACGCTGTTTCAGCTATTAGAAGCGTATGTGATATCTTTATATCATACTTTGATCTGGTCATCTAAGTAGTACCCGAGTAGTGAAATTATTTAATCTTCAAAAATATAGTTTTGCAGATTTTTTTAAATTTTATAATACAAAGGACAAATGAGAAGTCGTTGCCCTTTTTATTACTACCGACGCGATTAGACTACATAGGGGTTATACATATAACTACTTTTCTTCCTCCCTCAAGGGGCCAACGGCTACTTTAACACCGGATGAAACGCGACAGCACAGCTTTCACTTTACGCCTATATCGCGAAAGCGAGAGTTACCTACCCGATAGTGCCGGCCAATTCGGCTGCATGCATGCATGCAGCG
Source organism: Calycopis cecrops (assembly GCA_001625245.1). Taxonomy (NCBI): domain Eukaryota; kingdom Metazoa; phylum Arthropoda; class Insecta; order Lepidoptera; family Lycaenidae; genus Calycopis; species Calycopis cecrops. The sequence continues at coordinate 57,653 of LUGF01018734.1, read as the reverse complement.
TGGCACTACCTGTCACTATATCCGTTGATTCTCTTCACCCTATCTTCACATGGATCGACAGCTACATAAACACCTCATGAATCGCGATATCAATTTAGTGATGCCAGCCCAATTCAAACGCAATGCAACAATTGTACAATCTCTTACTGCTAATGAAGCAACTGATAAATTTTATCTGTTTGACACTTAAAAATCGTGCTAGGCCTTCAGTACCTTATTTTCGGCTGAAAGGTTCCCGTCAGAAAACAAGCCCGCATGCCTCTCGAAATCTTCACACTGGCAGGATAAAATAATTTTAACAAGAGATATCATTTTGGACATATTATGTTACTTGATCCAGATATCAACTACTCTATTGACTGTTCTGCTATATGCTATATAATAGTTCTGCTATATATTTTTGTGGGGCATTAAATACCATTGTTTAAATTCTACTAGCTGTGCCCCACGGTTTCACCCGCATAAATTTCGAAATTTCTGTGGAAACTCGAAAATCATCCCATGGCATTCCATAGGAACATTTTTTCTGAATAAAAACTATCCTATGTGTTAATCCAAGTTACTCCCTATGTGTGTGCAAAATTTCATAAAAATCGATTCTGCAGTTTTTGCGTGAAAGAGTAACAAACAAACAAACATACAAACTTTCGCATTTATAATATTAATAGGATTCCATAAACATCCGCATACTTCTTTCCTCTCCTTCAATGCTCATCAGAATACTTACAAACCGCACGGAAATGACAGATAAGCTGTCACTTTCCAGTCGTATGCGGGAACACGAGCAGTCGGGTCAATACAAAGTAAGCTGCAATGCCGGGAGTTTATACGGGCTTATGTTTAGGTGTCATTTTTACCATGAACTCACCACAAATTGTATGTACCTATTAGTTGTGGTGAGTACCACTCAAAGATTAAAACAAACTTCGTGTCTATTGTAATAACTATTAGTGTTATATTATTTCCCTTCACCGCATGAATCACGTCATCAGAATCTCTTTTAAATTAAGTAATTGTTTGAAATCCCGTTGAGTAACGAAGTATTTTCATATTTTCATTTGGACACTATCGTTTGTTTGTTTTCTGCGTTTAGGGAGATGTTTTTATTTAGTATAGAGGACATCTAAGTGTTTGGATCACCTGCTGGTGACCATCGACGCCCATAGTAACATTTGACTATAATAGTGTCACTTCTGTGATTCTGAAATATCTAAATGAGAAATGTCATTCCCCAAAACATATTATCCGTAGCGGCTTAACAGATCGTTACCCACGCGATAATTCATCAGGGACACGTCGAATGGGACTCTACAATTATCTCCACCAACTAATCCCACTACGCCGTTCGCTGAGCTTAAATAATTTACGTAATAATTTTCTTTTTTTTCTGACAAGCCTACAGCTTAAGTAAAATTACATGTTTGGGTGTGGTTACATGGTAATTTTTATCATAAAATGGCATAAATTACACGGATAAAACCGCATAACATTTTATGTCTTCGGATAAACCTGCCTGGGAATACAAACTTAAGGCTCGAAGTGACCATTTCTAATGGGGTAGACCATAGTATCCAGTAACATAGTTGATGTAATTGGCTTCATCATTTGTGTAAGTTACTATATGATTATAAACTTCTTTATAAGCTGTGAACTGAGTGGTAAGTGTTATTTGTAGATATAAAAATACACTAGTTTATCGGCAAATTGGCAAAAGCGCTATTCAACGGCGATTTTCATCGTTAATTATATCAGTTAATTAGCACTTATGCCGTCGGCTGTCCCAGTTTCTCATTAGTTTCTGCGCCTTTTTGATAAGTCAATCAAACATAGCGTCGTCATCTCAGTTACATATTCGTTCTTCTTTTATTTCGTTCACATAGTCATTATTTATTTATTTATTTTGTCATTAAAATCTATGCACGGGTGTGTGCAGAGAATCAGAGGAAACTACTATTAATATTTAAAAAGTTTTAAATTCCTCTTTTGTGCTGTTGTACCTACGGAAAGATTAAATCCACCAAATTTAGCTCTCGAGTATTCACATCGCCGCGCAGTATTAACATAAAACTACACTAAAATATCTAAATTGCACAACGGATTGATCGCTCTTTTATTTTTAAGACTGGGACTTAGTGTTTTGTTGGAAGTTGGAGTAAAGTGCTATGTGTTGTATAGACGTGTTGTCTATTGTTAGTCATAGACTATAATAATATACTGAATACTCATACCATAGATGATATCTATGGTTAAGTACTGATGACATTCTAGAGGGAGGGATTAATGACAGGACAAGCGTGGCGTGGCTAGTGACAGCTACCAGTATATCACCGTATGGTGTATGTCAGACTTGTCCTACTTCCACTTAGCATTAGAATATTTCTTTTTTTTAGACGTTCTCTAATGGATAAGACAGCAACATGTCAGTACAATAAGCAGAAGCAGCCATTGGATGACAAAAATAATAGATTCCTGCAATTCGTTTCTGCACATTTACTATAAAAATATAAGAGATTTATACGCTTAATATTAGAAGTAGTACTGCTGCAGAACTGCAGATGATAAATATGGAAACGTAAAACTAAAAAGCAGGAAAAGCAATAAGGACTGAATGAATGAAAATCAGATTTTGGTACAATAACATGTTTTTTATATTAATGTTATTATAAAAATCTATAGAATTTATTTAAGCCTATGATCTGGTAGCTAGCTATTAGCTGTAAGGTATGACTGCAAACAGTCAAAAAGTATTGAACACAGTAGGTACTATTGTGTTCGTTTGGTTGATTGTTGGATGGAACTTGGATCTTTTCAGCTACCGGCTACACGGTAGCTGAAAAGATACAAGTTCAATATCATTTTTTTCATATATTCTTCCATATTTTTAAGGTCAATACGTGTGGATAATATAAAACTGGTTATGTCATAGTTCAGTTGTTACACAAATTGCCTTTTCGTGTCTCGCATCGTCGATGCTGACGAGATGTGCCCGAGATGTGAATAGCGGGAACACTGGCATGTAACAATAACATCTGCCATCTGGCAATGTAAATAATGGAGAAATAAAATATTATACAAAATGGAATTTGATTTAGGTACGTTGTTATAAAAGGAAAATAGTTTACATTGTCGTCGCTGGGTGAAATGTATTTAGAAGTAACTAAAACGTTATTCTAATATTATACTTACCAATAATAAACCTTTTTGACATAGCGAATAGGCATCTGTTATTTTTTGACGTTCATTAATTAGTGGACTTCAAAATTTTATATCAATAAGCGATGTCCAAAGTTACGTTAGAAATAAAAGTTATTAGGATTAAAATGTAACGGTTTGTTTACATATTATTATGTCGGGAAACTTAAAAAAAAACATAATTATTAACAATATACCTTGTATTGATGTTGACTGTTACACTCAAAACTACTAACTGAATCTAATAATCTACTTTGTTTATTCCGCGTCGTTAACGAATCTCTGAGATTTTTTTCCGGTTAAATAAGAATAATAATATTCGTGGACTTTACACAGTAAGTTAGTCTAGCCCCGTGCTAAATTTCGTAAGTATGTGTGATACGGTACCATACAGAGGAAATACATTAATGTTTTACAAATATAGTGGCAGTAGTGAGGTGCGGGATTTTGACACCATGACAGCTCCGTCAAGTGAGATTTATGCTGCGAGGAGGCTCATGTCCATCCTTCTAATGGCTCCGCATTGGAGGGAAGGACATGAGTATATCAATTAAGCAGATTTAAATATGCGTCTGTCGCGAACAAGCTGTCTAGGTTTCACCAAAAGACTCTAACGGGTTCATTGACCTATGATGCTATAAAAATGGCACGTTTAATCTTGATGATAATAATTTCAATAAAAAAAAATTTAGGTTTGCAAGTAGCTGTAAATTTGAACATGTATAAAGATGTAGTTGATGGAATGTATTGTCATTTCTTGATGGAAAATCATCTTTGATTATATACACGTCTAGATACCGCATCAACCACCTGAAAGCGCCGTAAAACGTCTCTACCATATCTAGTAGAGACGCTCTTCGCTTAAGTCAGTGTCATCTAGACCGTAACGCGATTCTGAGCTCTCAATAAAAAAAGAAATATGCTGGTTTGTTCTGTTCAACTGTGTCATAACCATGCAGGAAAATCTGATAACAAATAGAAGATCTTATTTCACCGGTTAGTTTTTAAATTTACGTAGGTATTGTTAAGAAAATACGAATATTAATTTCACAATTTACTAGTGGTACGGTGTTGTCACTAGAAAAGTAGGGTAATTTTCCAAAACTAAAGGGAAGTTTCTTTTAACATATAGCAGTAGAGTTTGCACACTACGTTATTCTACCCCACCTGCTAAGCACCGTAAGGACTTATGTTACAGGTACTAGACAACGGAAATATATTTTATAAATTTAAGAAGTTTTATATATTTAAGATTTTTATTACTGAAAAATACATTTATTACATAGATAAACATCAATGACCAAGGTGAGATTCGAACCCGCGACCCCTGGCGCAATATATTCCGCTTATACGAGCCCTGCACCACTGCGCCAGCCTGGTCGTCAG
>LUGF01018734.1:33434-52363 GCA_001625245.1 Calycopis cecrops | reverse complement strand
GGAGAGGTTCTTGACCACCCATTCTATCGATTTCACTTTCAGACATCGAGTGTGCAGTTGAAAAATTATTAGGTGGGGTACGGGTTACACGACTCATTTATTAAAATTATTTGGAGGAATAGCCCACAAGGAGGGGCATCCACCGGTTCCGGTATATCCATTCTTTACGCCACACCCTGTATGTATAACATCATACATGTAGTTTTTGTGAGATTTGATAGTCTTGAAGTGTTCGGGATAGTCTTTAATCTCTCTTCGCGAAGTTGTACGGGACTGAACGCACACGAGTATCTACGTGACAAACACGGCGCCGATCCAAGTTACATCGTGGATAATTACTCGCGTTGCGAGTTCAGCTACCTACTGTGCTGAAGGGCCACTATAGTAGTGCTCTAGAATGTTCTTTATGACTTCTAGACAAGTTTGATACACATGAATGCAAGATACACAAATTTGTATAGGAAAAAAAAAAGAGAATCTTACTTAAATACACTACTAAATTATTATGATTCGCATTGACGCATTTTAGCCTAATGCTACGTTAATTGACAAACGCTGCATTACCTAAATTAAAACATGAGCAAAAGGCTCTATCCGCGATAGGAGGACAAGGAGGATAAGTATAAAGAAAAACCCATAACAATTGTAATATAATTTGTTCTCCTTCTTATCTCTATTAAATATCCCCTATACTCTTAAACAAACAGATTATACATATTTTCTGAAGATATGTCGCCTTTCTTCCTCCTTCTCTTCTATTGGGCCACCCGAAAACTAAGCAACCGCACGAAATTTGACATATAACATAGCTGTTATAGGTATTGCGGGTATTTTGGAAAACTTGGTTACAATGTATCAAATCACTATCTTTTACACGACTCTCTTCGTCCTAAAAGCGTGTGAGTAGTAGTCTATAGTCACCCTGGATCAATATGATCCCCTTGTAGTTCTACTTATTTGTCTGGATCAAGATAGTTACCTTTTTAATTTATTTTATTTTATTTATTCTGTTTTGTACATAAAATTTATTACAAATGATTTAATCTAACATAGGAGAAGTACACCGGTGAGCTTATTTGTGCAAGAGATAATCTCGCTAATTGTTCAGTTCTGCCCCTGGGTTTATTGCGCAGTGGAAGGTGGTATACTAAGGGCACAAGTCAGAATGAACTTTGTCTGCGATTACGCAGAGCTAAATTAAATTTAAATAGGTGCAATTTCCTTGTGTCTCCGGGGTCCGGCTTAATATATATCACATTAACCTATAAAACCTATGGCCATAAATTTCAAGCGTGTAATGAGATATACTTAGCCTTCCGTGAAGCTGCAATCGGCCGACAGATGCATCTGTAGCAAGCTTCGTCAAGCGGGTTCTCAATAGTCTTTTATTCACATTTACAAACACACAAGTTCAAATATTAGTCCAACAATTAATTTACACTCCCGATAATATTAACAGGGAAAACAACACGTAAATTATTATTAAGGATCACAACTCAAATCTAAATGCGATATTAGGCGTCTGCAATTAACAATGACGCGACTGATCTCTCAAGAATTGCAAACACAACAAATGAGATATACTTAGCCTTCCGTGAAGCTGCAATCGGCCGACAGATACATCGGCAGCAAGCTTCGTCAAGCGGGTTCTCAATAGTCTTTTATTCACATTTACAAACACACAAGTTCAAATATTAGTCCAACAATTAATTTACACTCCCGATAATATTAACAGGGAAAACAACACGTAAATTATTATTAACCCTTAGCACCACTCGTTATTTCCAGCCACACATATACACTCGTGGGGGAGCTAGATCCCCCATGCATTTTTCTTTCTTTTAAAATCATTTAAAAATATCTTTTACATATCTTTTTTATGGAATAATTAAAAGACATTATTAAGAACATACAAACTTAGTTCTATTAAAATTTTAAACATATATGTCAAATTTCTGACGTCTTATAAAAAATAAGTACTTTTTGGTAACAATTATTTTAGAGTCCAATTCAGATTGTTAAATGAAAATGAAAAAAATAACTTAAAATCAAACGTGCCTTTGTTTCTTATTAGACATATAACTAAAAACGCAAAACAAGAATAAAACTTTAAATTTCTTATATTACATGCAAAATCGCAATAGGTTTGCTTATTTGTCTATCAGTCTATATAAAATTTGTAGTAACACTTTTAGGAACCCTTTTTTTATTCCCCATTTATATCTTATTTTGCCGTAAAAAGCGTTCGAGCTGCTGTCAGTCAGCTGATCTATATTATTCTGGTTATGATTTTCCGATTCGACTTCAAATTCATCATCACTTTCTGTGTCATGGTCTTTCTACGGGCCCCTCCACATCACTCATATCTGATACTTGTTCTGGAAAATTATCCTCATTTTAATTTTCATCCGACACTAGTTCCGTTAACTGATGGTCTATCTGTTCAGGAGTCAAGTTTTTGTTTATTTTGCTTAAATTATCTAAAAAAAAGCGAAAACATGAAAAGGTAATCTAAAAATTTTACTTACGTAACTACACTCCTGGGGGACCTACGTCCCGCAGACGCTCGTATCTCACCAACCATAGACGCAAACCCGATACACGTCCACTTCCCGCGACCTCTCGGACGGTATTGAGAATACACGGAATCGCGAGCGCGTAACGTTTAAAATAAAAAAAATATTTACAAAAAAATGCTTGGTGGGGGACTATACTCCCCCACGAATGGTGTTAAGGGTTAAGGATCACAACTCAAATCTAAATGCGATATTAGGCGTCTGCAATTAACAATGACGCGACTGATCTCTCAAGAATTGCAAAAACAGTATAGCGTAATGGCGTCTCGCTTACAAAAACTCACGCGTCCGCGAAGCAATGGAATATTCCACGGATCGCAAGCGCGTCATCGGTGCCCGATCGGCCGAACCGACCCACTCGGCACACATCGGAATTACAATATTGATTACATTAATTGATACTAGATGGCAGCCATATGGTTCAGAACACTAATAATTTCTGAATTTTGATGACCTATGTACGCAATGGTAACGTGAGTGTTATGCCTCGTTTATGCCACAACTAGCGATGGTAACAAAATTCCTAAATATATTCATATATGCTGCATAAAGCTATAAAAATATTAAAAATATTTCCGTTGTCTGTCCGTAACATTCGCGTCGCCGCGAGCGTGGCGCTGCTGACGACTCTACCCAACACACCCTAGAAGTGGGCCCTCGATGGGCGTACAGCGTGACCGTTCCTGGGAGGTGATGGCCTCTTTCTGCGAAAAGGTGATATCCCAGAAGGGGCTGCGGTGCGGACAAGAGCGACCTGTACTAGGTTAATCGGATCAGTCCTCCTTTTGGAGGAGTCCGGTCCTATAAGGGACTGGCCAGACGCCAAGGTGCCCTGTTGCGAATAAATCCAGGGCACTTTAGAAAAGGTGGCCGATGGCAGGCAGCGGTGATTTAGTGTGTATTACGAACCCAGGGACGATGGCTAACTGCGTAAATATATTTTCCTGCTAAACCAAACCTAACAAGTCCTTACGGTACTTAGCACATGGCTAGGCTAACGTGGTGTGATGAGTCCACAGACCTAGATATTATAAAGTTACCATGGGCTGCACGTCCGGCCATGTTATAACTATATATTGTACCATCTGCCATGCCAGCCAACCAACACAATTAAAAAATAATTTATGCACAGATAACTGTTGACAAACAGCTTTAAAAGTGACAAAGTTAAAATATACACGAGAAATCCATTACAGAGAGTTCGATAAGATCGTTAAAGTTGCGAAGGACGTTTACTTAGGACGTCGTTTATTTGTTGTTCTAAATATGGCTGCGATATTCCTGAGAAGCTTTCAGAATTTAATTCGTAAGTAAATGATGACAAATTCCTATTGTAGATGTCACTAAAGTGAAGCCCGAGAAAATACTACATAGATGTTACCGACGTCCCCTAAAATAATATAATTTTTGAAAGGAGTCGTCTCGTACAATTTGGGCATGAAAAATGCGAGATGTACCCTAAGTTTTTTTTTTGTACGTCAAGTACTTGTTTGAAAGTCATTTGACTGCCTCGTGGTGTATTGGTGAGCATTTGGTTTAACTACAGACGACAGTTCCCGCGTTCTAATCCCGGGTTGGATCAAAAAGTGTTATGGTGATTTTTCAATTTCTAATAACAGTCCGAAATCAGGAAGTTGGCGGTGTTATACCCCCGTGCTTCGGAGAGCACGTTAAATCGTTGAACCTGCGCTTGATTTCTCTCCGGTCGTGTCGCACTGCCGTCCCATCGAAATATGTGAATTAGGGAAGAGGGAGTGCACTCGTGTCTTGTGCATTATAATATGTCTGCGCAGATGGCTCGTCTATATTAGACGGCCGCCGTAGTATATAAATATATAAAGTCATCGTATTACCGATGATTTTGAGTTTTAGAGACCGCTTGTTCAACTTCCATAGCAATAAAAAAATAAACTATATACCTCACATAATAGTAGTTTATGCAACTGTCGTATAACGAAGGGTATTAAAACACGAGTGTGAGTTTTTGAAACGAGCGAATGCGAGTTTCAAAATAGTACCTCACGAGTGTTTTAATACCCGTTTTATAAGCAGTTGCATACACTACTTTATCTTCACTAATGCAATTAATCAATTAATCAAACATTGCGAAACATTAAATTCACGCGTATTGCCTCATTCGTTGTAGGACCGACGACTGTTTGACCGACGAGGCGACGACTGCTTGACCGACGATTTAAAGAGTTTGTTTAAGCATTGAAATGGAAATCGAATATATTTTTGTGTTCCAAATTCAAACACCAAAACAGTGAATAAAAACAAAATAGTGAATAAAAGGCCTTATTATTCACTGTTTTGGGTGAATAAAATAAGCTTTTTAGAGTAGGTATAGTAAAAAAATTCTATTTTTACTGATCGTTTTAATTGAACTAATGATCGCCCACAGATCTATACTTCCTCTATAGAATATGTAAAAATAATTAGAAGCGAGACTATGTCTTACATAGTTACGGACAACCAATTGATTATGCAGTCCATCGCTCGAATACATAATTAAGGTTTAGGTCTCGAGGGTCGGTGCTGTAGTAATATTGATGCTGAATACAAATAGGACTGTTTGTCCAAGTTTACTGTGTAAGTCAAATAAAGGACGACATCGAATTAGTCATACAGCCAGACCCATCAGGTACAGGATGGTATTTGTACTAAATATTATTTTATCTACACTAATGTTGTAACATTCTACTTATGTTTTCAATACTTGACTTATAATAACTACTGTTATAGCTCAGACAACCAATAACTCAATTTAAGCAATTTGACATGATGTTATAATATCCAAATCGATATCGTAAAATCTCATTATAACACTGTGTGAGAGCGAGAGAGAGAGAGTGAGTGGTGAGACAGCCTCATGTCAAAATCCTAACAGCGCGCGTTCGCTCCTGATTGGCCTGCGTGTCTGCAGCTGCGCTCTCATTGGTTCAATGCCAGCTTGCAAAGGATTTGCGAGAAAGAGACAAAGCTCTACAAAAAAATGAAAGCAAAAATAAGTCATGTGATTTTTTCACATTATATTTCAACATTGAAGCTAGTATTTTATTAACATTGAATTATAAAAAGTATATATTTACGTGCCGCAATTTTTGCAATCAAATTAAAGTATTTAATAAAAATATTTATCTTCAAAGAACATTACATTTTAAATCGTCGGTAAAGCAGTCGTCGTCTCGTCGGTCAAACAGTCGTCGGTCCAACAACGTATGGGGCATTACGCGTGAATTTAATGTTTCGCAATGTTTGATTAATTGCATTAGTGAAGATAAAGCAGTGTATGCAACTGCATATAACACGGGTATTAAAACACTCGTGAGGTACTATTTTGAAACTCGCTTCGCTCGTTTCAAAAATTCACACTCGTGTTTTAATACCCTTCTTTATATGACAGTTGCATAAACTACTATTATATGTCTGCTATTAGTCTTAAACTGACGTAATAACGTCTTTTAAACTTACTGACACATTAACGTGCAAGCGAAAGCGTGGAATAAGCAATAGAGGGGAAAAGCGACTCAAGATGTGTCTTCTTATTTACAGTACAGCTATTTCTTTGCTAATCAGCAATGAAACTATTTTTTTTATCTTATAACATGTGCAAATTGCACTTGGACTCTTTTGATGGGTTGGCGTCTAAAGTCATCCGCATAGTTGATAAATAACAACACGAGATAAAACAGCATTCTTCAATCGTTTTTTATCAAATATACCATTGGTTTATTACATAGTTTATCAATACTATTATCATAAGTCGATTCCATAGTTAGGGAAAAAAATGCATTGAATAGGTAATTTTTTTTTGGTATGGTAACCGCAGATTGTTACACTAATATGTAGAACCAGGTTCTATTCTAAATCGTTATACTAAAGTTTTCGCATTTGGATATCCACTACTATTCCAAGGAAATAGAGATTGTACCGCAACAATAGTTGAGATTGATCCAAGAATTCTATTTTGCACATAGATAACCTTTTATCGTGTCTTCCGAGGGGCAAAATGGACGGCTGTGGGCGGAAAGAAAGAGATGTATATTATGATATATCTAGCATAAGTTATTGTTAAACTGCACGGCTTCTGATATTTATTGGCGATGTCTTGTGTTGTTTTATAATGGTGTTGTGTGAGTATTTAGTGTTATTCGTAGAGAAAAATTAAGATAAAAATTATTGTAGATTAGTAGATTGCATGTAGCAAGTTCACAAGAGGTACTGTGTCAACAGTGCTTGAGTTTCAGCGATTACAGCGATTGCAATTATTAAACAATATTAATTATATTAATTATTATTAATTAATTAATGATTATTATTAATATTTATTATTAATTATCAAGTACTTAGCGTTTATGCCGTCGGCTGTCATAGTTTTTCGTTTGTTTATGCGCCTGTTGGAGATAATTATAGCCTCAGTATGTCGGTATTTGCTGCTGTCACTTCAGTCAGCCCTGTCAGCCCTGGTAGCAAGACTTGTGCAAGCTCGTATATTATATTTGATTGTATCATAATGTAGGTTCTTATAATGTAACTTTTTAACCTAATCCTGTTAATTAAAGTAGAGTAACTTAACGAATCGTTTAACATTTATCATGAAATGAACTTCTGTACCAAAATTTTGGGTTTCATTTTAAGAGTACACATGTTTCGGTCATGTTTTAAAGTTTTAGTTTGCAATTATGACTAAGTCCATAGAATATCTCACATAAGTACATGAACTTTCAAAATATGCACTAACGCCTTAGAATACTCGAGTAGGAAATGTTATCACCCGTACCCATTCTCAGCTAATATTTCACTTCAATGCGCTTATTATTGAAATCCTCGAGTCTTCCCAACAACCGTCTCTATTCAAGAGTCTTATTGGATCAACGGCCATCTGCTCTATGTGTGAGAGCGAGCCTCAAGCCTCAGTACATGATTTACGTATTTACTTACGTATTGCTTCCCTTATTAATAAAATTTTTACTAAGGTATATTTGTTCATTTATTTGGTTCGTTGTAAATACTTAAACGAGAAATTTTGAAACAGCACTAAACACGCATGAAAATAGGACTAATATAATACCTCTCATATTATATTTCATTCAACTGTCATAATATATCGTAATATACTATTGCATATCGATAATTCGTTATCGACAGTTTCCCATCCCTAGGTAAGTTTCAAGGTGTTAGTACGGTACGTTTTCTAAACGTCAAGTTTATATGTAGTAAATGTCATGGCTACATCTGAACTCGTACAAATTGTGTTCGATTGCCCATCTATTTACTTCTGATATCTATGATCGTAAGCTATGCATATGAGAATGTCATTATCTTTAGTGAATCTGTTCTGAATGCGCCCACGAAGGTTTCTATGCTACGGCGACCAACTTTCGACAGATGGTGCTACTGTCATTCCAATTAATTTTATATATTGCTATGATAGTTCATGCTGATTTATCTGTTGGTGGTGTAGCATTATCATAATACGGTTTTATAAAATCAGTGTAGACTTATACATTTTGCAGAAGGTAGACGCCAGTATGTAACGACTGCTTCTCGCGTCATATAATTATAATCCATTGTCGTTAGGAGCTTACGTGAATCAATTACCAGCCTTTTTATATTAAGGCCCGAAAGACCTTCTGCGCTAATCCCATATGTGGCCATTGATGTTTTATAAAATAGATTCGATAAAGTTTGCTTAATATTTATTGCTTACTCTTTGGACATAACAGATTTGTGTATAATTATAGTGGTCAAATAAATGTCTTTTACTGAGAGTCAATATTAACATAAAATAATATAACTAGTATAAAGTATTAAGCTATTAAGGTTTCTTCATAAGACTGATAGATAATCAGCCATATTTTATATTATGTTGCTTTCCATTTCCTCTCATTAATCAATGGTTATCCAGTAACTGCAATTCATTCTCTCAGCTGAAACAAAGTACAATAGTAAATTCTTTCTTTTTTATCCTACTAATATTTTAAATGCCAAAGTTTGTATGTTTGTTTGTTACTCCTTCACGCAAAAACTGCTAATACGATTTTCATAAAATTTGACACACCCATAGAGAGTAATTTGGATTAACACATAGGATAGGTTTTATCTAAAAAAAATGTTTCTATGGGATGCCATGGAATGATTTTCTGTTTTCCACGGTATAGAATTTTGCGAAAATTGAAATCGCATGGCGCAGCTGTTGTAAAATATCTGAGCACGGAATTCGTCGTTCCATTTGGGGGCCCACCAACTCTTTTTATTTACATTTTCATATTTACACGTTATTTCTTGATGTCCACTTATAAAATTTAACTAAAGAATTACTATTTAACATTATGTTTCTTCAGAAGTTACTAATATAATTGTGAAGTTCCGTTTATAGTTCTTCCTTGTACAAGGCTGCGTAAAGTCACTCAGACTACTCTGAAGTCGAGAAAGAAATGTTAAAATTAACCGCTATCATTTTCGATTTTAGTGTCAGACTTGTGGGAATACTCAAACAACCAAATATATATTACATTGCGATTCCGATAAAACGCTATGGATAAAAAGAGGTCACCCTTGTGTAAAATAAACAAATGTACGTTTTTATTAGACATCAAATTCTAAACATGTACGGCGTCAAATCCCTGGGCACATCTTGTCTCTAGAGTTTATTGTATATCGATAGCGTGCGTTCACAATCTGACACTTCAAAGGCCAGCCAATTACGAGGGCGATATTTGGGACCGTCATAATGCGTCCCCGTGGCGGCTGTGGCAATTTGTGTGTGAACGTTATAATATTGTGTACGGCAGTTTGTTGCAGCCAATTTGGCTTCGTTACGATCTGACAAAATTTATATAAGGTGAGATAAAATATAGAGAATAATTAGTTACTTCAAAATTACAATATTTTTTATAGTATTTTTCTACGAACGCAGTTTTCAATTCCTATGTGATTCAGTTAAAGGATAATGAATCATCATTATCCGTTATCTGAATCATTGTTCGGAATAGTGCTGAAACGTATTTAAATTAATTTCATTTATTTTAATTAATTTATGAAAAGGAAAATATCAATAATTCTATTTATCTTATATAATTAATTAGTTTATCTTACTTAAAACTCGTTATCTATTCTGCCCCCGATATTTGTAAAGACGCATCTAACATTTTTTCTAAAATTGAGTAATAAATATTGCCGGAATGAGGAAAAACAGGCGCATCTTCTAATATTTTTTATATTGCGATATCTCGCTCCGTTACAGAGTTATCATAACGAAAAAGGGCATATTTGTGAACTTTTTTCTATTACTCAGAAGATGAAAAGACATATTTCCTTTAAGCTTAATTAAAAAGGCACATTTACGTATTAACGCCATTTTCATTTATAATATTTGTTTAAGTTCAGAAGTTGAAAACGCACATCTTTTATATAAGAAGTTGATTAGACGGAACTGGTTATATGCGTTTTCGGGACTAGTTAAAAAAAATCGTGCGTGCTAAGAAGAAAAATCATTATCTGTAACAAGCGCCCTTACAACTTCGTACAGTAAACTTTCTTACGGCGCATTTGGTACATACCTACATCTTACGCCATTATGGGATTATCCTAGTTTAAAAAGTTGATTTTTAAATAAAAACTGTTTTTATTTTCATTAATTATGATCTACCTACCTCAGACTAGAAGTAAAATTAAATGATCTCTATACTATGTTTAAATAAAAAATCATTTATAGCCTTATGCGCCTTATCTTCTTGCAAATGGAAATGAAAATCATCTTGATGCTAAGAAAAAAAGTACATATAAGCAATCATACGAGATTGAAAAGACGCAAATGGTTATTTGCGGCCTTTCAATTAAGCATAAGCTATTTTACTCGATTTTTTTTGCTAAGAAGAACAGGTTTTTCTTAAAAAACTAATTAAATTAAAAGAAAAAGATATTCTTTATATATGAGGTATCAAAGATGAATACGTTGGCCATCATTCCGTCCAAAAAAAGTTTCATTTTATTTATATTTTAAAGACAGCAATGAAATTCCCGATTTTGACATTCAAACATTTTTTTCTCCATTTTACCTTTTTGTTAGATGCGTCTTTTCAACTATCGGGGGCAGTATTAGCATACTAAACGTAGTGATAAAATTATATTCTATTACTTCAAATCGGATTTTGATATTCTTACACTGCAATAAAGACAGCACAAATCTCTCTCTATCCTTCTCACAAACACACATTTGTAAACTATATTATAGGAAGAATAGAGACAACCTTGTTGAAATGAAGTAAATGCAGAAATTAGTTATAAATGTTTGAAACAAATGTATATAATATTCATAGTCAATATTTAAAAAGAGGTTTTCCAATCATTCATATTTATTTGAGCCTCGGTATAAAATCTCTCAAGATTTTCCAACTTATTGTATGTCACAGGTCTAACAATAGAACATTGGAGAATAGATATTCCGTTGTGCCGCCAGTGAATGAAATATGAACGTGGTGTAATTGAAGTAAGAATTCACTGATTCTTTATAACTTTATCAATAGCGTCTAAACATTAGTTGTAGAGACGCCAGTCTCTACAAGAGCTAATGTTTTTAGGTTTTATTACACATTTCATTGTTTGTACTGATCACTGACTGATTCTGTTCCATAGACTTAAATACTTTTTATTAAGTCTATGTTCTGTTCAATATGCCCTTGGGTTAATGCATCTCAAGAATCTACAATATAAGAAAGGTTATAATTATAATCTGGATTCACCATCAATAATTTATTTTATGTAATATATAATGTATACCATATTTACAATATATACAATTTAATCATATATTTTTATCCTTTCTTTATGATAAATCACTACATAGACAAACAAAGTATTATTAGATTATGACCATGTTATAGGAGGATGTTTATGATTTTTTTATGGCATAGGGGGGCAAACTAGCAGTCGGAACCATTTTTAATGACTGGCGACTCCCATTGACATTCAGATAGAGGCTATACGGATGCGTTGCTCTCCTTTCTCCTCCCACCTCGAAGGGTCACCGGCTACTTACACACCTCCCGAAACGCGACAGTGCAGCTTGTCTCTTTACGCCGTTCTCGTATAAGCGAGAGGTACCTCCCCGGTCGTTCGGGCCCAATTCGGCTGCATGCAAGCATGCAGTGTGGCACTACCTGTTACTGAATATCTTACTGATTATATTACTCTAATTCAACCTTTACGGGTAGTTCAAGTTTCAGTGCTTCTCTGTTACTGATATAACAAAAAATAACATAATCTGTCTACAACTGACATCTGCTACGGTATTTGGCGCGCACGCTAGAGGAACACCCGTCGGTAACGTGTTTTATGAGCAGATTACTCATCAATACTTAGATTACATTCGTTTGCAAAATATTGGAAAGTTTTATGTTCATGTGTCATGTTATACGCAGCCTATCAATTACATTTGACATCACGTAAACGTTCAAAATGATTAATAAAACTAACGTTAGTACTAGTACTATAAATAAATATTATATAGTATTGTCGTCATAATTTTAAATACACCAGAGGTTGCGGTTAATTTATGAATGTCCATGTATATTCGGTACATTTGAGAATAGTTTGTAAAGTATATTTCAATATTTTTTTTATTTTTATCTTACTCGATTGATACTGGGAGTCGCAGCTAGTAATTCACAAAGATGTTGTTTATTGAACTAGAAATATAAAGAGCTGATATGATTCATTCCCTATCTTGAGATCTTCACTTAAATTTATTGCGAGACAGTACTTATTTCAATATTTTGCTTATTGGATTCATTTACCTTGAACAGTGCAGGCAAGAATTGTGACTTACTGTGCAGAATAGTCTTTGAATGAAACTGCAGTTTAGTAGGATGAGAAATGTTTTTTCGGTAACTTAATCGGTTTTTATATGGTGTCATTAAAAATTGATTTAATTTAAAATCCTTTAAACTAATGCTTTTCGAAGTGTCGTTGCAACATTTTTGAATGATAATGTTTTTGTTAACAATCTAAGTGAATTAAGGACAAGGAAATTTATTTTTAATTTCTTTTGTTATCGTTTTATACCACTGCGGGAGGAGCTTATTTGCCTATCAGAGGGTTAATAACGTTATTTAAAGATTTATAATTTGGACTCGAAACCTTTTGTCTTCATTCTGAGTGCTAAAATGCGTAAAGACTTAAATTAAGCAATAACTACATCTTTTGTTTTAATAACGAAATGGGAGGTCTAATTCCGTAGACGTAACTAATTCTAAGGAAATAAGACCTCTCATTTTTATTACGCACTGCCGACTGGTCGTTAGCGACTCAGTCTCTTGGCGACCAAAGGATAGGCAACTCGGGTTAAGATACCAAGCCGAACGACATTATTTCAAGTGCATTCGTGCAGGACGGTGGTTTAAGAAGTGGCAATAGTAGCACTACTAATTATGAAGTAAAGAAAAATAAAAAGAAATCGAAAGAATGTTGGGTATATCCTTTGTTACAAGAACGGAAATCAAAAGGATAATCTTAGAAACTATCCTTGTATTTCTTTAAATTACGCAATAATGTACGTGCTTTCGTTTGATGAGCTATTGTATCTTCTAAAATCAACTACCTAGGTTACTATAATCGTCTAATCGAAGGCCAGAGCCACTTTTGTGAGCGACATTCAGTCGTTACGACAGTTGCTCGCAGTGTGAATGCTTCCATATGAAGCTATGTTGCTATATGTCGCCGATGACTAGCAATCGCTTGTGCGTCGCCACAACGCGGCGAGTTGTCGAGTCGTCCGTGCGACTGACGACCAAGTGCGTAAGCACTCATATAAACTGTAGTAAGTCACAGTCGCCACCGACCGAGTCACCGGCGACCAGTCGACAGTGCGTAATGGCTTTAATAGAATATTAAATAAAAAATATTCATGAACATTTTTTTTCAAGCAAAACTACTGAACAATATTTTTTTAATTGAGTAGAATAGAATTGGGTCGAACTGACTCAGACTTTAATCTGGAATACATAAACAATACTTTTTAAACAAAAAATTAAAAGGAGAGAAGAAGAAAAAATTAAAGGGAGAATAACGTATTACCCGTGTTGTATATTTTAAAACTTTATAACATAAACGAAAATCCATAAACTTCGTTTATGCTGTGCTTCGCTGCTGTCGTTATGAGTACTACAGAATATTAAATTTTGGCAACAACAAAGCAATAAAATTATATAAAGTGTTTTACCCTTAAATATTACCTGACCTAACCTGAGTCTTAGCTGTGAACATTATCTATATTATGATTAAATAGTACTACGAATAATTATGTGCATATAATAATATTTTTATCTGTAATTAAAAAGGACTGAAAGTTCTGGAAATGTTATTTTAATAGAGTTTACCTTTCGGTTTTTATTTCTACTATTTTTTTATTATCATTTAAGTAAGTCCTGTCTAAATTCACCCAATATCGACTACGGCGGAGACTTTTACACTATAAGTATTATTGGGATTTTTCAATTTATAATAACAGTGCGAAGATGGTAAGTATTGTGTCGCCACTATATACACGGTGTCTCAAAGAGTGCGTTAAGCCATTGGTCTTGCGCTTGATTCTTATATAGTTCTATCGGTAAAGGGTAATAAAAGTAATAGAGAGCGCACTTGTGTACGCGTATAAACCTGTACACTGTTGCTGGCTATTATATATAAATTTGACCTTAGTTGAAATTCGACTAGTAGGACATTATGTTTATTACTTGCCATAACCATCGTGAGCTAAGAGACTTGAATGCGTTATGAAATGAGAAATGTCTGTCTGTCCATCCGAATGTTAGTTGAAACACACACAGAGTACATGTCGCAGACGACATGTTAACATGCCTCTCTATGGTTCGTATACGAGCGACAGACATGTCGGCTGTCGGGTTCATTTGTTTCAGCTGCGACAGGAACATGTTCTAGGTTGAGTTACTTGTAATTTGTATAAAGTAAGTGTGGCATTACATTCCATGGAGAAGTAAAACGTCACCAGGTAACCTGCTTGTTACTGTAGTCATATGATTGACTAACACTGCCATGTTTAGTGTTACGGCAATAATTAATAATGCTTTCATCATGCCCATGGAGGTGGAAGGAGAAAGGAGGGCAACGCATCTGTATAGCCTCTATGCGGATGTTTGTGGGCGTCGGTAGTCATGAAAATGGCTCCGGCTGCTCGTTTGCCCTCCCATATCATAAAAAAAAAAAATATGTAAACAAATTATTAATTTACGGCCTATTCTCATATCTATTAGCATATACATTCAAAAGTTCCCGTTTTTTTTTTGGAATTTGACCACAAACACCGTAACACAAAAGGAGACGTTTCGTATTTGTATGAACCCTTGGCCTCCATGATGTACAGTTGTTTCGAAAAATATACTTAACAACAGTCAACTTACAATTTTGAATAAAATGAATTCGTTTTTTGATTCATGAATGTTTTTTAAGATGATGCCATGCTTTGTAGTAGTTTGTGTTGCAGCGAGATGAATACAGAAAGTGAGAAAATCTCAATTATTTTCTCTCACATAATACCACCGATGTTTCTCTAGATTCTTTATTCAAATTATCTTGGAAGAGTATGATTCTATCACTATCTACACTCGTTGTTTCTGGGCTACTATGTAAAAGACTCCATGTATAAATTGTATTCACATATTCTACGACCTGACAAAAAAAATATTGTATGTATAAAATATTGTAATAATTTATATCACTAGCAGGCTGTTAAGTTTTCATAATATGTTAATTGAATACAGGGGATGAATATCGCTGCGGTTCGAAAACTGAGCGCAAAATAATTGAAGGATTGAGTTTTTATCGCCTGAGATCACTGCAGTTTTGTCTAATATAGGGGAAAGCAAGCAGGAAAGTTACATCTGTGCTGCGTTTTAGTAGTATGTAGCCGGTGGCTCATAGAAGAGGGAGGAAACAGGAGGCCGCTGTGCGGGTGTTTATGGGCGTCGGTAGTTATGCCTTCCCCTCCCCTACTCCATAAAAAAAGGAAAGGAGCTTTTGTACGACTATTTATGTCCGTAGACTTCCGCATAATTTTTATTTACACATGTTCTCTTCTTTCCCTCCAATAAACCACCTACAATTTAAAAAGCGCACGAAACAAAACAGAATAACTGTCACTATACCGTTGATGTTTTCTGTTAACGAGTTGTGCCTCCTCGGTCTTGCTGGCCCAATAGGGGTAAAATACACTACGGCGTAGTTACGTCATATAAAATATAAAACATTTTGTTTGAGTAAATAGACTTTCAAACTACTACTACTACTAAAGGTTACTAGCTGAAATTGCTACTGCTGATGATATAAATTTGAAAACATCTGCGGGGTAAAGTATACACTGGGAATTTTGAATAGCGTACGATGTAGCTTCTCTCAAGTCAAGCGATACTGTATACTGACCCGTTTAAGGTTGTGTGCGACACTGCGACTGCTTGTTTCCTCCCTAGGCTAAAAAGAAAAAAAAGTCGAAAGCGATACTGTAAAGGCATCGCTTTTGCATCGCACAAGTTCAATGTTTTTCTTCCAAAATAGTATAAATTGTTTGAAACATTATTCCTTAGAAGGCCGTCAGCAAAGAGAAAATGAAGTCTCTTCAGATTTTTTTTCGTTAAAAAACGCTCATAAAACTTTTTATCTACACTAATGTTGTAACATTCTACTTATGTTTCCAATACTTGACTTATAATAACTACTGTTATAGCTCAGACTACTTTTTATTTAGTCTAAGGCTCAGACAACAAAAAACTCAATTTAAGCAATTTGACATGATGTTATAATATCCAAATCGATATCGTAAAATCTCATTATAACACTGTGTGAGAGCGAGAGAGAGAGAAAAAGTGGTGAGAGAGCCTTATGTCAAAATCCTTAACAGCGCGCGCTCGCTCCTGATTGGCCCAGCGCACGCTGCATCTGCGCTCTCATTGGTTAGATTTTAATGGCGACAAGTTCACTGCGACAATACATTATACGCCTGAATTTAATGTTTCGCAATGTTTTATTAATTGATTAATTGCATTAGTGAACATAAAGTAGTGTATGCAACTGCATATAACACGTGTATTACAACACTCGTTAACTATTTTGAAACTCGCTCCGCTCCTTTCAAAAACTCACACTCGTGTTTTAATACCCTTCATTATACCACAGTTGCATAAACTACTATTAAGATGTATAAATTAAAGTCTTTTGAAAATTTTCTGGTGGTCGTACCAAATTTAAATGTTCGGAAATGAAGACAAAGTAATTTATATAAATCGTTTCCTTTCATTTCTCACAGTAATTGCCATATTCATGGGCCTATCGATTGTCGGAATGGCAGAATGCCAACCGGGATCTTTGTTCCGTGTAAGTCACGGTTGAGTGGACATCCTATCGGGCACGGTTGATAACGTAGGAGGTATTGTTCTAAATTGACATAAAAATAGCCTGACGCTGTCTCCAAATCTATAGGTTCACTTGGGAATATAAAAAATCACTTTGGCTTTCTTCAAATTGTAATGCATAAGATGGTATCTTTGGTGTTTAGGGTTCCGTACACAAAGGGTAAAAACGAGACCCTATTACTAAGGCTCCGATGTCCGTCCGTCCGTCCGTCCGTCCGTCTGTCACCAGGCTGTATCTCATGAACTATGATAGTTAGACAGTTGAAATTTTCACAGATGGTGTATTTCTGTTGCCGCTATAGAAAAAAAATACTAAAACATTTAATAATATGAATATTTTCTTTTTAATGTCCCTGTCCTTAATTTATGCCCCCATACAATAAACGTGATTTTTTTGCTCCCATACAAAAGATAAGCTCCCGTTTTCGTAGATGTACGGAACCCTTTGCGCTCGCGTCCGACTTTCACTTGGCCGGTTTTTATTGCCCATAATGTGGCTATTTTCAAAATAAAAATAAGGTACCAAAGGTGACTGCGCACTAAAATTGATAAGGACGTATTTGCCTACTAAATTGGCTTTTTGATACACATACATCTTTAGAAAAAAAGAAAGAAAGAAAGACGGATTCCTTTATTTGTGATACACATTACATCACCAAATCTATAACTAATTAGGTATTACAAGCAAAATTATTTATAAAAGGTGTCACAAATTGGTCCCAACTCAGTGTTTGTGATTTAAAATCAGCACTGATTTTCCATTGGGGCCATTTGGTTAGATCACGAAACAGTTACACGATAAAACAAGGATTACTTAAATAATTAGGTACATATACGATACACAAAAATCACGAAACATAATATATTATATAGACACGCAGGATACAAAATAAAGAATCTAAAATAAAGAAAAGAAGAAGAAAAACATGCGGTAAAGATATAAATTGAAATTAGAAAAGAAGCAAGCACATTTGAAGGCTGAATATATTACGGCATGGACATGAGAGAGATATACTCGTATATATATAATATGGTAAGTAGGCTATTATTATAAACACAATAATTGTCATTTGTAATTAATAATATAGTTAATTTAAATAACACTGATGTCATGCTTATGACGCCTCCTCAGTTTTCTGGTGTTGACAAATAAATATTTTTAATCGAGTTCTAAATGTGTACCTATATTTTTTTCTTTAGTATTATAGTAGTAATAAATATGGTATTATAGAAAAAAAGATGGGAAGATTTTAATCAAATTTATGTGACGTCATAGAAGTAAAATAAAACTTAATTTATACAAAAAGTCTTCAAGATTATTCATTCACCAATATCTAAGTAAAATGTTAATGAGGTGTCTGAGATTTTGATGATTTTATGTAAATGTATACAAATTTAATCTTTTGACTACATAAATGGAAATTACTTAATATTATTTTATTTTTAATTATTGCATAAATATGTGTCGGTCGGTACTCGTAGTCACTAAAAAACTCCGTCCGAATGTTTATCCCTTACACTATATACAAATGTATCACTTCATATCTATTGATTATATCGTACGCTTGGTTGACATTAATTCATATGCAATTCAGCAGATATTTAGTTAACGAAATAACAGACTATATTAGTTCCTACATAATATTACACTATGAGCATAAAATATCCTTTAATATAAAAGAAAAAAATATTTAACGAAGAGAAAACAAAACAAATGAATAAAACATGCCCAATATTTGCAAGAGCGAGCTTTATTAGAGCGAAATGTTTGTACATTGTGGTAACAATTTGATACAAAATATTGTGATGTAAGTTACGCGCGGAACCCTAAAGGAGACTGCTGACACCGCGGCACGCGCAGTTACACGCGCGGCCTACATCAAATTCCATGAAGTATCAGCATAAGCATTTTTAGTCGTAATAATAT
>LUGF01018734.1:0-18633 GCA_001625245.1 Calycopis cecrops | reverse complement strand
GCCCAGATAATAAAACTACGCTGTTGTGAAGTTGGAATAGTTTTATTTGAAAACCTACCATGGACCAGCATCGTCGTGAAGTTGTTGACGTCAGCAGTGCTGACGTCCCCCATTTAACCATTTAAAAAAACGTGGCTGAGGTATCTGCCTCGTTATATATGTAGCTTCTTTAAAAAACACGATTTAACACGATAAAAACACGAGTAATGGAAAATTAATCATAATAATTAGAAGAGTAACTTTCTTATTTTTATATTCTCATTAGTCCCATTTATTTCAAGTCTAATAGCTTGAAATTTGTAAGTATATACATTACCTATACATATACCTATAGCTGCGCTCCGCGGTTTCACCCGCGTATGTTTCGATCCCGTGGATATATTGAGATGAAAATAGATGTTGGCGGATTTGCAGACCTACTCTATAGGCTACAAAATTTCATGAGAATCAGCTGTCTTTTTACGCCGGCACGGCAGAAAGAATATGATAACTAACATTGTGACGTGAGAATTTTGTATACCTATAAATAAATAATTTATTTTGCAAAATTATTACATACACACATAGTTAATTTCAAATAATATTAATCATGTATCATGTATTTATGCTTGGAAGGCAATACTGTCCCACCCAGTCGTGTAATGATTAAACTAAAGGCCTGCACAGACAAAGGATTTTTGTCCGTATTGTCCTGTTTTTATCAGAATTAAAAAAATGTTGAAAAGCGTTATAAAATGACTGATGAAATGAAATGAAGTCAAAAATAGTCTACTTTATAATCTCATATTTTAAATAACACCATATGTTATAATGTATCGATTGAACCAAAGAAATAGAATTTCACATTTATTCATAATATTATTTTGTTTCTGTAAATACGTATTTGGATTTTGTACAGAACTTGGCACTCATTTAGATATTATCTTGTTTGTTTACTTTATCTTGTTGTAACAAATGCCAATATTACAATGTCTAATAACAGCCCGAAACCACAAAGTTGGTGAAGTTACACCTCCGTGCCGTGGAGTCATGTGAATGCGAAATACTGAACTATACTTACCTATTAGGCCCTACTTAGCTGCAGTCTTTTAGTAATTATTTTATAGCTGCCGTAGCCCATAACTACCCGCTACGGTCGATTATTTTTAATGCATTGTCGTTTATTTTTTATATAAAATAGCAAATTATACCTACACATTAGTTATAATTTGCTATTTTATATCTCTCGTTCACACGAGACTACCGTAAGGTAACAGTTGTGCTGTCGCGACTGCTCGTTTGCCCTCCTATGCCATAAAAATTAAGTTAGGATTAGGTTTTGTGGATAACAACTTACTTTAGTATTGTTTAGATAAATTACAATTAATAACCGCATTTATTTTTCCGATCATTTACGGCTGGAGCTTTTAAGAATGATACCATAACTGACTCCCTATGTGCAGCTTATCGTCCTAAAAACACTGAGACAAAATCGGCTTACACTCAATATCATAAATCTTATATAATAACCTTATAACATATAATAAATCATGCTGTATCAAGACGGCAAAGAGACGCGCGACATGACGCATTCTGAGCTGACTCTACCCGCATACGACATAAGTCGTAAGTAAAATTCATGACACACTTATAAAAATGTGTTTCATGACACATTTATAAAAATGTGTCATGAATTTTTAGCAACAATTTTATTTAAAACTATAACGTATACTATAACTTATTCGTGTGTCGAACGAGTGATACGTTTGTTATAAATTCGGAATAAAAAATGAAACTCCGAATTTGTACTTTATTTTCCACTTTAGATGCTAATTGGCTAAAAAGAACTTTAACAAGGAAGGTCCATGTAAACCCAAAGCCAATATTAATATTAACTCTTCTTAATAAACTCTTAAAATTTTACTTGTTGAACACAGCTTGTACAAAACAAAAGATGTCTGGGCACTTGTTTTAAATGTCGATTTGTGAGACTTCTTTTGTTCAAACTTTCCAGACAGACGTGCCTTTAGTTTAGAATGTTGAAAATACTCTTTTAGACACTGCAATCAACATAAATGTTCACTGAGATGCTGCTAACAATACCTAAACATAGAAAAGACTTCCACAAGGAAAGAATTTTCAACAAGTTCTTGCAAGCTCAAGAATTTGTTGAAAATATTTCTAATATCAATCCGCTGCAAACTAAAAATTATGCAAAAAAACCAGTATGTAGGTAATAGCTACATAGTATAGAAAGACAGGTGAGAGAAAATGAATCTATAGCAAAAATTTGTTCTCTTTTTAGTCAACTAAAAGGAAGGGTTAGGTTTTTCGTCCGTATCTATCTTGATTCTTGAATGTGTGTATTTAATATTCATTATCACGTACTTCATATCACCAGAACCACTTAACGAATTTCCATAATTGAGGTATCAAATAAGTCTAGACTACCTAAGTATTCTTAGCTAGCTTATAAGAAACAAATATGTAGGCTGAGTTCAGCCATTTTGTATTAAATAAAAAATAGGTATTTTAAAATAATTATTGTTGATTTGAATATTTTTAAAGACTGCCGTTTAGAATAAGTAATTATGCAAAGTTGTCTTAGTAATAATTTATTATTATTATTGTCAGCCTGGTGTGTCCCACTGCTGGGCAAAGGACTCGTTACTCTTTTTCCACACCTCACTTTCTCGAGTGAGACAGCACCAATCTTTCCGTAAGGAGTCCAGCTCATCATCTCTCATCTCGCCATCATCGACGGTTAAAATGGTAAAACACCTACTAATTAAATATACTAGGTAAAAAATGTTCTAGGTTTATTATTCATAAAATGAAAGTTTTCCTAATATAATTTCAGAAATTAGTCTTCTATCATTTATAAGCGAATATTTTAATATTTGAACAAAAAATTCAACACAAAATCATTGTGGCAGTTTCAGAACTAAGATTGATGATTTCTTCCAAGATCCGTTCCACTTCAATTTTATCAAATTTAGGCCCTGTGGCAATAATAATAGGGATACAATTTCTAGTATCCAATATTTGGATATTTTACAAACTTTTCTCGGATGACAATATAAATCTATGGTGATTTAGGTTCTACAGTGATAATAAAGGTAGGGCTAAGGCAAGGCTGACAGATAGAAAATCGGCTCTAGATTTTCTTTGTGGCTCAGTGAGAATGTTGAACACTTACGACTCAAAGAAAAACAATAAGTCTTATGAGGTATTAATTTGTCTCAAATAACTGAAAAAGGTGATATTTTCTTCGTAAACTACTACTACATTTCTTTGAAATAATTAATATATCTGTGAACGTTGATACCCCTTAGAAGATACTGCTAGTATCAGTTTCTTCGTAAACTACTACTAAATTTCTTTGAAATAATTATTATATCTGTGAACGTTGATACCCCTTAGAAGATACTGCTAGTATTTGATCTCTCTGCATGGTTTCCGAAGTTGTACGGGATAGTTCAGTACACGAGTACGTAACAAACATGGCGCCGGTCCAAGTTATTTCGTGGATGATTAGTCACATCTCGAAATCAGCTACTATTGAATGGCTACTGTGGCGGTGTTCAAAAATGTTTTTTTATGACTCGTAAACAAATGAACTGCCCGCGGATGTTGTTCGTTACGAGTTCCCGCAGCCTCTCAATTATGCCTAGAAAGTTCATCGCAGGGGTTTTAGTGGGTAAGAATCCCACATAGCCCGGCTAACGTTACTCCTCCATCTACAGCCCGGGTATCTTCTTGAAGTTTTCCACTGCGTTAAAAAAAAAAGACAAATGAACTGTAGTTGTTATTATATTTCAGTTTAATAATATAATATACCTACTTGCGTTGCATCCAGCTATGTTACTATTACATTAAAATTAATAAATTAAATTTTTAGATTAGATAATGATGGATCTTACATAATATTGAGGCGCGCCCGATTAAGAAATTAAACTGTACGAAGCATGGGTTCCAAGATAATTTCGTATAAGCTATTGCGTATAAACATTTTCGTTTCTCCTCAAATAATACTTCTGTATCCAGAATTGATAGTCACGGAATCGAACGAAACCCAAACATAGTTCATTAATCGAGAATGGAAGGTCCATTTGTTTGTGCTAGGCGATGGTTATGTTCGGGCCCGAGTTCAATATAAACTCTCAAAGAGTTTCCTAAACACATACATGCGTTTCTCAATAGTTTTCATCTTAACTCTGATGGATTTATCTAAACGAAACGGTAAATTATTTAAATGCGATATACTATATGCGTATGCGTTTATTTATATGTATAGAAGAATATGGTAAAAGTTTTATTGTTTTAGTTTACCTTTTATCATCTAAGTAGACAGGGGCCTATGGTACCTGATCAGTGATGTAGACTGATGTAGAATGAAGATGTGAAGGTAATTAATATACATCACGATGTATGAGTACAATATATCAGTAGGTAGTGGTTGTTATATGTTTTGTGATGTTTTAACGTTATATTTTATGGAGGCAGTCGAGGAGTCGCGGAATGGTGATTGGCGCGCCGCTTACAAGAATCTGCATATCTGCGTATAGGTTATATAGACGTGTTTCTCTACATGTCCCTTGTAATGCACTAGAACTCAGCAAGCGATCGGAACGTTCACGTCAATATTATGTTCTCGATAGGTGCGACCGAGGTCGAGCTGTTCCGATGGAGATATAATGCAGTAATAGCACTATCTAGTACTCTTTTAAATTTTGATCAATGTATCAAAAAGTACCTAAATTATATGATCGATGATTTAAGTTTACTTTTATATTAGTTATGTATAGTTGCCAAGGGTCAGGTATAAACTTATAACAAATTTCCTACTAAGAGATCAAAGCTTCTGTAACAATTCAAAACTTTCAGGTAAAGACCAAGCTTATAGTAATAATATAACCTTCCTACTAAGGGATCAAAGAAACTTAGATTTTTACTTTTAGTTTGTCTAATATTAAAGGCAAATGATTTTAAGAGTCGGGGGAAGGAGGTACGTAATCCGATTTCAAAGATCGTTGTTTCGAAATTTTATTTTGTTAAAAGAAAAGGGATTTTACTAAAAGAGATTAACGTAATTTGGTGGAAAAAATGTTTGTTGAATAATCCAATATTTTTTTAATTGAAAGATCAAAAAGTATAACATAAATTTGCTTAATTTCATTTTTGTTTTTGTGACTAAACAAAATGTTTGAACGACAGTGTTTTAAAGGTTTTAATGGACAAACAAGCAAAAAACAAAGAACAACAATCCCTTTTACTTGCAACACACACACATTTGGCCACAACAAGGCACTACCTCGTACAAAAAGAATGTATTAATAAAATTAGCCACAGCAGCGCTAGGTAATAAAAAGCGCTTTTCCGAACGGATAGATTGATGCATCAAAATAGATCAACGAAACATACAATCTCGTTTAATTAATGAAGATGTTACTTCTGGCTCAGTACTTATTGATTGAGGCCCTTCAAGATTAATGTTTGTGTCTCGACAGACCGCTGTGTCACTGTACCCTTGTTGAGTGGAAGTAAGAAGACTGTTGAATTATGCAATCAGTTGCGTGAGTTCGAGTAGAGGAAACTGAAGCTGTTTAAACAAATATTTTTGGGGTTTACTTAAATAAGGTATAAATAAGGCCGGTGGTATGAAAATATCTCCCTAAAATTTGTTTACGTGCAAAACGATCAATGTAATATTGAATTATTAGAAATAAATTTTATATTAACCTGTCTGTACATAATTACACACATCCTCGAAAACTTACCTTAATTAGTTTTATAGAAGCTTAAATATTTTGCACAAATAAATTCTTAAATAATAAAATTTCGTTGCCACTGTCGCGTATGTGGCTAAAGTCACTATTTATTTACCTATCAAATGAACTGAATGCTCATTTAACCTCGCATGAAAAAAAATCACAGCTTTTCTGGGTAGCCAGAGAGAGAGCAATAAATATTATCAAGTAAAGCGGAATATTTTTAAATGAAGCGTTCCGTTAAGTGCACTGCAGTTTATCGGGCAATAGAAGTGGAATGACTGTAGCTAATGCCTGTGATTTATTGCTATTCAATTATACTATCTTACTAGTTAAAATATATCAGCGGTTGAAATTCGAAACTTTGTTAGGCAGAGCCATCACTCCTCCCCTACTATGGGCTAAAGTTAAGTAAAAAGTCAAGTAGGTAAAAGACCAAACTCACAAACAACACGTAAAGTGACAAAATAGTCGTATAGATTGTGAAGAAAAAATTCTCTTAAATTTCCTCTACAAAGCCAAATACAATATTATGTTCGCTAAATCATGTGTTCATTTACCTCCATATCTTCATCACATAGTACGTTATTTCATTAAGATTTGGTTTTTACTTTAGATGAAATAATCCATATAGTCAACAGGTAAGGTATGGTAAATTACTAATTATATATATTATGTTCCCGAATGCTTAGTATTTTGATTGTTCAACTCCGTCAGAGAATAATACTTTTGAGCATTAATATATAGGTATATACCAAAATTATGTTACTATATAGATTTCTTTTTCTCTTCCACAGGCTGAAGCTCAACTGATTTTAACGTGACAGTCACGAGTGACACTGGGTACACTACAGTCTAATGACGTAGCAGTTGTTGGGCTATGGAGCCACGGAAAGAGTAAGCCTGGTACATATCTACAAGATATTATCTTAAATTAGGAGCTCCAAATTAGGGCATTCGATATAAAAAGAAAGAAAAAAAAACGGGAAGAAATATGACAAACAGAAACAGTGTTTATGTATTGTTGTATCAGTCTAGCGACGCTACTGAAATTTAGTGCTACGAAGCTTAATCTTTATCAAATTTTTTTATACCGCGCAATGTCATTTTTTTTTTGGGGTTAGCGCCAAATACAATATATAAAGCAAGAAATACGAGTGAATTGTATAACGAGTTAATTCAATGTTGAATGAGAGCTTATATCCTACGAGTTGAGTACTCTGTGCTGCCAGCAGTCGGGGCGGTTAAAACTGATTTATCGATGTCGTGATATCAGTACTGACGAGCAATTGACATTAATCACGTTGACTGACGCGGACACAGAGTAGTGATGTCGAAGGAAATTATTTATTGCATTCCTTATTTTATTTGAGGATTTCGAATATAAATAGTGAAAATAATTGTAAATTATAAATTAATTAATAAGTTCGGTAAACAAATTAAAGTATACCTTATACTTGATATTTTGTGAATTTCTAAGCCAAACAACACCAGGGGTTGTTGATTTCTGTGGGTGTCGGAAATCACCTTCATCTCGGTGATCCGAGTGCTCATTTGCCCCCTGTAGTATATAAAAAAATATATATTGCAAGGTTTATTGAGCTGGGAAGTGATCTACTGACTGAATGGAATAGTCATGTACCTTTGCTGCTACAAATGGAATAGTCATGTACCTTTCAGTAAGGACTTAAGTTTTAAAAAATATAGCTTTTTGCTTGTATTGCTTCTATACAATTTAAAAAGTAACTATATATATATATACCTAACATAAAACATTATATTTATTGGGAGGAGGGTTTTAATTTAACTATCGATTGATCTTTATTTCATCCATATAATATATGAAAACCATTTCAGGAAAGATGAAAATCCATAACAGTCTAGGTGATACATTATACGGACCACCAATTGATTATGTAGTCCATCGCTCGAATACGTTATTAGGGTTCAGGTCTACAGGGCAAGTGGTGTAGTCAAATTAATATTGAAAACAAATGGAATTGTTTGTCCAAGTTCACTGTCTAACTCAAATAATGGACGAAATCGAATAAGTCAAGCGATCAGACTTTTTAGGTATAAGATGGTATTAGTATATAAGGATACTTTATGTTTGCTTTTTATTTAACAAATTTTTATTTAACATATACCTAATTACTAATTACTTAGAGAAAAATTACTATTGCAAAGCAAATATCAGCAAATTTTATGGCAAGGCAGAGTGTTGACGGTCAAGTACATAAATTGTATACAAGTAACATATTATGAAATCAAGTTATATTCTATTCATAATAGCAAAGCTTTCGCATTTTGATATCCGCAACGATTCAAAGGAAATAGAGATCGTACTCTAACAAAACTTGAGAGTGATCCAAGAATTCTGTTTTGTACATTCATAACCTTTTTTATCGTATCCTCAGAGGGGACAAAATGGTCACACCGATTTACGTATGCTAGATGGATTTAGGGCGAAAATAGGAACTTTATTGTGTATTCGTCCATATTATAGATAATAATTCTATCACAGATTTTTAATCTGCATCGGCCCAGGTATTTATCTTAAACTATAATATTTATATTCACAAATTTCTTACTCTTACGATTAAGCTTATTGCAATAAAATTAACATTATGGGGTTATATTTTCCTTCTCTTTATTTCTATTGATACACGATGAGTGTTTTCGCATTTGTTATATTTTCTAATGGGCCAGGATGGATATTGAGGTTCATTTTAGTTTCCCTTAATTTAACATAATTATCTAGTACAAACGCGTACACTTTACGCCAGTTCGTTAATAGGTTAGGCAGAGAGAACAGAATAACACACCTTGTGTTTGCCTTGCTTTTGTTAACGCAGGAAAATACATTTACGTATGATATCTAGAAGCCCGGGTGGCCCCTGGACCTATGTCGGACTCGACACTTGGGAGTGCAATGCCGATTAGACCCCTGCGGCCTTCAGCCGCTATAATTAGAGGGTCCCGGATCTACAAGTAACGCGAGATATAAATATGAGGTGTAAAATCGTCAGTACATTGACTGGTTAAGAGTAGCACCAACGTAACGCCATACCGAGATGATCTCTCTTTCTCGCCTTCCACTTTGAAATCACGTTCATTTTTAGCATGAAAAAATAAGAAATATATCAATTTTTGTTGTTTTTTTTTTAATGTCATAGGGGGAAAACGAGCAGTCGCAGCCATTTTTATGACTAACGACGTCCATAGACATCCGCATAGAGGCTATACAGATGCGCTGACATCCTTTCTCCTCCCACCTCCATGGGCCACCGGTTACTTACACACCGCACGAAACGCGACAGCTCAGCTGTCACTTTACGTCGGTCTCGTGTAAGCGAGAGGTACCTCCCCGGTTGTGCCGGTCCAATTCGGCTGCATGCAAATATGCAGTGTGGCACTACCTCTTACTACCCTTGTTGTACCCTTGTAGATAATAAACAGGATCATAATAAACATCCAAGTCTATACTGGTACAGCGTCAAATTCCGAGGCGCATGTTGTGTTTCTAGAGTTTATATATATAGTAGATATTCTAGAGTTTATATATATAGTATACTATTAGTATAATTTATATTATTCATGTAAAATTATATTATTTAAACTTCGTCTGTGACAGGCTTAAGGTCAATTACTGAAAATGCAAGGTCGAGTACTGTCTGCTATCACTGAAATAGCATCATTGATATCAGGAGGGGTCTTCGAAAGCTTGTTGCGATTAAGAAACTGAGTCTCTTTTAAGGAGAAATACTCGCGACCCCGCGAGTATTTCAGTCAGGTTTGCGGGATTTTATTATATTCATATTGATATTCTGTATAGTATCTAAACAAAGTTTACAAAATTGAAAATATACATGTAAATTTAAAAAAATATCTGCTGAAAATATATTTGAATGTATCTAGTGTTACCAAAACGAATTTAACGACACTAAGATATAAATATAAGATATATATATTTAGTACAATACATAATAATATTACACTCTTTAATCGTTACCCTCCTTTCGGCTTTCTGCGTAATATATCCCGTTGTTTGTGGTCAAACCTGGATTTTTTTGTGTAAAAACAAGGTGCAAATTCAAAGACACCGGAATAAAAAGAGGTATCTTACAGGCTTTGAGGGCACGTTTTGAAGATAGATTTGTAGTAATGTGGGCTATTGAGGAAGAGGTGGAAAGGAGGTAAACAAATCATCATAACAATCATTGGATGTATGTGGGCGTAGAAGTCGTCAAAATTCGGAATCGGATTACTCGTTAGTAAAAACTATGCTTACTACGAGTAAAAGTATCTAAAGTTCAAGGTATACCTTTAAATAAATCTGTGTAAATGGTAATTCTCTTTTCGGACATCTTAATGAAAAGCTATTTATAATAATAATAATAATAATAATAATATTCATTTATTTCAGATGTTGTTGTTTGTTTGTTTTTTGTAAAGTGGACCCACATGTTTGTTCCAGCCCACTACATGCTTTTTAAATACACGTGAGAAACCGCCGTGACTAGCAATTGCTGATTCGGACAACACCTAAATGATATTATTATATAATCTATCAATGACACGATGATGCTCAGTGTTTCCGAGCATTCTGTCACAGACACTTATGACAAGACTTGATTTCATAATTTACAAGACGTTGTAGCGATGATAATAATCATTGTCCGATCAATCACTATTGAGTCTTCTTTATAGTGCCGATAAAATTGTAATAAGCTCGCATAGAGGAAGGTCTCTTTAATGACTAAGACCACTCTCCGTAACGAATTAGGTCGTAACAAATTGGGTTTCTTATTCAAAACCTTCTTGTATTCTCATCGAAATTGATTTATAAAATATAAGTAATGAATGGTTTTCTTCATAGATATCAGAAGTAAACTTTATATCTCTATGGTTTCCTTACTTATCAAAATCAAGTCAAGTGTCACAAAGACTCGCGTACAGATAATTCCGTACCTACTACTTTTAGTAAAAAAGAGCATAAAAAAGGTAACGAAATGTATCGTTACTTCTTGACGGAAATTCGTATTACCTATATCTTGATTGAATAATATACTTGTTAATGCCATTTCTACTTTTTATGGCACAGCTTTTGTATTAAATTAATTACAAACTATAAATTACCAAGTCTTCTTTATCCGCAATGTATTATCTCTATCTATATGTTGCCGTATCACTATAACACACTGGATACAATCTTTGAATTTGGGCAAAACGGTATTTTGGACTTTTCTATTCATTTATTTTTCCAGTTTCATTGCCTAATAAATCGTTGTACACTTAACGGAATACTTAATTTAAATATTCCCTGCTTTACCTGAGGTTATTTATTGCTTTCTCACGGCCGACCAGAAGTTTTTACTGTAAATAAAAAAAATATCGTGGCCAGGTTCTTTTTTTTTTGTAAGATTAAGTTTACATTCTATTTCTCCTGATAAGCAATTAATTATTTAGTAATTAATGTTGTCACAATCACACTTACTACCTGATACCAACCGCGACAGAAAAAAATCAATTGACATTTATAATGTTTTTTGAATGTATAAAAAATATGTCTATCCGCCCTGGCTGTAAAATAGAAATATACTTATTTGCACACATATACTCAAAAATTCTTACCCTTTTACTGATATAGTGGGATAACTAAGAAAATTGTAGACGGCTATTTTCTTGTGCAACAGGCGCGTCAACAGTGCGGTCAAAAAATTGAATTACATCGCTTTGATTAAATAAGCGAATCTCGTGAAAAGGCAATCAATTCCCGTATTCTGGATGATCTGATTAATGCTTAATCGGCTTATTTCGAATATACGTGTGTGTTCTGGAGTACAGTCGGGAGAAAAATGGTTCAACATCAAAACTTTTTGATTTAAGTCGTACAAGGAAATTATAACAAGTTGGTCATAAAGTCAATTATTTAATTCTGTCAAGATATGCTCACATTACATTTTAACACGTGCGCGTTTAGCCGTCCACGTCGGTCCTGAACCTGATTTGAATAAAGAAATATAGTGTGATTACAGCTGTGCATTATAATATGACAAGCGCAGTAGGATAGACTCGAAAATAATTGCTACTATAGGCGAAATTGAGCTCGAAGGACATTTTAAACATGTCATCATATCTGAATTGATTGAATATTAGTTATTGAGTATTGACGTAAGTATTCATTGAAAGAGGTATCTTCTGCTTAATAGAGTTTATGTTCAGCAATGAACAGAAATGAAATGTAAATTTGTAACGCAAGATATTTCCAAATAATGAAGATGATATTAAGACTTCATTTTTAAGTACATATTATAGTCTTAAAAATGTGTTACTAGATTTAAAGTGATCCTGTAACTGCCCCTTCATCTTAATTCTAGAAAGTTTCCGAATGTTAATGCAGAGCTGAAGGAAAAGTAATTCCCAAGTAGGTCCCGAGCCGGCGCGTAATTAAGTTGTTCCAAACTTTCATATATACCTGAAATATTATTATTTTTTTTTATTAAATATATGACAACAAAACGTCTCTTGCTTGATATGCCGGAAATGTTGACAAAAGCTTTGAGACGAATAATAAAAAATGTCGTTTTCTTTTTGCGAAAGACGTAGGTGCACAATATTAAATTTTTAGTACGATACGTCATTGTTGTGGTTCAACTATCTCATCAGTAGACTAAAAAAGATCCTTAAATATAACACCAAGACGATTTCCAGCTGCACTTTTTTCTAATTTATAATAAACTCAAAAATTTATTTCACATATTATGGCAAATCTGCTTTTTTGTAACTTCCATAGTAGTTCCATTAAAGTATTTCTTGGCGAGAACTATTATATTTATTTATACCCGCCTGCGTCAGAAAGAGGGTAATATTTTTAAGTTTAACTTGAACATTAGGCCGAATTCTGAATTTGTGTTTCCCGAGTTTCCTCAGCCTTATTACTATACTAAGTTTTCTCCAGATTTCTATAAAGTTTGTTTTCTTTACCATCGTCGGATTGATCATCGTCTCTAAATTATCAAAGCCTTAATCTACGTTAGTAACCAAAATTACCTAACCAGTTACAAGAGATTTTTCTTTCGCTGTTTTGTTATTGTCTTGTTTTGTGAGGTTTTTAATCTTAATGACCTTATGGCCCAAGTAATACTGCTTACTGTGACTTGTGCTGTCTGTTTAATGGAATAATATCCAAGGTAATTAAGAGGCTATTGACATATCTGAATAATTAATTGTCTATAATTCCAAAGAATTAATGAAATACAAAAATAATACAGAGGTAATTTCGAGGTGTACTACGATGTATGTAGGTCAGAGACAATGGCAGTCGGCCAAATAGCCACTTACCGATTCGAGAAGTCATGAACAGTAAGGTTTCGGGCACAAACAAGAATAAACGTACCTACCCGAATATTATTTTTGTAGGTCGTAAATAGTAAATCGTGTTTCTAAACATGACATCCACTTTAAACCCTAATTGACAAATTGCAACGGGCTCGTCACACACTTAGAACAACAGATTATTAAGCATCACACTTACATATAAAATTATTTAATTCCATTTGCAAGCAAAACACACAAATAAATAACGCTGAGTGTGTACTAAAATATTTACGACAAAGCTGTGTAACTAAAAAATTCGTAAAAAGGCACTTCTGTGTTGGATCGTAAGCTTTAATTATTATAAAATTGAATTTTCTCTTATGGTATATAATATAGTAAGAGTGCAAATAAGCAGTTACAATTTTTCACGATTATTGAGGCTCAAAGGCATCTGCCATTTATTATGCATACATGTTATCCCCTTTCTCTTCACATCTTCAACAGGATACTATAAACGTACAAACTACATGAAACGCAACGGCATAGCTGGCACTTTTCCATGGTATTATGTGAGCGAGAGTCACCTGAAGAAGGGTCTTGCAGAATGTAGCTGCAACATATCATAGCTTCTTTTTAAAAATTTTCAGAAGCAATTTCAGCGTAAATTACAATGTAAAATAATATAAGTAAAGGATTTAAAGGGCCACGATAACATTGGTCGGAGATAAACGAGCTAAGTACTTATTTGCATGCATATTTGATTATATGCATTAGCAATAACAATACAATAAAACTACATACACGGATTTTATCACGCTTTTTTTTTGGTTATGTAACAATCCTGAAGTTTCAGAAGCTTTAATAAAATGAGTTATTTTCGCCTAAGCTTAAGATATCATTATCTGAAGAGGTTTTTATTAGCTACGATGAGTATTCACTTTTAGTTAGCATCGTCACATTACTCCGTAAGAATGGACAAGTGTCCATGAGACGTAAGCGACATAAGAGTGGTGAAGTATGACGGTCAGTAATAATGTTTTACACGATTGCACTTCTCATGTTATTTTAGCACCATCGCTGCGGCATTTTAAAACATTGGAATACATACAGATTCCTTTACCCGATCTCGTGGAACTCATTACTTAATTAATCGTATAAATGGTTCTAATCAACAAGGGTACAGTGACAAAAAAAAAACTTAATCTTGAAAGCGAAGAACTAAATCTATAAGTACGAAGTCAGAAATAACGTTTTAATAAGTCCGATGTTTCAGAAACTTCATCGTTGGAATCAAAACAGCTTCTTCTTTTTCTTACCTCAATTATTTAATACGATATATACTTTATAGAAAGTCTCTTATGGTTAACTTTTCAAATTATCGCTGAAGAATCTTAGGAACTGCTTAGAATTTGCTTGATTGTCATGTACAAAAAAAACTTAGGCTGCATGTGCATAATCAACCGTATACTGCATAATCAATCGAATTCAAGTCTGTAACCACATACCAACAGTACCAGAATATCTAAAGCTAGTATGATATGCGCACAATATAGCGCATATCATACTAGCTTTTGAAATTCGTAACTGATTGCATTAGCAAGCTATCAGATGGCCATATAATATGATAATGCAATTTACGTCACAGGCGGGTCTGTTAAGTTTTCATTCGATAATGGAATAATATAGAGGACGAACGAGGATGCAACATTTATCCCCTGACACATCTGCAGTTGCTATTGAGGAAAAATATTAATAAATGTAAATATCCGACGCCGCATAACTAAATTTATGCGACATTACCGTTGAAGTAAAACCTAATTAAAACAAAAAGTTTGCAAAATTATTCACTAATGCAAATATTAATGAAGACGGTAGAGACTGAAGATTTAATGTAAATTTATGCAACTTTTACCCTTCTACTTCGAAATTTAATGGAAACCTCTTAGTTTCCGTTATATTTTTAATTTATTGTAAAAAGGCAATGAGTTGAATTCGTCGCCTTGAAAGTTAACATATCTAAACAAGCGAGATGTACAGTCTACGATATATAATCTCAGGTAAATTAAACTATAACTAATGTACTATGTATGTATATAAGAGACATTGAAGAAATTCACTTAGGTACCCTAAGTGAATTTCATATTTCAACCGACTGCTGTGAAAAAACGGATTCGCGTTGCTGGCGTTCGTTAATTATTATAATTGAATTCGGTTTTTGTAATTATAATTCTTGTATAGATATGCTACTCTGGAGCCGACTTGGGTCAGCGTGACCTAGAGGTACGTCTCGCTATAGGACACCAGCGTAAAGTAACTGCCGTTGGTGTTGCGTGCTGTACTGTCATGATGCGGCCGGTATGGAGTTTCCGGTGTCCAATTAAGGGATGGAGGATGTTAGCCTTACTTCATTTGGCCACCATTGGCATGGATGTAATACAACAATTTTGTATAACATCAATGCAAAAATCAATTAAGTTACACTAGTTAGGCTTTTGCACGTCAGCTCTTATTTAATGGATATACAATATTGATAAAAGTGAGAGGTATTATGTAAAATCATATTTTTGGTGTATCATTTCCAGGGTACACAGCAAAAATCAGATCAATCGGGGCAATAGTTTAGCCTGTAGGCACTTATACTATTATATGGTGACATGTACAAGTGAGAGGCATTCAATTAAACCACAAAATATGTGGCTTAATTTAATGCCTCTCGCTTGTACATAAAAACCTTTGGCATTTTAAAGCGGATCACAAAATTATTACCAATTACTTCGACACAGGTGTAAATAAAATATGCCCAGACATAATCAATTCACCGAGGATTTAGAACCCACATCACTGTCAATGGAAATAATCGGTATCAAACTCTGTACATGATCCGCTTTTATTGAAACTCACTTAAATTATTTGACGGCAGTTTAACATCATGATCATCGGCAAGTATCCCATACAAATAAATAACTTAAGGGGTGAGCTTAAAATATTTATGTTCTTCTTTATATAGGAAGCAAGAAACTATTTTTAGTAAGAGGTAGTGCCACACTGCATGTGTTATGGGATACACAGCTATTACATAGCTACATATATAACTACTTCCTATCCTACTAATAATTTAAAGGCGAAAGTTTGTGAGTGTGTTTGTTACTCTTTCACATAAAAACTACTGAACGGATTTTCATGAAACTTTACAGTAATATAGCTTTCATATCAGAATAACATAATAAGTTAAAATATATAGGGATTTTTATAATTTGGTTATAATATAACGATAACTGTCAAATAAGTCGGAAAAAAATCAGCACCCTGAGAGCAATATTGGCGTGCGCTGCCCTAATTGTTGGAGTTACACAAAGATAATTACTGTAGGATTATTTATCTTAAATAGTTCTAAATAAAAGTCCGCGACAGCATATATCTATCTTTTATATGTAAGTCACTATGACCAAAATAGTGAACCTAACATTCAATCAAATTGGATATTTTTTAACGATGCACATTTTACGTATTTATCGAACTCTTAAGAAAATTGATACATCTGTCACTTTACGTATTGAATGTAGATA
This sequence comes from Calycopis cecrops, assembly GCA_001625245.1. Taxonomy (NCBI): domain Eukaryota; kingdom Metazoa; phylum Arthropoda; class Insecta; order Lepidoptera; family Lycaenidae; genus Calycopis; species Calycopis cecrops. Next base: position 1,997 of record LUGF01018734.1, on the reverse strand, counting down.
AACTTTGTCTTTTACACTAAGTAATTTGGACGAATAGATTAAAAGTTATTATCACGATAAGATTCGATACTCAAAGCGATTTATTGTTTCATGCAATACGTATATATTTAATATAATATATATTTCAGTATAATATTAGAATAATATATATTTCAGTATAATATTAGAATAATATATATTTCAGTATAATATTAGATTTTGTATAATAATAACAACACCATTTTTGAAGTCCGAAATCCACGCGGGCGAAGCCGCGGGCGGAAACTAGTATATTTATAATATTGGAGGTAGAAAGATACATTCTTACAATGTTGTTTAAGTAGGAAATTGTCTAAAACGGCGCCAACTAAACAAAAGACGTGTCTGGAGAATAGAACGAACAATAGCATTACTTCCTGTATATGAGTTTCTATAATTAACTAATGATGTTTAAAATATTATTTCTATTAAGAAAAATATACCGTCCAGATACGTATTTGTCCACGTAGACGCTGAGCGGTTGTCGGCGGCGACAGTCTGGTTCGAATCGTCAACCGGTTGGATCAGAATCAGTTAAAAATCAGTGTGGATCTGGTGTACCTAAAAAGCTAAGTATTTTATTTATATAAAGTTTTGTAATAGTACTTTGCAAGTATTTAATTATAGTTTGATAATGTTAAAATCGATGGTAAAATGCTATACTGTGTGCATTTCGCCATCGATCGATAATATTTTACACATAATATGTATAATATATTATAAATATTTATACATAGCATTGTAACGTGCTTTTATTATTAGTTAGTTTAGTTTATGTTAGTCTTAGTTTCTGATAATCTGTTGTGTCTTATTTTGCTATACAAAAGTTGAAAAAGAAATCAATTTTGACTTTTAACAATTTTCAGAACGTTTTCAGATATTGCTTTTGTACTCCTTATTTAAAAAATATTTTTATTTCATTCTAATGTTACGTTATTTAAAAGTTACAGCCTAAGAACAACCATACCGTTTGTGACGTTGTACCGTTATATTACTTGATATTGATCGACGAATTCTATTTTGTACGTAGATAACCTTTTATCGTATCCTCAGAGGGGCAATGGCACGTCTTATCACGTACACGAGACGGCTATAGGCGGGAAATAGGAGATTTATTGTGAGTTCGTCCATATTTTATACGATATATCTAGTACGGATTTTTAACTATAACCTGTTCCTTGAATTAGTATTGTGAGATTTCACTGGTATCATATTTCGATAGCAAGAAGCTGAATTTTATTCAATTTATTTAGAAGCGATGGAGTTTATTTAGAAGAGATTTTTTGGGACCAACTTCTAAATGAACCATTTAAGGCACTCTATTCGAAAAAAATATGAGAAGTTTTTGCGAAGCGTAACTCGATCCTGAACATAACACGCTTCACAAGACTTTACCCTCCTTTCGCCTCCTGCGCACATCTAAGTAAAAATCGTCACCTCTCTCCACCATCTAAGAATCGTCAACTCTCTCCACCATGGTCCATCAGCTGCACAGCAGCAGCTGGGTAACATGGAACTAGACCGTTTTGTTACAATATAAAAGGGGCAACCGAGAAATCAATCCATTTGGTGATAATTGACGTCCATTAACACGATTGAAACAAACTCAGCGGGTCTCGTGACAAACTTTGACTGGAAAATACTTTGACACTACAAAATGCATATTTCACACACTACTCTACGCCCCATTGTGTAGTCACTAACACTATAACAAAACCATTATACGCAGTTTAGTATTTGGGAGTATATAATTATGCATATGGCATTATCAAGATTTGTGGTGGACATCGTTATAAATATTTCATGTCACGCCAAAATCTATGGATATATATATATATATAGAATAAATAAAATCAATATACTTTTTAAAAAGATTACTTATTGGCCCATGGAGTAAGGAGAAAGAAGGGCAGCGCATCTATACATATATGCGTATATGTCAATGGGCGTAGTCATGCATATGACTGTGATTGCTCGTT